>CM060860.1:15350292-15675730 GCA_030737845.1 Acorus calamus
ATTCCAGCCAAGATCTCGATATTGGAGCTAATCGAGAATTCAGAACACCATCAGTTGGCAATAAGGGCTTTCCTGGAAAAGGTTAAGGTGGGCCGCCATATTTCTGCCTTTGATGTGCCAGCTGCATTAATTTCTGAAGGATTGGGTCCTGTGATCTCATTCTGGCCCAAGGAAGTCATTGAAGATCCCCTCACCAACATTTCAGCACTTTGCGTCACCGCCTTGGTGGAAAAAACATTGGTTAATCGAATCCTTATCGATACTGGTGCGGGTGTCAACCTCATGTCCCTCCAGATATTCCAGCACGTCGATGGTGACATCACTTCACTAGCAGAGTCAGATACGCGAATTTTTGCCTATGACAGGAGTGCTCGACAAGTAGTGGGTTTTCGTTCATTCAACTTGGAGATTGGTCCCCTCAAGACCACGTTTGAAGCCTATGTTTTGGAGATGGACTCTGATTACAACATGATCTTGGGAAGAAAATGGTTGGCGACGATCCGAGGTGTTTCCTCCCCGCTCCTCCAATGCCTCAAATTTCCTTTTGGAGAACAAATCATCAAAATAGGTGGGGACGCGGTTAGAGGCATCCGGTATGAAGCAGAAGAGGAGGCTATAACAACAGTGAAAAGCCCTTCTAGGAGAGAAGGCAAGCAACCAGTAGTGCACATATCAGAATTTCCTCCCGATTGGGCACGTAATGGGGCACCGCAAGTAAGCGCTTTGGGCAAAGGTCAGGCACACACATCAACTGACAGTAATCCGGGATGGCGGCTCATGGAACAGATGGGTTATCATCAAGGCCAAGGTCTTGGGAGGTGCAATCAAGGCACCACAGACATCATTCACAGCTTCATATGGCCGGACCACATGAGCATCGGATCACTCACAGTCTATGACGTCTATAATTGGGGACCATTATGTGGCACTATGCATTGGAGCTTGGAAGAACATTTTGTCCGTAGCACTGGATCAGAACAGCCCACACCCAGTCAATTGACTCCTATTGAGGGCCAATCAGGACTCTCCTCTTCAGCTCCACCAGAGGAAGACCTTGATCCTCTTACTGAGTCTCTTGATCAGTTATTTTCTGAACCACATGCACAATTGCTCAGCGATTCTCATAAACTGCCAGAATACTATGTTGAGGACCCGGATTCCGCTGATGAGATGCCCCATCCGTGCAGTTCGGGAGCATTGGGGAGCAAGACTCTCTAGGATGATCAGAATGAACTCAGCCCTCAACCTTGCGAAAGGATGATCCTATTTTCTCTATTCTTAAGGGCGTCATTCAGGTAAGTACTCTCTTCTCATGTCCAAGGTTCATTTCTTTCCTGCTTTTCACTGTATATAGATCCTGCTCACTCTGATCTTGCAAAAAAAAAAAAAAATTCTGCATGAGATTTCCTTCCTTTATTTCTTGCTTTACTTGCTAAAAAATAAAAAATAAAAAATCAATCTCTGCTTGTACATAAAATTTCCTTGCTTTATTTCTTGCTTTGCTTGTTAAAAAAAAAATCAATCTCTGCTTGTACATAAAATTTCCTTGTTTTATTTCTTGCTTTGCTTGTTAAAAAAAAAAAATTAATTTCTGCTTGTACATAAAATTTCCTTGCTTTATTTCTTGCTTTGCTTGTTAAAAAAAAAAATTAATCTCTGCTTGTATATGAAATTTCCTTGCTTTATTTCTTGCTTTGCTTGCTAAAAAAAAAAAATTCAATCTTTGTTTGTACATAAAATTTCCTTGCTTTTATTTCTTGCTTTGCTAGCTATAAAAAAAAATAAATTCCGGAGGGGTAGGATATAGATATGGACAACATAGAACAACCTAAGACATTAGGTTCCCTGTTTGAGATAAAGGATGACGATTTGGTGGTCTGGCACCCCTCGCTTTTTAATTCTGGTCTCCTTGACAAACTGCGGAGTTTGGTCGACCCTCCTAAGGTGTCGATGCCCCATGTGTCTCAAAGATCTAGCAAGGCTTCACGGTTTCAAATCCCTACTCGGATTATCGAACATATCAGGGAACATATTCATGTAATCCATGGAATAGAACGATCCGAGTCAATAGCTATCATCGAGGGACCTGATTTGGAAGACCTTGGGGATTTTGATGATGGCTTGGGGGTATTTGAAATTTGTGATGACAATGAAGAAGTGGAGCAAGAAGAGGAGGTGTCAGAGGGGTTCACAGAAAGCCTTCGACGTTTTGACGAGCAGGCGGAAAGTGAAGAAGAGAGGATGGAGGAGTTGAATCTCGGGACCGCCACTAATCCTAAGATCATCTTGATTAGTGCGGAACTGAATCCGAGTGAGCAAGAGAGTTTGGAGAAGGTGTTGAGAAGCTATTCGGATGTGTTCGCCTGGTCTTACGAAGACATGCCTGGTCTTGACCCGTCATTGGTTGAGCATAGGCTAGTTCTAGAACCAGACGCCAAACCGATAAAGCAGAAGTTAAGACGACTCCATCCAAAGTTGGCCCTAAAAGTGAAGGAGGAAGTGGATAAGCTACACCAAGCAAAGTTTATCAGGGTGGTGTTGTACCCAAAGTGGATAGCCAACATTGTCCCGGTAAGCAAGAAAGATGGCAAAGTATGTGTGTGTATAGACTTTCGAGATCTCAATCGGGCTTGCCCGAAAGATGATTTCCCTCTTCCAAACATTGACATTCTTGTTGACAATACTGCGGGACATGAGATGCTGTCCTTTATGGATGGTTTCTCAGGCTACAATCAGATCCGTTTGGCAGAAGAAGATCAAGAGAAGACGTCATTCATCACTCCTTGGGGGACCTACTGCTACGTTGTAATGCCCTTTGGCCTTAAAAATGTTGGGGCAACGTATCAACGCGCTATGACCTCGATTTTCCATGACATGATGCACAAATTGATGGAAGTCTACGTGGATGACATCTTGATCAAGTCTAAGACGCGAGAAGGTCATGCAGAGACACTTGAAAGGGTTCTACAGAGGTGTAGGGAATTCAGTTTGAAAATGAACCCTAAGAAGTGTAGGTTTGGAGTGTCATCTGGAAAGCTATTAGGATTCATGATAAGTAAGAGGGGGATTGAAGTTGATCCATCTAAAGCAAGAGCGATCGCTCAAATGCCCTCTCCGAAAAATTTGAAGGAGCTCAGGGGACTCATTGGTCGGCTGCAATTTATTCGTCGATTCATTTCACAGCATGCCGAACGATGTAAACCCTTCTACAAGCTGTTGAAAGGAGGGGCTGAATTCATTTGGGATGACAAGTGTCAACAAGCATTTGATGAACTTAAGAAATACTTACTCAGCCCCCCTGTTCTCTCAGCCCCTGTCCCTGGGCGTCCGTTGCTTCTCTACCTAGCGGCCACTGAAGAAGCTGTTGGTGCGGTGCTCGCACAACACGACGATGAAGGAAGGAAGGAAAAGGCTATCTATTATTTGAGCAAGACTTTGATTGAATATGAGCAAGCCTACCTGCTCATGGAAAGAACATGTTTAGCGCTGGTGTGGGCCTCACAAAAATTACGCCACTATTTCCTTGCACACCAAGTTAAGTATTTGGCAAAGATGGATTCGGTGAGATATTTGTTTGAGAAGGCCTCAGTTACTGGTCGGCTAGCTCGATGGTGTCGGTGTCAAAAAATCCGCGTGTGTGGGGTTTCTTCGGAGGGTTCGGATCAGATGCGTGCCCTGGCGGGCTCGGTCGGATCGTCTTCTCGGAAGGGGTGAGGGTGTGGTTCCTGGTTGAGGCGCCCGACAGCGGCTCAAGAGGATTCAAGGGGGGTTTGTGATCGCCACCTGCTTTTTCTAAAAACAGGAAAGGGTTTGGGTCGGATTTGATCGCCTACGTGGGGAGTTTGTGGGGTCTCCGCTCTGAGACACGGATATACCGTACACAGAGGTGAAAAATAGGTAATCCTATTCTGCTTCCGGGCTTGACTAAAGGAGTTATGGGTCAAAGGGATGTTGATATGGGGTGTGGATAGGGGGCGGCTAGTTGTGGTTAGCCGTCGGCCAGGGGGCGGCTAGCTAGGGTTAGCCGTCCAGGGTCTGGGGGGATTTGGGCAGGGGTTTGGTAGGAAAAGGGTGGGGTCTTGGGCAGAGGCTAAGCTAGGTTTAGCCTGGGTTTATGGAGGGTGGGATGAGAGGGTATTTTATGTAGGGAATGGGTGTTTCTCTCACAAAAGGGGCTCTCTCTCTCTCTCTCTTGGGATTTCTGGTGGTGGAAGGGTTTGAAGATGAATTGGTGATTGTTGTGGATTTTGTTGGGTGTGTTGGTTTTCTTGAAGGCTTGGGACCTCCTCTATTTATAGTAAAAGAGAGGTAGGAAAATATCCCGAGGGTAATGGAGTGGGTTGGCTTCGATTGGACCTCTCATTAATGCTCTGGTTCTTCTGCCAGAGACCAGGTGAAGGGCGGCTAGTGCTAACTAGCCACCCGGTATGGGGCGGCTACTTCCTGGTAGGCGCCCCTATCATGACCTGCCAAACGTCCCATCTCTGACAAGAGGTGGCTTGGGTCGACAACTTGGTTTGATCCGACCAAGAGAGGGCGGCTAAAGGTCATGACCCGCCGCAATGATCAGCATTTAATATTGCTTTATGTCCCATCCAGGGAACTGGTCCAAAGTCGGCCAGGGGGCGGTTAGGGGGGCGGCTAGTGTAAACTAGCCGCCCAGGAAGGGGCGGCTAGTTAGGGATAGCCGCCCCTTTCCAGGGACCTTAGGTTTTTAGGGTTTTGGTTTTGGTTTAGGTCTGGGTTAGGGTTTGGCTTAGGTTTAGGGTTTGAGCTAGGGTTTGGGGTTAGGTCAAGGTTTAGGGTTTCCAGTTTAGGGTTAGGTCAAGGCTGGGATTAGGTTTTAGGTTTAGGGTTTGGTTAGGTCAGGGTTCTGGGGTTTCCGGTTTAGGGTTAGGTCAAGGCTAGGGTTAGGGTTTCTGGTTTACCGAACATTTGGTTCTCTATCAGTGTTCACTTGTGGGATATTTCCGTGTGTTACTTGAAGTATTTCTGTCTCTCTGGATGGTCAAAATTGGGGTATCTACATATGGCAGGTCCAACTAAATGAGTTTGACATCACATATGTCACTCAAAAGTCCATCAAGGGACAGGCCATCGCCGACCATCTTGCTCACCTCCCATTGCCAGAGTATGAGCCTGTGAGGACGGATTTCCCTGATGAAGAGTTGTTTGCGTTAGTTGAGGAAGATGACCGCAAGACATGGACACTGTATTTTGATGGAGCGGTCAATCAAAAAGGAAGAGGAATTGGAATGGCCTTACTTTCCCCTGAAGGTGTCATCATCCCGCGTGCTTTTCAACTTGCTTTTAATGCTACTAACAATATTGCGGAGTATGAAGCATTGATTGCAGGTTTGAAGTCAGTCCAAGCTCTTGGAGTTCGTTATCTAAAGATTGTTGGAGATTCACTCTTGGTGATTCGTCAACTTTGAAGAAATGCCAGACAAGGGACCCGAAACTCAAGCCCTACAGAGAACTGACTATTATCCTGTTGCGCCAGTTCCAAGAAGTGATCCACATCTTCACACCTCGGGCCGGCAACATCCTCGCCGATGCCTTGGCTTCGTTGGCTTCCTCACTCACCCTCCCAGTATCCAAAAGGGCGGAGACTATCATCATCCAAAGACTAGAAACACCGGCCACTGACCTTCGAGACTGCAAGATTCAAGACCTAATGGAGCAGCAAGAGAAGAAAGATGAGATCCTTAAGTCTGCTGGAATTTATGCAATAGATTTGGAGGAACCTGATGATGGAAAGCCTTGGTTCTTCGACATCAAGAACTACCTTGAAGATGGCTCCTTTCCGGAGTACGCCACCAGTGATGATCGAAAAGCCGTCAAAAGAATGGCGACCAAATATTGTCTTCGAGGAGGCATTCTCTTTCGCATGTCCTTCAATGGAGAATTGTTGAGATGCTTGGAAGATGAAGAAGCATTCACTATTGTGAAAGAGGCGCACTCCGGAATTTGTGGAGGTCATGTGAATTCACAGATGCTCGCGAAGAAAGTTTTAAGGATGGGTTACTACTGGCCCACGATGGAGGAGGATTGCCACAAGTTTGTCAGACGGTGTGTTCAGTGCCAGACCCATGCCAATAAGATCCATGCACCTGCCTCCACATTGCACTCCATGACTTCTCCTTGGCCTTTCTCCATGTGGGCCCTCGACATCATTGGCCCCTTTAGAGACACGGTTGAAAACACCAGTCAGAAAGCCTTCATCCTCACTGCCACAGAATACTTCACCAAATGGGCTGAGGCTGAGTCATACATAGTGATTAAGAGTTCTACTCTTGTTCGCTTTGTTCGTACTCATATCCTCGCACGATTCGGCTCTCCGAAGGTAATCATTACTGACAATGGTCCTCAGTTCATTTCTCAGGAATTTCAAGACCTTTGCAACAAGCACCACATTGAGCTGCATCACTCCACCCCATATTATCCCCAAGGGAATGGACAAGCGGAGGCTACAAACAAGACTCTCCTGAAAATCATCAAAAGACTGTGGAGACACATAAGGCTACCGATTGGCCGGACAAGCTGATTGATGCACTTTGGGCTTATCGCACCTCCATCAGGACCCCCACAGGTCAGACTCCTTACGCCCTTACTTTTGGGATGGAGGCGGTGGTTCCCTATGAAGTTCTTATCCCATCTTTGAGAGTGGAACTGGACAAGGATTTGCAACCCGAGGATAGAAGGGAAGCACTTCTTCTACAACTTGAATTATTGGATGAGAAAAGGTTGCGAGCAGCCGAGCATGCCCAAATTTACCAAAGAAGAATGTCCAGAGCCTTCCAGAAAAAGGTAATTGAAAGAAAATTCCAAGTTGGGGAAATGGTGCTAAAGCAGCTTATGCCTTCTCGACAACCACACCCAAGAGGTAAACTGCAACCAATTTGGGAAGGACCCTATGTAATCACCCATGCCTATTCTGAGAATGCTTATCGCCTGGTGAACGCCGAAGGGGACGAGGTCTCAGGTACATGGAATGCACTTTATTTGAAAAAATTTATGCTTAGTACTTGATGTTTGAGAAATTTTACCATTATCTACTGTGAATCCCAGTATCTATGCCTGATGATATGATTTGATAGTCTTGAAGATAGCATGTGTTTTATCTAGACCCACACTCACCATTCCTGTCACCATCATCACACTTATACAGTTTAAGACCTGGTCCACTAATGGATAGAAAGATCACCCACACTATTAGACTGGGGCAATTTGTAATTGTCATTCTTTTGTTTGTATTTTAACTCGTGTTGCCCATGACCCACGAAAATGCCTTAGTCTTGCGCATGTCCCAAAAGAACTGGCTCTGGCACTGTCGACGCTTCCAAGGAGAGGGTAAAAACAGAAACACCCTCCAAAATAGGGCAAGTTGGCCATTAAAAAAAAAAAAAAAAAAAGAGGATAAAGTGGGTATCCAATGCGGGCCTGCGTCCTCCACCCAAAAAAAAAAAAAAAAAGCAGTAAAGAAGAAAGCTGGAGGGACCGAGTGACTTAGGACATGTGTTAGGACTGGGGCAATTTTTAGTTGGTCAAGGAGGACATTACTCTCACCCCCATTCATTCACTTCCCCCTTTTGTGACAGTATATGAATTAAACCAGTTCTTTTGGGATAAGTGAAATTTCCAGTCTAGAGGTGAACCGTTTCTTAAACTGCTACCACACACTGCACGTGAGTCTACTTAAAACTTTGTTTATCTAAAAGTCGGTCTTTGAATATTATCCTAGCACATTTATGGTTTTCTCAGTACATTTTGGTAACATGATCAAGCATACGAGAACTTCCAGACTTGGGAACTGTCCCCATCGACAAAACCACGCAAGGTATCCTTGATATGGCAAACAGTTGACCACTATGCGTCCTTTTCATAATTGGTAAGCATGTGAATAATCCCTTCTTGTTGGCATCAAAGTCAAGATAGCACCACACATCATCAGGTTTGTTTCTCCATAACCCATACTCCGATCTTGTGTCATTATTTGGGCCCTTGACAAACTAACAAGGAGAAATAAAAAATGAGCAGGGGCCCAAACGGAGCAGAAATGATCATTTGGTCTAGTGTCTTTAGTTGTTTTACAGAGCCTAGGAGAAGCCAAAAGGGAACGGATGAATCAATGGTCGTTAAACAAGTAGAATGAAATTGGATGATCCCCTAGATGGACATTGATTAGGGTCCCTAAGAAAGAAGAGCAGAACGAGGGCACAATGAATGTCGACTTGGAAATTCCTGGTAGTGAACGTCGACTAGAACAATCCTTAAGCGGACCGTCAGGTTGGGCAATCTACTTACGATGCGATCAATAGTCAAGCCATGTTTAAAGCCCGCGCAGGTATGTCCAACCCCCATATATATATATATATATATATATATATATATATATATATATAAGCATATACATGGTTTGAGTTTGTATAGTTCTGCCGTATGAACATCTTTAGACACTTTGCTGCACATATCTCAAGCAGATTTTGAACACATTTTTCAGATTTTGGACATTTTCGGGTGTTATATTGCCTATATCAATTGGTGTCTCGATCTTCTGTGCTTTTCTTGTGTTTTGGGTATCTTTGGGCCTTTTTATTGCATATCTCGAGCGGGTTTTGAATTTACTTTGGTCGTTTCTGGTGTTATATCACCTATGTCAATCGATGTCTTGGTTTGCTGCGCTCTCTTTCTGTTTTGAGCACTTTTTGGGCATTTTATTGCATATATCTTATAGCAGATTTTGGCACATTTTTAGATTTTAGGCATCTATAAGCATTCTTATTGCATATGTCAGTAGCATTTTGGTACATTTTCAAGATTTTCATTAGGGTTAAGACACTTAAACCCGGGCATTTTGTCTCTGAGTACATGCAAGCCAGGATTGATTCCCCATAGTCCATTTTCTTTGAATTATCAATAAAATGATCCTTCTTCGATTATTCGAAAGTGTTCCTTTTTTATTTTTTCGTCATGATATCCCCCTGTTTGCTGAGTTGCAACGCACGGTAGGCACAGGGAATCCAACGCCGGGCTGCAGCACACGAAGGCTAGGAACCCCAACCGAGGGTTGGATCGCTTATTGACATTTAGATCAAATTTTTTTTTCCCCTTCAAGGATCATTTCATTGATGGATCATAAGAAAATTGCTTCCATGTTTATCTCCTGACCAGTATTTACCAGAAAACAATGCCTGATGGTTAAACTGATCAAAATGAGGTCTCTCTTCTTATCCTCGAATGGTGCTTCAAATTTCACTTGAAACACCATCCGAGGAGGGGCAATTGTAGATACCCCATTTTGATAAGTCAGAACTGTGAAATACTTATCACTTGTGATATCCTAATTTGTAGGTCTAAACCCCGATGATCTTCTTCGAGCCAGAACAATCACCTGAGTGAAGAAAGGAAAGAAGACATGAGCATACAAGTTTTTAAAGAGAAGCTTAGAGAGCAGTACCATTGCCCGGAACGATCAAGCCTTGGGCTGTTGAACAAGACATCTGAAATTCTGTCTGCCGACCAAGACAAACGGCCATCACTTGTCATCATGGACAACCCCTCGTGGATAGCCAACCAGGACAACCCATTGAAGATTGCCGATCAGGACAATCCCTTGAGGGATTGTCGACTTCGACGATCCTGGAAATATTGTCGACCAGAACAATCCCTTGAGGGATTGTCGACTTCGACGATCTTGGAGGATTGTCGACCAGGACAATCCCTTGAGGGATTGTCGACTTCGACAACCTTGAAGGGATTGTCGACCAGGACAATCCCTTGAGGGATTGTCGACTTCGAGGATCTTGGAGGGATTGTCGACTTCGACGATCTTTGAGGGATTGTCGACCTAGACGATGGGATGATGGATCGTCGAAAATACTGGGAAAATTTCAGCTCGAAAAAGGACGGCATGGGCTGCATTTTTGCGACCTCTCCTTCGACGTCAGCCACTCCGAGCGACGTGGGAGCGTCATGGGGCACTCATTACCCCCCCCCCCCAAACAGGTGTCAAGGAGGTGGTGGCTCGTTTGGGCTATAAAAGGAGGCAATGGGAGGCTTGATGAGGGGAGGAGACACATTTTTCACTCACCAAAAGCCCTCCAAACCTTCCCATCCGAGACCAGCAGCTCCTCACCACCCTCCACCCTCCATTTTCAAGCACCACCATCCCCTCACACCAGCAGCCACTTCAACAGCCATCCACCACCCTCTTTCACCACCTAAGCCCTTCTCTCTCTCTCCCAAAACCACCCATCCGAACTCATCCACCCTTTTTCATCACCAACAGTCACTCACCACCCTCCATTTTCGAGCTCTACCACCCCCTACACCAACAGCCACTCTAAATAACCATTAAACCACCCTCATTCATCACCCAAGTGCTTCTCTTTCCCACCAAAAGCCACACATCCGAACCCATCTACTATCACCCAAAGTTAACCACCCTTTTTCATCACCATCAGCTATCCTCCCCCCTCCCTTGCCAAGGAAAAAGAGAGAGCTCATACCTCCCTACCCTCACTTCCATTTCTTTTCTTTTCTTCTTTTTTTACTTAAGAACTTGTATAAGATATCATCTTTTCATAAGAAACCTTGAAGCAAGTTGTAATAAGCTTATTAATTAAATAAATATAAGTTTAATCAAGGTTGAGAGTGTTGGAATACATCTTGGACTATTATTAGTTCTTTTGGAAACTATACGCAGCTGACGGACGACCCTAACTTGGATCGTCGGTCGGTTGGTCTAGGGACCATTTGAACACTCCCCTTTGCAAGTTTGGGTATCTCCCAAGGACTACTAACCCCTTTTGTTTACTTTGTTTACTTCATTTACTGCTTTATATGCTTGTTATTTTATATACTATTTTCTTTTTTTTTCTTTTTTCCCTTGTTATGCTGTTTTTATTTTATTTTATTTTTCATTTTATTTTATTTTGTCTCAGTTTCTTAATATAAAATCTCCCACTAATTTTGTTGGATTTTCTTTGAGTTAACCCTCGACAACCCCCCCGGTTAGTCGATCCCGACAACCCCCTCTAGTTAGTCGATCCCGACAACCCCCCCTGGTTAGTCAATCCCGACAACCCCCCCTAGTTTGTCGATCTTGACAACCCCCCCTTGGTTCGTCGAGTCTGACAATCCAACCCTGATTCGTCGAACTTGACAATCCACCCCGATTCATCGAGTCCGACAATCCAACCCTGGTTCGTCGAACTTGACAATCCACCCGGTTTGTCGAGTCCGACAATCCAACCCTGGTTCGTCGAACTTGACAATCCACCCCGATTTGTCGAGTCCGACAATCCAACCCTGGTTAGTCAATCTCGACAATCCACCCTGGTTTGTCAATCCCGACAACCCCCCCCCCTTAGTTCGTCGAGACCAGCAAACCCTTCCCGGTTCATCAAGCCCTATAGTTCACTTCCAAAAAGAACACCCTTTGCTTTAGCCTATTTGTCAACCTTGTCCAAAAAAAAAAAGTATCTTTCTCTCTCTCTCTTTGGGTTTACAGGATCAATCTGAGCTTGAACACCTCAAGGCACGGCCGGCCGTGATCCTTGAGAGGAGAACCCATATCCCCCGGCACAGGCAAGTCTCAAAGAATTACCCTCTTTTCTTGCTTTTGAGGAAAAGCAAGTGGCGATCACACCAACGTCCCTGGAAGCGGTCGGGCAACCTTGGACGATCCATCAAGTGGTGATTCGGAGCGCCGTGCGCATAACGGAACCAAACTTGAAGGAACCCGGATTCACGACACAACACATTCGCCGCCACTGGTGTCAAAATCCAGTACCGACACCCCAGGGTTCCCATCTCATGGCCCAAGGGAGGGCATGATCGAACGGAGCCAAAGTCGGGCGATCAATGGAGAAATGCTCGTACCCAAAGATCTAGCAAAACAAGAGGGGAATCGTGACGATCAAAGAGAGATAAAGCCAAAGAAAAGACATTTACCGCTCACTTACACGTACCTGAAGAAATGGCGCAAAGCCACCAAGGTTCTTTCCCCCGGCCCTCTTGACTTTCTTCGAGAGCTCCGCAAAGAGATGGGCGAGCATCGCCGCTCCCCAAGCATAGCGCCCCATGCCCTCGAGGTCCTTCATCAGCAGAGGGGAGTGCGAAGAAACCTTATCAGAGGCCGTCGAAAAGAGGACCCGGCCAAAGAAGTAGAGGAAGAACGCTCTCAACTCCCTCCGTGCCCTCTGTGGGCACGCGGCCGCCTCTCTCGCCTCGATCATCGCCCGCCTCCTCTCAAAGCTAGCTGCAGCTTCGCCCTTCTGGCGCTCTGTAAAGGAACCGAGGCCGTACTGCCCCGAAAGCCGCCCCAAAGGGATCCGGTTCAGCGTCCGCACCCGCTCCATGAACTCCCATTCCCCGATCAACTCTTGGAAAAGCCCCCTGTAGTCAGCTAGGGTGGCCGCGATCACTGCCTCCCCCAGAACCGGAAGGCCGGTGATCCGATAGACATCCTCGAGCGTCGGCATGACAGCACCGGTAGGGAGGATGAACGTGCAACTCTCCGGATCCCATCTCTCCGCCAAGGCCTCCACATATGGACGGTACGTGGAATGGCTCGATCAGAAAAAAGGAACGGAAGCCCGCTCCATCCACCAAACTCCTCTCCTCCTGCCCCAAGGCGTCGTACCATCTCTTCGTCCCGTGCCATAAAGCCCTGATACGATTCGGCCTCTACAAAACAAACGAAGGGAACATGGGTCAGTTTAAAAACGAGCGAGAGGTAAGAGTCCAAATCTACGAAATCATTTTAAATCATGCTTAGCGAAATGAAACTTCCACATGCTAAAAAAGAAACAAAAGCATGAAAGTAAGAAGCTACACTCCTCATATGATCACGCATGCTAGACGAATATCAAACACATCCCACCGTGGTCACCACTCACACACTTTCTTACATCAAGCCTATAATGCTTATACCTCCCCTAAACACACCTAAGCAATACAGCAATATAGAGCTCGAACCCATGAAATGCATGCATACACTCCCTCATGCTCTACCACGATCAAAACACGTACGAAATCACACACACATAGAAAAGTATCGCATGCAAGCATATTAGCTATATCATTTCTCTCTCCTTTACATGCATATGACAAACATGGATATATATATATAAAAATTGTCCCCCTCCCTATAAAAACAAACCCATCTCAGCATACTTACACATCCCACCATGACAAAACTTATACACAAGCATGCCTATTTAAAACACACATACAAGTATAAATACACATATACGACCAAAACACATGCATATAAACCAAAATAAAAGGCTAAGACTAAAGGATTAGGAACATACCACGGCCCGTGTGGACCCAGGAGCGTCCACCTCGGCCTCGTCGGGATCGTCCATCCCGTCATCATCCTCCTCCTCATCCTCCTCGAACACGGCCTCCTCGGCCTCAGCCCCAACACCCACACCGGCCTCGGCGGCCCCAGTACCCATACCCTCAGCCTCCTTGGCCCCGTCCCTAGCCTCTCCTATCCCTTCCACCCTCCCCACGCCGGAGATAAACTCCGCAAAGGCCCCCATAGCCCTACTCTCCTCCTCCTCAGCCCTGGCCTCTGTGGCCTCCCTATCCAACATCCCGACGAGGGCATCCAACGACACCCTCACCTCCTCTCTAACTCCCTCGACCCCTACCCCCTCGGTTGCACCCTCAATCGATCCTCCAACCCCCGGCCACCTCCTCGGCCACCACCGGTCGATCCCCACGCCTCCTCTTGCGTGTATAGCCTATCACACTCCCCCTACCTCCGGGACAGCCCCCGAAGGCAAATCCCCGACCTCACCCACGCCAATATCCACCGGCGGCACCTCCGTCGTACCCATACCCTCCCCCACGGCCTCGACCTCCGGCCTATCGCTCTCCGATGATGAAGAGCTCGGGCTACGCTCTCCACGAGCCACCCGTGGTCGTTTCCCCCTCGAAACAATCGCCTTCGACCTCGTCATCTCCTCGGTTTGAAAAAGAAAAAGGAGAACCCAAACTAGGGTTTCGAAATCAAGAGAAAGAGAGAGGATTGAAATGGAGGAAGAAAAGGCAAAGAAATCAGGTTTTTTTTGGGTTTGAAACCAAAGAAAGAAGAAGAAGAGGGAGAGAAACCGTTTTTGAAAAATGGGGAGAGAGAGGGTCCCTTTTTCGGTTATAAGGGACCCAGTCCAGGGGCGGCTACCCGCGAGTAGCCGCCCCCTCTCGGGCGGCTAGTTACAACTAGCCGCCCCTCCCAGTTTTTCTCTTTCACTTAAAAACCCCTTTCCAATCTTTTCAGCCCTAAATTTCAAGGTTCTCCATACCAAACAGCCATGTATTGGCTTATTTCCAGACATTACTTGGTCAAACACGACTTTCCCGAAGTTTCGCCACACTTTCAGTACCATTCAAAATTCGAATTTCTTCAGTTCTGGTTTTTTTCCAGAGTTCTTATCCTTCGGATGATCCAATTCACCCAAATCAACTTTTACTTGTTTTCTGTCGGCGATATCCCCTCCTTGCTGAGTTTTACCAAGCACGGGAACGGTAGGCACGAGGAAACTGACGCTGGGCTGCTCCGTGCACGATAGCTAAGAACCCCGACCCCGGGTTGGATCACTCACCATTTACTTTTCCCCGCCTAACACCTGGATCATCCTCTCGGATAAAAATTCTAAGTCAAGACCTAGCCTCTGACGGTCTAAATCAACTCCCCGAGTAGTACTGTTCGTGTTGGCATAACTTCTTGAAGGTCGGGCCGGCCAAAATAGGGGTCTCTTTCCTTATCATCGGTCAAAGCCTTTCTCGCTCCGTGCAAAGACTCCGTCCGATGAGGGACAGTCTCCTCACTCACCTGCTGCAAAAATGCTTTTGAAACCTTACAAAGGCAAAACAGGTGGACCACCATCTCGATCTCTTCACCACAGAGCACACAGATGGAAGACTCCAAGGGGCACCATTTGGCGCGATATGCTTTCGTAAGGAGCTCTCCCTCACTAGCAACCATAAGAAAATTTTAACCTTAAGTGGCGTTTTGGTCCTTCAAAGACAAGCGAAATGATCCCATCCCTGAATGGTTGCAATGGGCAAGCGGCGCAACCACTGGTACCCAGATTTGACTGAGAAAACACTGGTGTGATTTATAACTCAATGGTTAACAATAGAATTTGCGATGGATTCAAATATCACTGTTTACCTATCACAACTTTTTTGTGATAACCACAGAGAGGTGGATCCTTTTAGAAAATCCAGTTCTTTGGAGGGCCACATGACATCTGAAGCTCATCAAGCAGCTCCTCTCAGACCTCCATTGCACCAACTAAGGTCAGGCCACAACTCAACTTCTTCATCCAAAATGAAAAGAATGGGACAATGTATGATAGAGTCAAGTAGAACTGCAAAGTCAATGGGACAAGTTTTGATGTATCATCCACTCCTGGTGTTATGAACTAACAAAAAGCATTTTGTGTCCTTATACTGTTTTTTTTTCTTTTGTTGTTTGGAATTAAAGGTCCCAGAGGAGCTACAAGTCTCTCGACAACATACAATAGACATACAACAACAGGCTTATAGGAGGCCTTACAAGAGACTGGGCCACTCACTGCCCATGAGACCAAGCCCATCTAGGTTGTTGGTCCACATCCCACCTCTAAGAAGAGGTTGGGATGTCCTTACCAACCGAGCAAAGGCTTGCGGGACATTTTATTTTCCTCAGACTTTGGGCAATAGAGTCCATTCTTCCCTCCTATTACCCCAGATGCATGCACACTTTTCTTGTACGTTCCTTGCTGGGGATATCATTTTTTTGTAACCCACACATTTTATAGTAATGCAATTTTTACAATTATCTATAATAAAAAAAAAATTATATCAATTTATATGAAAATTTTTGTGTTATTTTTATCTTTTTTTAACATAGTTATGTTTGTACAACATGTTCAAATTTTTGTGCTTAAATACATTACAGGTGCAGTATTGGAACCATTTAATATGCAAGATTCTCAATAATACAAAAAATTTCATCACTTTTAATATGATCTGGTACCAATTGATGTAGCGTGGATTACGCTATTCTGCTGACCCGATCGATCTTCAGAGATGCGAAATCTGCATGATCCAACGATGTTGTTCATTCGTGAAGAAAACTAGGATGATGAACTTCAATAAGTTTGTTGATTCCTCATAATACCAGAAACGATGAATACAATATTATTATCAAAATCTTCACTAATTATGTGGTTACAAAGTATTAATAGAGCAGAGAATCCTAACGATTAAATCTAAATTAAAATTAAAATTCAGATCCCAAAAATAGAATAAAATATCTTAACAAACTCATAAATTACTAAAAATAGTAAAAATAACTTTCAACCGTCGATTTTAGCTTATAATTATGGCATCCATGAAACTTGTAGTTATGAGTATTGCATCAGTCTTGGTGATATTTCTAGTGCCCTACTTCCTTCACTGCCGTGGAGTAGATTTTTTCAATAAATTTTAAAAAATTAAGGAAAAATATATGTAAATGAGCCAATATTCATATATTGGAGTGATTCAAAAGCCGATATATCTAAAAAAATCTAATATAATACAAGTTATTTATATTTGTATTATAAATTGTTAAAATTATCTTATATTATTCATCATAATCCTTAAAATTTAAATAATCACTTGCATTCTCCTATGATCTTTAAAAGGAGAAATCAGGATGTCCTAAGTTCAATACACTTATTTTTATAGCATTTCTCATCTCTAATATGTCATATAATCACTTGAACAGTGTTTATATCAAAATATATAATTTATTTGAAAAGATCTGAATCTATGCACAATGTTGATGAAAAATAAAACAAAGTGAAGGAATTTGAATCAAAGTAAAGTGATAGAAAGTAAAACATTTTTCGTTGACTAATTTTTATGGTGTGCGCGCATACAATGAGAAGTGATTGAATTGAATCATTTTCCATCGCTCTCTCAAATTCTCTCATGCAGATAACAAAATAATATTTCCATCTTCTCTAATAAAAACTAGATAAGAGAAAGTGATGAAAATTTTATTTTCTTTTCCTTAGTTGACATAAGCACTAGTTTTTTGAGTGGGCAAAGGAATCCCTCTTCTTTTTTTTTCACTTTCCATCATATGAATTAATGCATTCAATCAAATCTAATATCCATTGTATCTATTACCTAATAAAATGAAAACATGGTGGTCCCCACGACTTTATGCCGGTGGATAAGAACATTGACCTCCTGTTGGGCTTCCCATGCTCAATTCTCACTGATGGCGAGAATGAAAAAAACAGCCCGGCCCACCATTGGTTTAGGGCTCCGGCCCACCATTGGTGTGCCACACTTTGTTGGGGCAATTAATTAGTCCAAATTTGCAATAACTGATGAAATTCGTACTCACCTTTAATCTTGGGTGGCTCTATTCACCCCCCCCCCCCCTCTAAACTAGTTGCACTCGTCTTCTACATGGATCTATGAAAATAAGATCCATTTATATATGGATATTTTGCACCACCTAATTAAAACCGCCCTATCATTCCACACCAAAAAGCAAGAAATCGTTTTCACCCCCCTCAATTATCCAATGTGTGTATGGGACGCAGTGCATGGTTGTTCGACATAAGGGATGTCAACCTTTTCGAATAACGACGACAGTTTGGGTGTCGACGTGTCAATCCCACTGTATGGATCTCACTGAATGGTGCTTCAACACAATCAATGTCGACCATATAGACCACTGTCGACATTGTTAGTGTCGACAGATTCACGAACTGTCGACACCCCATGTGTCGATATGCTCAGGTAAAAAACTTCTGGGTTTAGTTTTTTGTGGCCGACTGATTAGGTGTCGATGGTTATCATTTATGTCGACATATTTTGTGTCGAACCAATCAGATTTCTATTTTATTGTGTTTACCTTTAAACACCACCAATTTAGACCATTCAAACATTCAAAGTACCTATACAAACAGACAATTCAAATCATTAATGAAACTAAACACTATGTTTGAGCCATCTAACCATTCAGATCATAATGAAACCAAACACTACATAATTGATTAGGGTTTGTGTTTGTCACTTACAAACTCTGTAAGCAACAAAAAAAGTTAGAAATGTTTAACAATGATGCAGACACTAAGTAACATCCGACGCCCTTTGTTTAACAAAAAAAAATATTAATACATAGTTTGTCAGTATTCATACGACAAACGCTTCAAAACATTAGAAATGTCATTGTTCATTGACAATCATTTAATCTTTTACTACATCATTCCGTAGTTGGTGCTGTGTGGGGAGGTGCTGACACTGATAGAGGTGTGTTGTCTTGACAATAATCAATTAGATTTGCATGTGCCTTTGTAAAATGTCAGTCGTATGCCTCCCTTGAACTAATGGCTGCAAGTACTGTTGTATCTCGGTGTGCTTAAAAAAACAAAAAAATTGTGTTAATAAAGGGTTTTCATGTTCAGATTAAAACTTTTCATGAAGGGTGTCTAACACAACATTTTTTTAGGGTTATGTTCCATATAAATGTTATATTTTTTATGTCATTCTTTATAAATGGATTTTTTTTTTTGTAAATGACATTCCCTGAATGAATATAAGAAAAGTGGTATATGTTTGAAGTCGACCCATACCATTCCGTACCAAAAAGCATGAAATCATTTACACTCCCTCTCATATACAAATACAAACATTTGAAGTTGACCGTGAATCGACCAACATTGTCCCATCGACACCCTTCTTGTCGACCTCATAGTAATCCTTCGACACCCCATGTGTCGAGCACCACTCCCAATGATATCAACTCACTAGATGGGAAATCGACACACATGTTGTCGTCTGCACAATCGAACATCGACAATCCAGGTGTCGTCCGATGAGTACTACATCGACACCCCAACTGTCAAGACCCCTGCTTTAATTTTGTCAATCCACTGGGTTCGGATCGACACATAGTCTGTCGAAGGAAATCGATACCTTTGACCTTGTGGGTGTCGAACTGCACAGATGCTTTACCTAAAATTGATCTATCTTGCATAGACAATATATCAAACATTTTGAATGCATAAATGAAAATACACATTTGACCTATTGAAAATATATATTTGATCCATTTGTTAGACTTAAAAAGTTTCATCTAACATTTCATAGATAAATGTGGCAAGCTTAAAAATGTGTAACAATTTTAAACATGTGTAACAATCATTCTAGCTTTTCTTTGATCTATAAAAAAATCTGAAAATCTTTGAACCATTTGATGATCTAAAAAGAAATCTTCAAAATAGCTACACACATAGAAGATGAATGATCTCCTTTACCGGGGGGGGGGGGGGGGGTAGAACCGGAGCCGGGGCCGATCACTATGGGACGACGACGATAGAGAGAACCGGAGATGGAGGAGAGAACCGGATGAGGAGTTTTTTTTTTAGTCCAAGAATGGGATATGTTGAAAAAAAACCCCTAAAATTCTAAAGGGGGGAGCACACAAGGCTTAATATGCCTTTATATATGAGGGGGATGCAAATGAAAGAGCATAAATTGGTTAGGGGTGTTTAAAAGAGGGGGGTGCACCTAGTTTGGAGGGGGGTAAATAGAGCCACCCTTAATCTTTCATCTTTCAATATATACATTGGATCTTTCAATATATATATATTGTATGTTTACATAAATTATTTTACAAAAATACCCTTTCCCCATTTTGCAAGGCAAAGTCTGTGAAAGGCAATTTAAACTTTTAAACAATCCATAAATAAATTTTGGACCTACATGACTTGATGGTAGATAAAACTATCTGCAATTAAGACGGCTGTTTTCATAAAATAAAAAGAAGTATTAATTGAATAATTTAGGTATTTTCCATTTTCCATAAATTTTTGACTTCCCAACATCGTTGTCTCAGTTTATTTTAGATTTTCTTATAATCAACTTCTACTAAATATTCTCTTTGCCGGGCGTGTACTGTTTTTCTATTTAATACATAGAACTATAAAAGTAGGTCTATCATTTCATTTTTATAAAAAAAATATAATTGTACTAAATAGTTTCTTAAAATATTCTTCAATTTCCATTGCAAAACATCAAATTTGACATTGCAGAAGCATCAATTTTTGCTATCTACTTCTTCCAATGTAACAATGAAAAAAGTAAATTTTTAATCTAAGATTACCCTAGGTTCAAGAAAAAAGCGTTACATATTTATTTATTTATTGCAAGAAACTTATATTATTCTTATAAAAATTTTAAAATTAATGATGCTGAGTAAAATTAAAATGAACGATGCTGGGAAAATTTTATTTTTTTGGCATTTTTATTATAATTTTTTTTTGTTGATAATTTATTTTATTAAAATGATCATTTTTTTATTATATTATTTTTGTGAAATCTTCTTCTATTAACATAGACAAGATTCGAATCTTAGATCCATCAGTTATCAATCTACCACGAGGTAGTTCTGTTAAATTTTTAAGTTTTTTTGTGTATCAATTTATCTAGGCTTTATCCCACTTATCTTTATTATATGTGAAGCAAATAGGGGACAACCTAGGTTATGTTGTCATTGTCAATGCTCCACGTGTCTCCACTTGATCAGGCCAATGGGCCATCAATGGCAACCACCATCTCCTCTTCATCACCACCATCACTATCAAGTGCAGTTGTGGAAATGCATGTAGTGTGAATAAGAATAGTCAATAAAATTAATGAAATATACAGTTGGTCTATTAGGGCAATAGTGAACGTATACGACTTCAAATAAAAAAAGTGATTTTTGGATACATAGATAGCAAAGCTCTACCTATGAATCTAATTAAAATGCATCATGACTGTCGGACTCTCTAACCCCCCTTTGGATAGTGGAATTGAGTTATTCTGGATAGATAATGTAACGCCCCGCATTTACCTAACCGCTTATCGGACGGTAAATGGGTCGCTACTAAACTTAATCCAAACACAAGACCAAAATTTGTACTTTTTTTTTAATAATACTAATATAATAAAAACTGAAAGTGATAAAATATGAAAACAATATTCAAAAGTTATAAACCACTAACGGTCTTACAGAATATCAGAGTCTGACATAAATAAAATAGTAGAATGAAAAGACACACTAAACCACCCCTGTGGGAGCCATCTAAACTAAAATAGATCCAAATAGTCGGCTGTGACTATTATTTATTCTCCAAACATTGCTACCTCAAGATCCTTGGAGTGTATGAAAGGTTCAAACTTTGTTTTGATCCCCAGAAGATGAGCTACCTGGTTATAAAACAACCAGTCATTTGGAATAGTGTGAGTGTTTAACTCAGTGAATAAGCCCACTGACAAATTACTTCATATGATAGTTACATATAAAAATAAGGTTTTATGAAAATCAGAATTTCATTTAATAAATATTTTATTTTATTAAATCAATTTAAAATCATAAATTTTAAAAAAATATTTTAATGCACACGTGACCCAAATCATTGGCCCACATCAGAGAAATCATGAGAGTTAAAAAAAATATCATTATATATATATATATATATATATATATATATATATATATATATATATATATATATATATATATATATATATACACATTTATATATATATAAAAATAAGAATTTTCTTTAAAAAAAATCAAATTAAATTCATGAGCTTAATAAAATATAGTTTTAATGCAATCACGTGCCCAATCCTTGGTCCACGTCATAGAAATCATGCAGCTTAAATGATATGACCGGGTAGGTTCTCAATCGGAAGAACCGTTCCCCAAAACAGGTGTGCTAAGCCCCAAGCGACTAAATCGCTCAAAAAGCTCCCTCGAGGAGACGTCGGATCTAGAAGACGCTGATGGGTCGCCGCTGCCATCACTACGAGAACACCAGCACAGGATGCCCCGGTTGCTGCAAACTCCAAACAAAGGAATCCGCCGCTGCAAGGAATGCTTTACCACACCCCTCACCGATCTTGGGACTCTTCGAGTCCTAGACCTTCCTCTCCAAAGGCGAAATACTACGGGGGGATTTATTCCAGAAAATATGTCATGATATGCATCTTGATAAAATATCCTAGGACTAGGTTGTCTCCACTAGTCCTAAATTTTTCCAAAACTCTCGAAATGAAAATCTTTAATCCAAATATTATTTCGAAAGCATAAGCATCAGAAAATGTATTATGTTAATTCTTGAAACATGAATAGCATAATTCATGCTATTTTAATGACATGATGAATGAATTAAATCATGCAACTTCATTCAACGAAAATGCAATTTGATCAATGTGAAAAAATATCCAAATCATGCAAATTTATCAAAATATAAATGCATGGATGACACATAATATCACACAAATATGATTGGCATATGAAATTCAATGTTATAGAGCAAAAGCTCACACGAAATAAATCGATAGGCCTACTCACCTTCGGTCCACGCAAGCATCAACGATACACACTCGCACGTTGATAACCTAGCATAACAATTATACAATAATAGATCAGAAACAATCAATCACGACCAAACAACTGACAACCAACTTATAACAACACTATGCCCAATAATCCCAAAAGCCGATATCTTATAGACCTACAATCAACAACTCACTTCAAAGTCCTAATGAAAATCCCAACTTCGAATAAATATTAGAATACTCATATACTCACAATGATCCGATCCGATAATCAATATCCATTTATTCCATAAGACCCATATGATCGATCAATCCTCGAATAAATATTTGGACAAATCCAATAAGGCTCAACTATAATTCCATGATCGAGTAACTCAAATCTAATCAATTTACATCCAAATAACAACAATATCCAATCAATATTCATTGATCCCACTAAACCAAATTATCGATTTAAGATTCTATTTAAGTTCTCAAGATCAATAAAATCATCAAAACCTGCAAAACAAACTATACTTCATTAAACATCAAATTTGGGATCATCTAAATCTCTAACATTCATCAAACTTGGTCATCAAGCTAAATATTTGAATTTCAATAAACTGTACAGAAATCTTTCAAAAACCATAACTTTCTATCCGTAACTCCGAATTGGACGATTAATGATTCGTTGGAAATCTCTTTTCAAAACCTATTTCTGTTTGTCAAATACATTTTTCCAGAAACGACTCTATCATAGTCAAAAACACGATTTACGTCCAAGCATAAAATCAACCCGAAAATGGCCATTAAATCCCCAAAACTAATAAATCTAATTTGATCTTAAGAATTCCTTTGAGATCCATAAAAATCAAATCAAATAATCATTAAATTAAATCAATCAAACCATAACCCTAATCCATCAAACTTCTTCCCCAAACAATTACTTGACGTAATCATATCCTAACAAAAATAAATTAAAACTAACAAAATCAATAGGGAATGATATCTCACCTTAGATCCGGTTACACCACCCACCATCTCCATCTAGGGTTAGGTCATCACAACCCTTCATAACTTCTGAGATTTGGATGAAAAACCCTAACCCAAACATGTTATTTAAAGGGGTTTACCGAAATTACAAAACGACCCCTGAAGTGTTTCCAGTTTACAATGACGTCCCTATCTGATTTACAAACAGATCCCTATCCGATTTACAGAAAGGTCCCAGAAGGCTATAAAAATGTATTATGGATTCGCAACTAAATCCCTAGGCCCAATAACTTGACACTAAGCCTAAAAATCAAAATTTTTCGAACTCCGAATCTCACCAAATTTCAACCAAAGTATCTTAACACTATAAAGATCTACAGAAAAATATAAAATAATTATTTTAACATCAATTTATAATTATCATAATTATAAATCAAATTGGATCCATTTGGGCCCACCGCCAAATCTGAAAAATGAAATATAAAAATCGAATTTTAAAATTTCCATTATATATTTAAAATAAATATATAAGGCCGAAAAATACCGAAACGTTACAGATAACTATGCCAGTATAGATAACAAATCTACAAGAATAAAAGATTTTCTGTTTGGTTGTATTTTTTTTATTCTCATTGGAAAACGTAAGAATAAAGGTTGAATTGTTTGTTTGATAAAGAATAAAATATAAATAAAGTGTAAAAAAGTTGATTTGACATTTGATGTATAAGAGGTGTTGATAGGTAATTTAATGTGATGAGGTGTAAAAAATTGATTTGACATGTGGGCCCATGTAAATAGATAAGGTGAGTATAACTTATCCTAGGGGTTGTTTAGAATTGTTATACTCTCTTATACTCGTTTAAACTGGCTTAGTAATACCAAGTTATACCCTTCAAACAAACAACTATTTTTCTTATCCATTCTTATACCACCCTTATACTCCCTTATTCCGTTACACAAACGGGGGTAACTGTGTAACAGGAGTTGATGACCAGCTTAATTCTTTAGAGTCATCAACAGAAAAAAAAAATCACATTAATTTCATATGAGATCCATTAAGAGCGCTTCATTTGACAAGAGATTGGAGATGGTCTTACAAAAAATGATGTCACTAAATGATCAGATTCATCAGAATGCCAGACACATGAAGTTAATAGAAATAGTTCAGTCACTATTAAAGACTGATCAATTATAATAAGATTTAGTGCTAACTGGATGTTGAGTCCTTATTGGTCATATCTCCAATAAAAGATTGTCTTTAACAAAATGGATCAAATGAGATTTTACTAGGTTATTAAATACATGAATTTGTCACAAAATTTTTTAACTAAAAATTGACCAGCTGTGAAGAAGACTCAGTCTTCGAGTCCTTTTCATGGGTCATGTTAACCTATACCTTTCAAAGTGTTTGAACAACTTAAATCTTTGCACACACACTTGCCATCCAAAACATGTTAAGGCCACACAATTCTCTTTAACTCACACCATCCATGGCCACCTCCACTACTCCATCCTCCTCCCCCCTCTTCTTCTTCCTCCTCCTCCTCATCTCCACCACCACCCAATCAAATTCCACCCAATTCACCTTCAACGGCTTCCGAGGCGCCGCAAACCTCACCCTCGACGGTATCTCCTCCGTCACCCCCGACGGAGCCCTCGTCCTCACCAACTTCACTCCCCACGCCACCGGTCACGCCTTCTACCCCTCCCCGGTCCCCGCCCTCTCCGCCTCCTTCAGCACCGCCTTCGTCTTCGCCATCGTCGACAACGGCACGGGCGGCCACGGATTCGCCTTCACCATCTCCCCCACAAATCGCCTCATCGGGCAGACCGGCCCCAACTTAGGCCTCTTCACCAAAGCCAACGACGGGAACGCCTCCAATCACATCCTCGCCGTCGAATTCAACACCGACAAGATGGTTATGGGAGACTTCAACAACAATTACGTCGGCGTCGACATAAACAGCATCCGATCGAACAAGTCGAGGACCGCCTCGTATTTCACTCGTGCGGGAAAAACAGAGCCGGTGTCGCTCGAGAGCGGCTCGCCCATCCAGGTGTGGATCGACTATGACGGCGCCACCGGAGTCTTGAACGTGACCATCTCTCCGACGTCGGTGCCCAAGCCGTCTCTGCCTCTTATATCAGGCAAATTCAACTTCTCGGAGGTCCTACTAGAGTCCATGTACGTCGGATTCTCGTCTGCGACGGGCAAGAGTATGAGCTATCACTGCATCCTCGGATGGAGCTTTAGCACCGACGGAGTCCCCGCGAGCCCACTTGACCTCTCGAGCCTCCCTTCACCACCGGAGCTGCCAAATCAATCGTCGAATTTGAAGTCCAAAGCTACTCTAAAGAATGGCGTGATATCAGCTATAGCGACACTTCTGTCGGTGATGTTGATTGTCGCTGTGGCGCTCTATATCCGTCGCAAATTGAAACTCGCCGAAACATTGGAGGCTTGGGAGCTGGAGTGCCCGCACAGGTTCCACTACAAGGACCTCTACAAGGCCACCAATGGCTTCAAAGACAAGGGGATCATCGGCCACGGAGGCTTCGGGTGTGTTTACAAGGGGGTCATGCCCCGCTCGAGAGAATCTGTCGCTATAAAGAAGATCTCGAACAGTTCGAACCAGGGGACGAAGGAGTTCGTCGCGGAGATATCGAGCCTGGGCAGGCTCCGGCACCGCAACCTCGTGAACCTCCTCGGGTGGTGCAAGCGTGGGCGGGACCTCCTCTTGGTCTACGAGTACATGCCGAACGGGAGCCTGGATTCATGGCTTTTTGACACGGGGCAGATGCGACTGCGCGTGCTCGATTGGGACCGACGGTTGAGGGTCTTGCGAGGGATTGCGGTGGGGCTGGTGTACCTGCACGAGGAGTGGGAGCAGGTGGTGGTGCACAGGGACGTGAAGGCAAGCAACGTATTGTTGGACGGGGAGATGAACGCGCGATTGGGGGACTTCGGACTCGCGAGGCTGTACGAGCACGGGAAGGACATGTGCACCACGCGCGTGGTGGGCACGCTGGGTTACATCGCCCCCGAGCTCTCGCGCACGGGGAAGGCCACCACCAGCACCGACGTTTACGCCTTCGGGGGGATGCTCCTCGAGGTCGCCTGCGGGCGGAGGCCCATCGAGCCGTCTGCGGCCGCGGGGAACCTGGTGTTGCTTGATTGGGTGAGGGAGTGCTGGATGCGGGGCAGGATTGTTGAAGCGGCGGACCCCGCATTGAGGGTTGGGGGTTGTGAGAAGTGGGAGGTGGAGATGGTTTTGAGGCTCGGGTTGGTGTGCTCACAGTCAGCGCCCGAGGCGAGGCCGACGATGAGGCAGGTGGTGCACTACCTCAACGGGGATGAGGTGTTGCCGGATGTGATGCCGGTGTTCGATGATAAGGATTCGGTGGAATTTGCATCGTCGCAATTGAATGCTTCATCGTCATCGTTTGGGTTGATGTCCACTACTGGTTCACTTCGTAGTGGTAGATAGTCCAGAAGGTCGTATGGATTCTCTATTTGTGCTTGTTTTTGTTTGGATGAATCAGATAACTTTAAATTCATCAAATGAATGACTTCAGTGTTTGATGAATGGATTCATTCCATCATATGGATTAAGGATTGTCTTATTCATCCGAATAAATAAACAAGCATAAACAAATCCAAGCATGGAGATTTATTCTCAATGATGAAGCCCACTATGTTCAGGGCATTAGGTTTGATTTGTGTAGAACTTTTTTTGTATTGTGCTGAGTATTCTATGTTTTATTTAGTTCTTACTCCACCCAAGTATTCAGGATAAACATAATTAAGTTCACTATGTTTATTGGAGTCTGTGGGATGTAGAGATTCTCCATTGATATGTATATATAGAAAGAATGGTTAGTTCTGTGTACATGACTTAGATTCCGTATGTTTTTTAATTTAGGTTCAGTTGAGTATATATAATTTTCATTGTAAAACATCAAATTCTACATTGCAAAAGCATCAATTTTTGCTATCTACATCTTACAATATTAATGTAACAATGACGAACGTAACCTTTTTAACCTAGGATTACCCTAGGATCAAGAAAAAAGCCTTATATATTTATTTATTGCAAGAGCCTTATATTATTCTTATTGAAAAATTAAAATTAATGATGCTGAGAAAAATTTATTTGTTGGCATTTTTATAATAACTTTTAACTTGTCTTATATATCAATTTATCTGGGCTTTATCCCACTCTGTATCTGGACAATCTAAGTTATGTTGTCATTGTCAATGGTACCCCTCCATGCAAGACATAAATATGCCATCCACCTTTTCACTCAGCCCATCAATGGCAACCACTGCCTCCTCTTCATCACCATCTCTATCAACTGCAGTTGTGTAAATGCAAGAAGTGTGAATCAGAAAATTAGTTAAATCAATGAAATATCTATAGGGCATGCAATAGTGAATATGCATGACTTCAAATATAAAAAAAAAAGTGATTTTGGGATCTATCACCATATCTCCAACTTGTGAATCCAATTCCTTAACGAAAAAAACTTGCGAATCCAATTAAGATGCATCACTGTCAGACTCTCTTATGTAGACGGGGAGATGACTATCTTGTTCAAGGAACTAAAAATTTCACATTAATTTGAGATCAGTCATTTAAAGCTAGTTTATGATAGGTGATGGAGATGGCCTTATAACAAAAACTGTCATTAAATGACAAAATTCATCAACATGTCAGTCATTGATGAAGTTGTCAGTAGATGATCTCATTGGGTTGTTAAACATGTCAGTCATTGATGAAGTTGTCAGTAGATGATCTCATTGGGTTGTTAAACATGTAAATTGTCACAAGATAATTTTTTAATTGAAAATTGATCAGCTATGGAGGAACTCAATCTTCTGAGTCCTCTTCATAGGTTCGGTACATTTCAGTTCTCAATTATGAAATGACATGTGTCCCATTACATAACAAACATATAAGATTTTAAAATGATTTGAGACATATATCAACCTTTAAACATTGAAAACTGACATATGAATGTAGCATTGACTGAATTCAATCTCTGTCTGAATAAATTAATCTTACAAAAACTATGGTAAGGCCATACAATTAATTCTCTTTTAACTCACCCCACCAATGGCCCCTCCACTCTCTCCTCCTCTCCTCTCCTCTTCTTCCTCCTCATCTCCACCACCACCCAATCAAACTCCACCCAATTCACCTTCGATGGCTTCCAAAGCGCCGCAAACCTCACCCTCGACGGTATCTCCTCTGTCACCCCTGACAGAGTCCTCCGCCTCACAAACTTCACTCCCCACTCCACCGGTCACGCCTTCTACCCCTCCCCGGTACCCGCTCTCTCCGCCTCCTTCAGCACTGCCTTCGTCTTTGCCATTTTCGACAACGGCACGGGCGGCCACGGATTCGCCTTCACCATCTCCCCCACAAATCACCTCATCGGGCAGCCCGGCCCCTACTTAGGCCTCTTCACCCCCTTAAACGACGGAAACGCCACAAATCACATCCTCGCCGTCGAATTCGACACCATCCAGACCGGTATGGGAGACATCGACGACAACCACGTCGGCATTGACATCAACAGCATCCGATCGAGCACGTCGAGGACCGCCTCGTATTTCTCTCGCGCTGGAGAAACAGAGCCGGTGTTGCTTGAGAGCGGCTCAACCATACAAGCCTGGATCGACTACGACCGCGCGACAGGAGTCTTGAACGTGACCATCTCTCCGACGTCGGTGCCGAAGCCGTCTCGGCCTCTTATGTCTGGAAAGTTCAACTTCTCGGAGGTCCTACTAGAGTCCATGTACGTCGGATTCTCGTCTTTGACTGGCAAGAGCTCGAGCTATCACTGCATCCTCGGATGGAGCTTTAGCACCGACGGAGTCCCAACAACCCCTCTTGACCTCTTGAGCCTCCCTTCACCACTGGTGCTGCCCGATCAAACATCCTATTTGAAGTCCAAATTAGCTACTATAAAGACTGGCGCGATATCAGCTATAGCGACACTTTTGTCGGTGATTTTCATCATCGTTGTGGCACTTTATATCCGTCGCAAATCGAAGCTTGCCGAAACATTGGAGGCTTGGGAGCTGGAGTGCCAGCACAGGTTCCACTACAAGGACCTCTACAAGGCCACCAATGGCTTCAAAGACAAGGGGATCATCGGCCACGGAGGCTTCGGGTGTGTTGGGATTATGTCTCGATCCGGTGTATCACATCGGATGGTCATGATGAAACCATATTAGGTTGGGCATTTAATAAGTAGAATATTATTAAGATTTGATCTTAATTAATATTTAAAGTGAATCTCCTAAAATAGAAAACAATATTTGTTTGTTAATTAGAAGAGTGAATATCTCCTAATGAATGGGAACAATATTTGTTTGTTAATTGGGAGATTACTTGGGGAGGAAGTTATTTATCTCTATAAATATCTTCTAGGGTTTCATGGAACAATGTATACAATGTAGAGATCCTAAGGGAAGGTTAAGAGGTTCTAAGAGAGAGTAACTCCATGGGATCAATGGGAGAGTTTATGAGTCTCTTAATGTATCTCAACTATCAAAGTGGATTCTCTGTTTTTGCCCCGTGGATGTAGGCCTAGGCCGAACCACGTATATCTTGTCTTCTTCGTGTGATGTGATGTTTCGTTCTTGTGTTTGATCTCGGGTTTGTTGTTGGCTTCCGCGATGGCCTTCCCAACACGGTGTGTCTACAAGGGGGTCATGCCAGGCTCGAGAGAATCCGTTGCTATAAAGAAGATCTCGAGCGGTTCGAACCAAGGCACGAAGGAGTTCATCACGGAGATATCGAGCCTGGGCAGGCTCCGACACCGCAACCTTGTGAACCTGCTCGGGTGGTGCAAGCGCGGGTGGGACCTCCTCTTGGTCTACGAGTACATGCCGAACGGGAGCCTGGATGCGTGGCTCTTCGACACAAGGGAGACGCGGCGTGTGCTCGATTGGGAGAGACGGATAGGGGTCTTGCGGGGGATCGTGGCAGGGCTGGTGTACCTGCACGAGGAGTGGGAGCAGGTGGTGGTGCACAGGGATGTGAAGGCGAGCAACGTGTTGTTGGACGGGGAGATGAACGCGCGATTGGGGGACTTCGGGCTCGCGAGGCTGCACGAGCACGGCAAGGACATGTGCACCACGCGCGTGGTGGGCACGCTCGGTTACATCGCACCCGAGCTCTCGCGCACGGGGAAGGCCACCACCGGCACCGACGTTTACGCTTTCTGGGGAATGCTCCTCGAGGTCGCCTGCGGGCGGAGGCCCATCGAGCCGTCTGAGGCCGCTGGGAACCTTGTGTCGCTTGATTGGGTGAGGGAGTGCTGGATGCGGGGGAGGATTCTCGAGGCGGCGGATCCTGCATTGAGGGGTGGGGGTAGTGAGAAGGGGGAGGTGGAGATGGTGTTGAGGCTCGGGTTGATTTGCTCGCAGTTGACGCCCGAGGCGAGGCCGACGATGAGGCAGGTGGTGCATTACCTTGACGGGGATGAGGCGTTGCCGGATGCGGTTCCAGTGTTCGATGATAAGGACTCGATGGACTTTGCGTCGCAATTGAATGCTTCGTCGTCGTTGTTTGGGTTGATGTCCACTGGTTCACTTCGCAGTGGTAGATAGTTCCAAAAGATCGTATGGATCAACTGTTTATGCTTGTTTTTTTTTAATAAATAAGATGGTTTTAAATTTATCAAATGAATGTGGTTATGTACGACCCATTGCATCCACTGAATGAATTTAAAATCGTTTGATTCATCCATTTAAAAATGACAAACGTAAATTAAAGCAGATGATCCGTTCTCAATCCGGAAGCTCACTATGTTCAAGGCATATTAGTTTGGATTTTTTTTTTTTTTTTTTTGTGCCAAGTATTCTATGTTTTATTTAGTTCTTAGTCCACCCAGGTATTCAGGATCATAAACACAATTAGTTCACTATGTTTGTTGAAGTCTATAGGATGTAGAGATTTGTCCACTGATTTGTATATGTATTTTTATGAAAGAAAGTTCTGTGTACATGATTTAGATCATGTATATTTTTAAATTTAGGTTCAATCTCAGTTGAGTACTTAATTTTAATGTCAATTCATTTACTCCAACTCGTTTATTCATGTATGATTTATTTAGATATCAAATTATTAACATAAAGATAGAGCAGAATAATTTTATTTCCGATTTGTTTGGTGGTGGTGGTGTTTTTTTTTGCTTGCACAAATTTTTTTAAATCTTTTGTGTATGTTTTATTAGTAAATAATTATACTTTCATATTAATGGATAAGAATAAATTATATGTGCCTTCTCATAATCACATCTTTTTTTATGTTATCCATCTTCTTGTTCACGGGTTCAGAATTTGCTAGTTATTGGACAAGCGTTATCTTTATGTGTTTTTATCTATGTAGGGGTTGTTTGGTCTACAAACAATTTGGTATTGTTTTTTTTTCTTAGGCTCCGTTTGGCAGAGCGTTCGCGGGATGTTTGCGTTCGCGGACACCGACCAACGCGAACTCTCAACGAAACCGAAATAACATCATTTGCGTTTTACGTGCATGTTGGCGGTGTATGTGTATTTTTCCCTGACATTTCCAATGCACTGAAACATAGATTTTACGTCGATGGGTTGATTCGGCCAACGCAATTGTGCGGAGCGCACATCCAAACGGAGCCTTAGAGAAAAAGGCATTCTAAAAAGAAGACGATGTTACATGTTAACCTCACTATGAGGGTTAAATGTATGTTATGAACACTACAAGAGATATGTCATTTAACAAGGAAATATTTCCTTGGTAAATATCATAATTTCGTTGGTGAAAATGTTTACTAATGAAATATTTCCTTGACAAATTCGTCGCAAATACCCCATGGGTAAGTGTTTTTATCAAGGAAACCTCATTTTCCCTTGGAAAAACATCTTAACAAATTATTTCCTTGATAATAATGACTTTTTACCAAGGAAATCATCTGTTGGTGGATAAAACATTTTGTCGGTAAAATTTAAGTATTACCGACAAAATATTTCCTGGAAAAAGATCACAACATTTTTCTAAGTAAAAGTTAATATTTACCTATGAAATATTTCTTTGGTAAAAGATATAGAATTTGAATAAAATCAATAAATTAACTAAATTTGTTCGCATACACCATGTCAGAGATAAAATACATAGTCGAGAGAATTCAATTCAAACTAATAAATTCATCTACACCACATCCATGAGAAAATTCATGGATACACCACATCCATGATAAAATTCATGACTCCAACGACGCTGTTGATTCTTCACGAAGAATGCCTGGACGATGAGCTTCAACATATTTATTGATTAAGAATACCAGAATGATGAATTTTTATGAATCTGCTATTCTACCAAGAACAACAAAGACAATAGGAGAATTTTAATAAAGAGAATAATCTCAAATTTATCTCAATTAATTATCTAAATATATGATCCTAAGAGATTAACTAAATCTGCAAAAATAACAATTACATTTTTATTTAATCCTAACTAATATTAAAATTTGAATTTAAATTCAAAATTCGAATTCAAATCCTAACTAAAAATTAAAAAAAAATCATATTTGAATATTAAATAATTATAATTATCCAGAAAAGATATAATAAATCTAACAAATAAAACTAAAATACTAATAAATACAAATCATCTATAATTCTCCTGGTGCTCTTAACATTGACTGAATGGTACATGATTGTGCTGTATCAGTGTATATGTTTTTAAAAATCAGAATTTGTGATAGTATTGAAAAAGAAATGAATGTAACATATACATTAAATATTTGATGTAACATTTCAAGTCAAAACATAAATATGTTTGCTTTACATACACGGAAAGAAGGAGAACCAACCATATGTGTGTGCGATGATGCTTTAGATCCATAGCAAACCAACAGCTTGCTGATGATTGAATGTTTTTTGTTTCCTGGCTAACTGAATGGTCATGGAGGGCCTCTGCATTAGTTGACAGGGAGTCAAGTAGAACTGACTGTACGGGTATTTTCATCCATTCATAATAGACCACTTAATTTATTTTTTTTCCTTTTTTTTTTTTTTGCTTCTCTGTAAACATTGATTTTACACTTTATGAAGTTTACATAATTTACTTATTATTTATGAATAATTAATTCTCTTATTAATTTTGAGTTATTTATGGATTATTCAAACCTATATGACCGATATAACTAAATCATTCTTGTTTTTTATATTGAGAAAAATTCATATAAACCCCTAATTTTTCTTAAAATCCATATGACCCTGACAACACCTAATAAATCCAAATAACCCCATAAATAAAATTTACATTTACAGATGATGAATATTTTGTGAATATTATGTTTAGTTAACCCTAATATAAAAAACAGTATACAAAAAAAAAATCATACAATGTGTTAAAATGTGAAAAATCTTGTTATTTAGATTTACTATGTGTTTTCAAGGGGTTATATGGATCTTAAGAAAAGTGAGGGGATTATATGGATTTCAGTGGGTTGTATGGATTTTTCCCTTTTATATTTGACTGTTATTTAAGCTGAATTTTTTTTTTGGAATAAGTTTTCTAAGCTGAATTTGTAACTAATTTAGGTAATTCCCAATATTTACTGACTAATTTAGACTTCGTTGGTATTTATGCCAAGTTTCTACCAATTTGTTACCAGGGAAACGTTTCCTTGCAAAAGAACTGATACAAAATTTTCACACCAAAATTAACTTTATTTTTGTTTTTTTAAAAAAACATTTCTTAAATTTTTTTTTTCGTATTTAAATTTAAATTTATTTTTATCGTTTATTAAGGCAAATAAAAGTCTTTTACCACGGAATATATTCCTTGGTAAAGGTATTCAAGCTAAATAAAAATCAGATTACTGACCAAATATTTCCTCGATGATGTTAAATTAATTTATTTTTGTTATATATTACTAATGAAATTAATTCATCTGTCATATTTTATCTTTTATCAAAAAATAATTTTCTTGGTGAAAGTCTTTTAACAAAAAAAAACATAGAGGATAAATTGATAAAATATGTCCAACGAGTTTGGGTTTGGAATGGGTCGGGGATAGATAATAAAAAAATCCAACGAGTTTGGAACGAGAAATGGGTTTACTTAGCAAAATCTGTCCCGATCCCGCCCCGATTGCAATTCATATTAAGATTAAATATTGTTATAATAATTACTCAATCTATATTTTTCATTCGGTGTTCCAAAAAAAAATGAATAAATTCAAACGCTAATTAAAATTTGAAATCGTATAAACATACACAGGGTTGTCTATTGGTATTAAAAAAAAAATTGAAACATTATATTTGTCACTTGTATTGAAAGTTTATATTTCTTATTTTATTTCTTATTTTGTAGGGTTTATTCAAATAAATATTTATTTTTATTTAAGATTTCAATTTAGATTAAATATTACATAAAAATATGTTTTAATATTTTTTTGCCTAAACTCGATCCAACCCGATTTAAATGGGATGGGTTTGGAATGAAAATGTTAAACCCGTCACGGGTTTGTGATGAGTTTGAGATATGATTTTGTGGGTGAATCATGATTTGAGATTCACAAAAACCTGTCCCAACCCGCCGCCATCCTAGTAGAGAAAGAGTGTGGTAATTTTATTAATATGATCTATTGTGTGATTGATTATTTATTTTTATTTTTTAAAGTTTTATGACGGTGTAATTTTCAGAACACCACCTATACATAGAGTGGTATTTTTTTGAACCGTGGTATTGTAAACCTTGGTATTTGATACAGTAGCGGACCCTTGATGTTTTTGGAGGGGGGCTTAAAAACATTATTCAAAATACAATTAACTATATAAATATGCATCGTTCATTAATAACATAAAATGAAATCCCATAATAAATCTATTAGTTGCCAATAAAAAAGAATACAAATAAAAAAAAAAGAAGAAAGATAAAATGAATATACCCAAGAGGTGATGACTGAATGGAAAAATAAAATTTGGGAACAATTGATATTTTGACAGAGATGACTAATATTTTCACTTTGAAAGAGAAAATTTAATTTTTTTATCACCTCTTTTAATAAATTTTAATGGTTGAGATTTCATTTTCTTTTAAATATTTATTTAGAGAAAGAAAATCATGAAAGATTTTTTTTTTATCATTTCATTTGTTAAATTTTAATGGCTTATTTTTCTTTTTTAACATTATTCGGTTGAGAGAGGAAAAAATCGTAGAAGATTTTATTCTCTTTATCATCTTTTGAGTTAAATTTTAATGGCTGACATTTAATTTTAATTGTTGAGTTTTTTTTAACATATTTTCCATATAGAAGAGAAAATCATGGAAGATTTGTTTCTGTTTATCAATTATTTAATTAAATTTTAATGATTGAGATTTCTTTTTTTTGTGCAACTTTTATATGGTTGGGTTGTCATGATTTATAGGGGGCTTTATTGAGAAATATATGAAAAGTTTATTTTATAATTAATAGTTTTGATGTTATTATATTATTTTTTATATTTTAAGCACCCGTTTGTTTTGAAAATAAGCCTTCGGATAACGTCGGATAACCTCGGATAAGGATAAAGGGTGTTTGAAAATCCCAAATAACCCTTGATAAAGAATGCCAGAATAAACTGGTATGACGTGATATATGGATTTCAACCAACCCCTGGAATTAAAGTTATCATAGGTTATTCAACTCAAAGAATATGTGGGTTCACTGTCAACTCAACTGTCATCACCTCTTATAAATCACCTGTCAAATCAACTATCATTATTTTTTCACATTTTTAAATCATTATCCATATATACCTTATTCACATTTTACCCAAACAATAAAATATTTATTTTTACGTTTACTAACGAGAATAATTCAAAACACAATCAAACACAAAATTATTTCATCCTTATTTTTACTCACTTAAGCTTGGATAAATGTATAACCAAGGATAAATCATATTCTCGTTTCAAAAGGGAGCTAAAGATTGAGATTCAACGCTTTTTTAAAAGAAAATCGGTGTGGAGAGGGAAATGTAGGTCTGTCCCAGATTTGATGGGTGGTGATGTAAAAATCTATCGGCAAGTCGTGTGATATTTATGATAGGATAATGTGAAGTACAAATTTTTTTTACCATCGATTCTGATACACTCAGTCTTTTTTACAGTTTAAAATACAATCCCATAAGCGTCATTAGAATCCAGTGAAACAAATGCATCGATAGATGAAATATATACATCGTTAATTTTTTTTACAATTATTAAAAATGAGTTAATTCACTTCAAAATGGAATTATATACATTTTTTTATCAAAACATATATATCATTAGATGATGTTTACTATTTTTAAAAAATAAAAACATATGTGGTTTGCGTTTTGAACTATAAATATGGTTGAGTCTAGCATTTTTAATATATTGTATAAATCCACTTACATAAAATGTAAAAAATATTTAACAAGGTATATAACTTATTAATGTGAGTGTATGACGCTAATGATATAGGACAAAAAATTGTGGTTGAAAAAAAAAACTGTGTACCTGCACTCATATTTAATTTCCCTTAATTAAACAATTTTAAAAAAAATTTGGTGCATCCTCATTGTGGATCTTCAATACTCAGGAAATAATCACACTTAGGAACTAGAGAAACAGAGAGTAGGTGGTTCAACTGTCACAAACAAAATTGCCAATGCCTTTTCATGAACACAACACATGATGCCCGCATGAACTCAACCACCTGTAACAAACACACCCCTTTTTACATGCCAACCATTTATCCTCTCCTCTTCAATACCCAAACTCCCTCCCTCCAAAGCCACATCTTCTCGTTATCAATGGCAGATCAAGATCCAAACACTCCAACTGCCATCCAAAGCTTGAACCTCAATGCAATCCTTATATCGATGAAACGCGCCAACGCGAACAATGCGAGCCCAACCCTTCAAAGCGACGCGTTCTCCGATGCGCCCAACACAGCTTCCCTGCCCGAGTCTCTAGCCCTCTCGATCGAAGAAGACGGTTACGACTCGAAGCGCGATAGTTACATCATCGACCGATTCCTCCCGGCGGCCAACGCGATCGCCGCCGCAGCCTCTTCGGCCCACCGCAATCCGAAGAGGTCGAGCCGGGCGCGGTCATCGCCACCAGGCGCGCGCACGCCTTGCCACGCGCGCATACGCGCGGAGGCCGTGCCGCGGGTCACGAGCCGGTGCTACTCCACGCCGAGGGCGTGCGGGCTCGCGCTGCTCCTGCCGCGGAGGGTGGGAAGGACGGTTCGCGCGCTCAAGCGCCCGGCTGGGTGCGAGTCCAAGAGAGGGGACGCGGAGGGTTCCGAGAGTGGGAGAGAAGGCGGTGGAGACGACGGTTGGGGAATGCCGTTTCTGTATCAAAAGAAGGGATGGGAGAGGGAAGGAGCGCGCATGTCGCGCTTGTCTGCGGCGCGTGAGGGGGAGTTGTTTAGGCCACCTTCATTGAAGTCTCCTTCGGAGTCTTGGCTATCTATTGCTCTGCGCGGGCAACACTATTAGATTGAGCTAATTTTGGACTCAGTAAAATGGGTTGTCTAAAAAAAAACTCATTGAAGAATGTTAAATCATGTGTAATGAGATCCCTCCAGGCAGGTAAGCCTGTCAACTAAAAAAAAATTGTATTCACTCAATATTTGAAAAATCAGAAATATCCAATATTTGAATATTCAGAGTACATGTATGGATATCAGTGTCTGATCCAAGTTTGATATACATTTTAAAATTATATATGTTTATATTATATATTGTTCGTATTTGTTGTATTATATGATATCTGTCAAGATATTTTATATTACTATTAAATTTTTGAATATATGATATATGAAAGAGATAATAAACCTTTAAAAATCTTAATTGTAATATAATTTATGTCTATTATATGCAGTGGCGGCTCCAGGATTTTCTATAGATGGGGTCATTTAAAAATTAAATACTACAAAAATTTTAAAAAAACCACACTGATTATATATTTATAAAAAATATAAAATTTTCTTTTGAAAATATAACAACTTACAATATAAAAAATTTATCAAAGAAATGAGATCAAGGATTTCTAATATATAAACTTTTACAATTGCCCTTGAGATTTCATAGTTGCAACGTGAGTTATGATAGCATTAGTAGTGTCAATTGTTTATTTTTTTAAAAAAAAAACATCAGCAGTTTCAATTGCGGTTGTATTTAGATGTTTTTTTGAATATCATAGTAGCATAGCTTGTTATTTTTTAGAGTATTTTACAACACAATTTCATTGATAGATTCATTATGATCAGCCAAAAACTAAAAAAACTCTAGAAAATTCCTCTTATTTGTTGACTCATCAAATTCATCATGGCGACGAAAAGCTAACCCTTTATGCAAAAGGAATTTTACGCAATCAACTAAAACATTTAAACGAGTCTGATATTGAATCTTCATTTGTTTTGATTGTTTAAAAAAATCAAATCTCAATTCCACTCTTACATGGTTTGATAGAAAATTAATAAAGTATATATTCACATTAACAATGTATATGTGTTAATATATTTTTTTAATATTTTCTATAAATGCACTCATGCAATTTATTGGAGCGTATGCTTCATTTCTTATAAAGGTATGTACATTATTAGATTAAACATACTATTTTTAAAAAATTGAAAACATGTGTAGAATAGAATTGGGGTTGGAAATAGGGTTATATGTAACATACTCCTTTCAGTTTTGGGTTAATATGGGGATAGCCGGGTAAATTTGCTTAAAAAATATTGATTGACCCACTAGGCCATCACAACATGTTATATATGTGTCACCCACTCTGCTACTCACCCCAACCAGTCCACGTTATATTTTTTTTAAGTGGGGTTTTGAATGTGGTAATGATTTTTATTTTTTTGGATGGAGTTAACGTAAGGGTAATGTTTGATGTTATTTAGGATTTGAATGGGTCAACTGACCCCACAAATAACAATGTGGGGCCCCCCCTGATTATATGTCTATATTACATGATTGTTCAAATTAGTTTGCATATTTATGTGTATCTGATCTATATCCGAATCTAAAAAAAATATTAGAATAGATATTGATATTAATGTATCTGGCTCGTTAATAGGCTTACACGCTTAAACACATGCTATAGTACAAGCCCACTGTTCAATATGCATGAACACACCATCGTCCTAGCATGTATATTTAATATAATGATGGATGGTGTTGAGTACGTTCTCCTCCTCCCATGTTAGAAACTTCTTCTAACCGGGAGGGAGTCGGCTCGTGGTTCTCGTATTTTTGTTTTTTTTTGTTTTTATATTCGTTGTCTAATCTCCCCCATGCGGAGTTTGTAATTCGAAATTTAGCAATAAAATTGGTTAGCAAACATCTACCTTTTATTCAAAAAAAATATATATAACAATAAATTTTAATTAATTATGTAGGCCTATTTGTAGAAAAATATATTTTTCTTACATAATTAGTCTAAAGAAACATGTATCCTCTGGGAATATTGGATAGCGCATGGTAATGCAAATAAAACACTAACGCAAACATTCAATTAATGTTCATATTTTTTTTTTAGTAAAGTTAATGTTCATATTTGTAATCGTAATGATTATAGAAATACATGTATTTGATCCCTGTCCACTTAGTCAACCTATAGAAGCTTCCAACCTAAGATATCTTTTAGCACTTCTAAATTTGATCAAGCCCATTCTATGGTAACAAATACTGAAAATTATTCTTAGTGTTGTGAATATAGTGGATTACCACCACTTTTTAAGCCATAATTTCTCTCACTCTTCAACTCCATAACCCCTTCTTATTCAACTCTATAACCCTAACTATTAATCACCCCACTAACTATCCCCTTATCTCTTTAGACATATAACTCCCAACCCTTGGGATTTCCCCATGTACCCTATAAATATAGAGGTTTCTCATGTATTCTATAACCAACCAACAAGTGAAGAATAAGAAATCTCTGTCTACCTCTCTTCTATATATGATTGTTTGTTTTGTTTATGTATACTTATGTGTATGTATTCTACTTAGTTCACAACACGTTATCAGCACAACGACGCTCTCGTAGAATTCGTTAAAGAGGTTTGTATTTTGGTGAGTTCATGATATTCAAATCATCATGATTTTATCTTATATCGTGTGTACAACATGGTTAACAATTTTATGATTTTCTTTTTTATAAAGAAAAATGGGTTTTCTTACTCAATGTTATATAATTAAATATACCCATGCGTTGTATTCTTTTATAGATTTGTTTTAAAAATGCATTTCTTTATGCATTTTGTATAGCATAGTATTATGTATATATATATATATATATATATCGGCCATGTAATCTCATCTTCATGATTAATATGCGCATGGATCCATGATTTATAATCAAACCTAATACTTATACGAAAAAGTGTGTACTTTCTCTTGACTCGGTCACATGACTCACAGTACCTCTGCATAATAAGAATTGTGTATTAGCTTGATGAAATGATTGGTCCATGGTGGTAGCATATCCATTCAGTGTGCATGATTGTAATATACACAAGCATGAGATTTTATGAATTTTTTGGCTTTCATCGATTAATATGATAGGCTAAATATTAAAAGATCATGGTCTATCATATCCTGCATCATTTTTTTTTAAGAACAGTCTTTTCTGTTTGACTATGGAATTATATTTTGATGTTTCATTTATTGCTTAGATTTGTGCTAACATCATTCTTTATTTATTGTATCAATTAATTTGATATTTATAAATATTTAATGTGAAATCCATTTTAATGTTACAATGTAATGTGTCCCAATAGGACCATGCAAATTTTATTTTATTTTGTCCCTGAAGGGCTATACAAAAATTATTATATGGATATTTGGAGGATCATGTAAAAGGGTTTTCCAAATATTGGTATTTTCTTTGGTGGATCTTTAGCTCATTTGCAATATGACTCCACCAGTAGGTTAATTTGTTGATATAGTCTTTAAAATAAACAGTGAGTTTTCTCAGGTTAATAAGAAGGTATGCATTATATCATGCGATATATTATGTATTAAATAAATACATGAATTTTATTTTTTCACATATTGTTATGCATTTTGTCACATATGCATTAGAAGGAATTTGATTCATGGGACGTCCCAATGGACACATATTCAGGTATTTGATGGGTATCCCGGAGTACCATGTTCCATCCATCCCATAGGTACAAAATTCATATTTCATATTGTGGGAGGTGCAAAAATGTCCTCCTCCTTGGATGGGCCGGACCCGAAGACGGTCCGGGCTTGGTTTGAGTAGATCCGCGAAGAGACGACGACGAGGCTCCGCTGTGGAGGGATTAATGAGGTTTGTCTGGACTGAACCTGATGTAGATAAGGCTGCCTACGTACCATTTTCAAGGGATCAAGCCACACGTAGTTCCTTTTTGGAGAGAACCTCTGACGATGAAGCCCAATCTCCATTAAAATGGGATTTAAAGCTTGGGTGTAGGGTTCTCTTTGTTTTGGGGAAGAAGAAGAATGAGTCTCTCCCTCTGCCCCTCCTCCCTTCCATCCCCCCTTTTTGTGAAGGGGATACCCTTCTATTTATAGTGGGAGGGGGTGTGCCTATATCCATGGAGGTGTGGGCATATCATGGGATGGAATCTTCCACGTGACTCTTGGATCGATCGACACGTGGGATCTACTTTTTGACAGTTTGTTACAGCCATTGTGTCAGGAAATATTCCTTGTAATTCCTAATATCTCGTCGATGCAGACTCCATGATTTTGATTCAAGTCGGACAGGAGCTATGCCTACATTCACCCTGGGCTGGTCGGGAGTCCGACCAGACTGTTTATTGGTCCGACTTGAGGTGGTGGTGTATTATGACGGAATGTGATGGGCCGAGGCGGTATAGCCTTTTAAACGGATCCTAAGGTGTGACAGATTTTGGCTCGTACAAATGCCCCCTCTTCTGGCCTTTCAGGGACCGAGAGAGTAAAAGATTAGATTTAAGAGAAGTCGGGCCAAAATCTTCACACTCTTGATCCTTAGGGGATCGGCATGTTAAATCCTCATCTGACTTTTGTCAAAATGTTGAGACCTTGCATGTTAAATCATCATCTGACTTTTGTCAAAATGACGCTTTTCTATTTCTTTCTGCCTTTAACGTGAAAATGCGAATGACAGGGTAGACCTGAAAAGGTGAACTGCAAAGGAAGACCTGAATGGTAGGGTAGACTTGAAAAGGTGAATGGCAGGGTAGACCTGAATGGCAGGGTAGATCTGTATGGCAGGGCTGACCTGAATGGCAGAGTTGACCTGAATGGCAGGGTAGACCTGAATTACAGGGTACACCTGAATTGCAGGGTACACCCGAATGGCAGGGTTGACCTGAATGACAGGGTTGACCCGAATGGCAGGGTACAACGGAATGTCAGGGTTGACCGGAATGGAAGGGTACACCTGAATGACAGGGTTGACCCGAATGGCAGGTTTGACCCGAATGCCAATGATACTTATCCACTATGGATAAATGCCAAAATGCCCCCTGGTGAAAGCAATAATACCAGAGAAGGCTGTACACATTTATCTAACACTAACTCACTGAGAGCCCGACTTGATCTCTTCTCTGAGTCTGACAATGACGATCATTTTCGATGGAACCAAAGCGGGGATCAAATAGTACACAGGGGTCACGACGTTCTAGTCAAGGGGACCAAACCCGATCATGCTAGACGTGCTAAAGCCCGACTAAATCGTGTCGGGGGTGAACATTCTTGCGGGCTGGACGGGCACGGTTCGGCGACCGGGTTGGCTGCGGACACTCGTCGGGTTAAGTTCAACATCATATCAGGGACGTCGACGTCGTGCCCCCACGTGAGCGGGCTCGCGGCGCTCCTCAAAGGGACCACATGGAGCAAATTCGCACACCTAGCCATAACGGCAACCAAGACGCGCTCCAATGGGACTGGCATGAATGAGGTCACACATACAAGTAAGTCATACTCATCCATATCGGATTGGGGGCAAACCAGGTCTTCCATTCTAAGTCTTCCCAGAAGATCATGCCTTCCCTCCAGGACTTCTAGTATGGTCTTCCCAGAAAATCAAGTCTTCCCTGCATGACTTCCATTGTGGTCCTCCCAGAAAATCATGTCTTCAAAGTTGGTCTTCCTTTTCTACCATGTCAGTTTACCTTTTAAGGTCTAACCTGCCATTTGGGTCAACCCTGTCATTCAGGTCAACCCTGTCATTCAGGTGTACCCTAGCATTCGGGTCAACCCTGTCATTCAGGTGTACCCTGGCATTCGGGTCAACCCTGCCATTCAGGTCAACCCTGCCATTCCGATTAAACCTGCCATTCGGGTCAACCCTGCCATTCCGATCAAACCTGCCATTCGGGTCAACCCTGTCATTCAGGTGTACCCTGGCATTCGGGTCAACACTAGCATTCGGGTGTACCCTGGCATACGGGTCAACCCTGCCATTCCGGTCAATTCTGCCATTCGGGTGTACCTTGCCATTCGGGTGTACCCTGCCATTCCGGTGTACCCTGCCATTCGGGTCAACCCTGCCATTCGGGTCAACCCTGAGGTCTCCGTTCATGGAAAGAGGTAGAATAGGAAGCTGAGATGATCTCCGCCGACGTGCCGACGTTCGTCCTCCGAGGTTTCCTTCCGTGGAAAGAGGAAGAAGAGGAAGCCGAAGTGATCTCCGTCGACGAACCGCCGTTCATCCCCGAGGCTCCCGTCCATGGAAAGAGGAAGAAGAGGAAGCCGAGTTGACCTCCGCCGACTTGCCGTCGTTCGTCCTCCGAGGTCTCTGTCCAAGGAAATAGGAAGAAGAGGAAGCCGAGGTGACCTCCGTCGACGTGCCGCCATTCATCCTCCGAGGCTCCCGTCCGTGGGAAGAGGAAGAAGAGGAAGCCGAGTTGACCTCCGCCGACTTACCGTCGTTCGTCCTCCGAGGTCTCCATGGAAAGAGGAAGAAGAGGAAGCCGAGATGACCTCCATCGACGTGCTGCCGTTCATCCTCCGAGGCTCCCGTCCGTGGGAAGAGGAAGAAGTGGAAGCCGTGGTGACCTCCGCCAACGTGCCGTCGTTCTCCGAGGTCACTTCTTCTTCGTCAAGGACCTTGTGGTGGCCTTCTTGAACTCTGTTGGATGGATTCTCCTCGGCGCATCTCTCATGGATTTGCTTGGGATTCGTGACTAGAGACATTGAAAGAGGTCTTGCCCCCAGCATCGCCTCATCTTCTCCATCTCTTCCAGATCTTGTTTTGAGAAAACAGTTTTTTGTCCCGCGTCCCACAGACGGCGCCATTTGTGGGAGGTGAAAATGTCCTCCTCCTTGGATGGGCCGGACTCGAAGACGGTCCGGGCTTGGTTTGAGTAGATCCGCGAAGAGACGACAACGAGGCTCCGCCGTAGAGGGATTAATGAGGTTTGTCTGGACTGAACCTGATATAGATCAGGCTGCCTACGTACCATTTTCAAGGGATCAAGCCACACGTAGTTCCTTTTTGGAGAGAACCTCCGACGATGAAGCCCAATCTCCATTAAAATGGGATTTAAAGCTTGGGTGTAGGGTTCTCTTTGTTTTGGGGAAGAAGAAGAATGAGTCTCTCCCTCTGCCCCTCCTCCCTTCCATCCCCCCTTTTTGTGAAGGGGATACCCTTCTATTTATAGTGGGAGGGGGTGTGCCTATATCCATGGAGGTGTCAGCATATCATGGGATGAAATCTTCCACGTGACTCTTAGATCGATCGACACGTGGGATCTACTTTTTGACAGTTTGTTACAGCCATTGTGTCAGGAAATATTCCTTGTAATTCCTAATATCTCGTCGATGCGGACTCCATGATTTTGATTCAAGTCGGACAGGAGCTATGCCCACATTCACCCTGGTCTGGTCAGGAGTCCGACTAGATTGTTTATTGGCCCGACTTGAGGTGGTGGTGTATTATGACGGAATGTGATGGGCCGAGGCGGTATAGCCTTTTAAACGGATCCTAATGTGTAACAGATTTTGGCTCCTACACATATCATAGTAAGAATTATTTTTCATAGATAATTGATGTAATATCAATTTTGATGTTACAAAGTTATATGTTCTATATAATAATTATAGTTACATAAGTCCCTGAAGGACTATGCGAAAGTTGTGATTACATTGATTCCTGAAGGGCCTTGAAAAAATATTTTATTTTATCCCTGAAGAACAACATACAATTTTATTATCCCTGAAGGATTATATAAAATTAATGGCTATTTGGGTATGTAGGAATATACAAAAGCTATGAAATTTTTATGGGTCCTTAAAGAATCATAAAAAAAAAGTGGCTACATGTATCCCAGTAGGAACATGTAAAAAAAATTATGATTAGCTTTCACCATCATAATATGGAGGATTTAAATACTAATACCTCATTGACAAAGGTCCACCGACCATTATGCCTCAAAGATGCTCCAGTAGTAGCAATATCGAAAGCAAAAATATCATTATCAAATTTCATGTCTTCATGATGTTCATGATGTCAAATCATCATGATTTTTATTTGATATTTTGTATAAAATATTGTAAACAAGCTCTAACATATCGGTTGGTAAGTTTGATAGTAGGATATGTTATAATACCTATCATTGATACCATTCTCATTCTCGGGTAACTCATTGTCCTCGACATTTATTTTCTCCATCAAAATCACTCAACGATTTTGTTATATATATATATATCATTTGTTTAAATAGTTGTTGTATGACTTATCCAATATTCTATCATATAATAGGATTCCCAGGAAGCTCATATGTTTGAGGGAACATCGATTTTATTTTTCCTTTTTCCCCTGTTTTATACATTATATATTGCATTATTTATATACATTGCCTTGTTTATGCATCAAAATTCCATCTTCTCTAAATAAATAAAAAATGTTTCGGTCATCTCCAATCCCATCTTATGTGAGTAATATGTGCGTGAATCCAACTTGCTCAATTTTTTTGGCTACACATATTTGGTTTGTTTAGCTTCTAATGTTATTGTTGTCTTGGAGAAGAACTCATTGTTATTGTTATTATGGACATGCTTCGTACTAATATTCATTTTCATATTGTCAACAGTGATGCTAACATAAATTGTGAACAGTGTTATCTTTTAACATGATTTGTCTATTTTCCATTTCATTGAATAGTTTGGTTTATGTAATTCTACTAGAATTCTATAAAGGAAATCATGTGTCCTTATGGGACCATATAAAAATTATGATAATATATGTTCCTATTGGACAATATAAAAATTATGATTATATGGATCCCTGAAGGACCATATTAAAGTTATGAATTACATGGATCTCTGAAGAACCATGCAAAGTTATGATTAATAAGTGTCCTTGAAGGGCCATAAAATATTTTATTTTATTTTATTGTCAAAGGACTATACAAAAATAGAGGTTACATGTGTCCTATAAGGAACATGTCAAAGTTATAATGTCATATCTACTAACTCATCATTTTTGCCTGAAGCAAATACATTTTATTTTATTTTGAGCAATGGACATGGTCAAGGGTTATTTCTTAGTTTATATAACCACAACCATAGTAGAGATGACAAGTTATTTAAAACCACCAGAAGTGGAATGCTATTGAATGAAAGCAAGGGAAAAATTTACATAATAAACCCCTAAAATGCAAAAGAAAATTATTGTCATCTATGTGGTATTTCATAACATAATTTTGGTCATGTACCTGAAGTACGTCCAAATCTTTAAATTGGTTGCGTACTTGAAGTACGCTTAAACTCTTTATTGGTCATGTACTTCATATATGATTAGATATTTATCAATTTTATATTTATGTCTTTATTTTTCTTTATTGTATGAAATGCACTTTCATATTTATCTTATTTTTTAATTTAACATTAGTAAATGCAAATGATAATATTATTTTGATCGAAAGCTCTAGAAGAGCAGATATCATTTTATCAAGAGATAGAAAATTTTGTATTAACGATGCATTATATTCATATAGATCCAGAAGAAATTTATTGAATTTTAAAAATACCTATCTCAACATATGCCATTTTAAAATTATGTCTCAACATATGAACCAGAAGTTCTATGATCTTTATGATTTGGCATGACTGTCTCAGATATCCATGGTACATGATGATGCGTCGAACTATTCATTTGGGCATATACTAAAGAACCAAAAGATTCTTTTGCTCAATGATAATTTTTACCGTATGATTTGTCGATTATCATTTTAATGAGACAATATTCCCACCGTTAGGGGAGGGAAGAACGTACCTGAAGTATGATATGTTCTTGAAGAACGACAAGAATTATCATGGAATATATCCACTCTTTCTCATCTAGACTCACGTACAGCTCAACGTGAAAATCAAATTCCTAATGCACGCCAGAAACGTGATAGACCTATAAATTCAAAAGATTCAGCTCCCCAGAAGTGTAGATCAAATGAAAAATCATGCTCTAATAATGCTCCAAAAGAAGTTATACATAATGCTCCAGAAGAGATTATGAACAATAGATCCGATTTCTTTAAAACTCTAGAAGAGTATAATGTCCTAGAGGAGAAATTAGTTACAAAAGTGACTATACAAACTCTTGAAGAGGAAAAAGTACCTGATAATATTGAGATCTCTATATTTTATATGTATATAAGAGAAATGTGGAATCGCAAATAAATGATTATCGATGACATATTTATCATACGAAGTAGCTACTGAAATTTCAAAGAGCGATGATTACAATGAACCATACAGCATAAATGAATGTCGACAAAGAAATAATTGGCCAAAGTGAAAAGATGTTATTCAAGCAGAATTGGATTTTCTTGAAAATTGTGGTGTATTCGAACCTATAATACATACCCAAAAGATGTTAACCCTGAAGGTTACAAACAGATGTTTGTAAGAAAGCGAAATGAGAAAATAAAATTGCTAGATATAAGACATGTCTTGTGACACAAAGTTTCCTGCAGAAACCTGGGATTTGACTGTGAAGAAACATGCTCATCAGTCACGGATACAATAACGTTCCATTACCTAAAAAGTCGTGAAGTTTCTAAAAAACTCGATATGAGACTAATGGACGAAGTAACAACTTATCTATATGAGAATTTACATGAATCCCTGAAGGATATAAATTGCCTAAAGCAAAATCAAAGAGTATGTACTCAATAAAGCTAAGACGTTCATTGTACAGCTTAATGTAATAGGTACAACCGTTTTAGTGAATACTTGATAAAAGCAGGATATGAAAACAATCTCATTTGCCCGTGTGTTCTTATAAATATATCTAGTAAGGGATTTGCTATTTTGACAGTTTATGTTGATAACATAAATTAAATTGAGACTCCTGAAGTGAAAGAACTTGGGAAAACTAAATATTATCTCAGCCTGCAGATCAAGTGAAGCTCAAGTGAGATACTTGTCTATCAAACAATATATATTGAAAAAGTTCTGAAACGCTTTAATATGGACAAATGTCATCCATTAAGTACTCCTATGATTATCAGGTCACTTAACCCAAAATCTTCTGGTCCTGAAGTACCATATCTTTTTGCAGTTGATGATTAATTATATTTGATACAGTGTACTAAACCGGACGTTGCATTTTTAATTTAATCTATGGGCTAGATTTAAATTTGCACCAATTTGAAGGCAGTGTGACATGGTGTTAAACACATTTTTTGTTATCTTCATGGAACAATATATGTTGGTTTATTCTACTTAAAGAATTCCACTAATGATCTCTTGTTGAAAGAATATCATGTGCATATTCGAGATATTTTTCAGATCCTCACAAACAGGCTATGTATCTATATGTGGTGGTACAACGATCATTATGTTTCTACATCTTAGAGTTTTATTTACAGGTTGATCATTATAAAGCTTGTGAATGTGAAATTGATGTTTTACAGATTTAGTGGAAGGGCAACCATGCCAATTTGTTCACTAAAGCACGCCCATGTCAACATTCAAAAAGGTGGTGTACGACATCGGACGCAACATATTTGTCACCAATCTTTTTTGCCTTATCATTATGAGGGGGAGTGTATTTTTAGATGACATTTACGTGATGTACACTTTTTCCTTCGCTTAGGTTTTGTCCCATTGGATTTTCCTGGCAAGGTTTTAACGAGGCAGTGTTAAAGCGTATACACCAATCTAAGATAAAGTATAGTGTACTCTTTTTTCCTTCGCTTTGGTTTTTTCCCACTGGGTTTTCCAAGCAAGGTTATGAGGCTATTATTTTAGCGTGGTGGTCATCCAAGGGGGAGTGTTGTGAATATAGTGGATAACCACCACTTTTCAAGCCATAACATCCCCCACTCAACTCCATTACCCCTTCTTATTCAACTCTATAAACCCCCATTATTAATCACCCCATTAACTATCCCCTCATTTTTTTAGACTTGTAACTCCCAATCTTTGGGATTTCCCCATGTACTCTATAAATAGAGGGGTTTCTCATGTATTTTATAACCAACCAACAAGTGAAGAATAAGAAATCTGTCTCTACCTCTCTTCTCTATATGCTTGTTTGTTTTGTTTATGTATATTTATGTGTATGTATTCTACTTAGTTCACAACACTTAGCCCCTATTTGAAGTCCAACAAAACATTATTCAACATGCATTGATATTATGACACATACAACTATCTTGATAATTTCTTTAGTAGAAGAGTTGAGGTCTTCCCACCTTCACTCCTCCCATGAGAGGGGAGAGTTATCAGGTGCATACTAACTTATCATCTACAACTATCAATTCATTCGATATGAGAAAAACAATTCTTCATCATTGAAATTTTTTTTTAAATTACCACTATTTTTTTTAATGATATGCAAAAGAGACTTTTACCCTGATTAATTCTAGATCAAAACACCCCTTGAATCAATTATGTCATCTGTGGCACAATGGTTATAGAGAAATAAAAACATGAAAACTATCATCTCTAATTCTATTTTTAGCCCAACTTTTAGCAATGCAATTAAAAGGCTCGGTGTAAAAAGCACATAGACACATTCATCACATGGTGGGTCAGTAACAAATATTAAAGCATTCACTCCATCATCATTGTCAGCACCTACTACCCCACACTGAACAGTGCATTAATTGAGCAGACCACACAATAACTGTTATCATTGTCTATTTATTAAAAAATTAACTCTTTTTATATAATGTATCATAACAAGAAAGGCTATATTTTTAATCTATCGAGTAGGCTTGTGAGCTTTTTTTTTTTTTTTAATCAAGAGATTGAGGAGATATTTTTTTTTTCTATTTATGTCTACTTGGTGATGTTGTTTTTGTGCTCTTTAATTGAACATCCATTTTCTTTGAAATATAATTAAGAGCGCGTACCTATCTTTTCTCAAAAAAATAAAAATAAATCAATGTCACTAATACTGAACCAAAAAAAGAGAAAAAAAAACAATGTCACTAATCGGCAAGCAGATAAAGCACTCAAAGACTACACAAATTTGTTCAAGATAGCTTATCCAGCTTGGTTGTAAAGTCAGCTACGGGGAATCCCTCCATTATAAAAAAAACAAAATAAATATTAAGTGAATACACATGAAAGTGATCAATTCAAATGGGAACTAAAAATTGCAACGCTATTCAAATTCATTCATATTACATATCATATAAAACAAACACTAAGTTCCTGTTTGGATAGCGGAATTGAGTTATTCTGGATAGATAACTATGTCAGTATAGATAACAAATCTACATGAATAAGAGATTTTCTGTTTGGTTGTGTTTTTTTTACTCTCATTGGAAAACGTAAGAATAAAGGTTGAGTTATTTGGTTGATATAATAAAATATAAATAAAGTGTAAAAAAATTGATTTGACATGTGTGCCATTTGATGTATAAGAGGTGTTAATAGGTGATTTAATGTGATAAGATGTAAAAAGTTGATTTGACATGTGGGCCCATGAGAATAAATAAAGTGAGTATAGCTTATCATAAGGGTTACTTAGAATTGTTATACTCTCTTATACTCGTTTAAATTGGCTTAGTAATACCAAGTTATACTCTACAAACAAATAACTATTTTCCTTATCTATTCTTATACCACCCTTATACCCGCTTATTCCACTTCCCAAACGGGGCATAAAATATTCACCCAATTACCCAAACATGCTAATTAATTAATACACAAATAATTTTCTCATTCCCCCGGAATTTAAAAATACTTGGAACAAGTTTAAAGTTCATTCTCATTCTCATTCTCTATCTTCTGGAACATATAGAAATATTTTGTTTGGAATGAATAAGTAACTCCTGTATTCATTCTATTACAAACAAAATTCTTCGTCCCATGTAATCTATCAGAATCGGATCCCTTCTGGATCAGAGTTATCAAATTAGATGTTAGATTCAGATGTTAGATTCATTTCACCATCATCAAAATCACCTACCAGTTGCAATCGAACCAACGGAAATCGAACCAACGGAAGCGAAACCAAACGATGAAGAAGACGGGTTCGATCGACACATGAGGTCCACCGAATCCTTGTCATCGAACACCAGCACCACATCCGGCAATGCCTCATCCCCATCGAGGTAGTGCACCACCTGCCTCATCGTTGGCCTCGCCTTGGGCGCCGACTGCGAGCACATCAACCCAAGCCTCAAAACCATCTCCACCTCCGCCTTCTCACAATCCCCTCCCCTCAATGCGGGATCCGCCGCCTCGATAATCCTCCCCCGCATCCAGCACTCCCTCACCCAATCAAGCAACACAAGGTTCCCCGCGGCCTCAGACGGCTCGATGGGCCTCCGCCCGCAGGCGACCTCGAGGAGCATTCCCCCGAAGGCATAAACGTCGGTGCTGGTGGTGGCCTTCCCCGTGCGCGGGAGCTCGGGCGCGATGTAACCAAGCGTGCCCACCACGCGCGTGGTGCACATGTCCTTACCGTGCTCGTACAGCTTCGCGAGTCCGAAGTCCCCCAATCGCGCATTCATCTCCCCGTCCAACAAAACGTTGCTCGCCTTCACATCCCTGTGCACCACCACCTTCTCCCACTCCTCGTGCAGGTACACCAGCCCCGCCGCAATCCCCCGCAAGACCCCCATCCGTCGGTCCCAATCGAGCACGTGCTGTGTCTTCCCCGTGTCGAAGAGCCATGAATCCAGGCTCCCGTTCCGCATGTACTCGTAGACCAAGAGGAGGTCCCGCCCGCGCTTGCACCATCCGAGAAGGTTCACGAGGTTGCGGTGCTGGAGCCTGCCCAGGCTCGATATCTCCGCGACGAACTCCTTCGTCCCCTGGTTCGAACAGCTCGATATCTTCTTTACAGCGACGGATTCTCTCGAGCCGGGCATGACCCCCTTGTAGACGCATCCGAAGCCTCCGTGGCCGATGATCCCCTTGTCTTTGAAGCCATTGGTGGCCTTGTAGAGGTCCTTGTAGCAGAACCTGTGCGGGCACTCCAGTTCCCAAGCCTCCAATGTTTCGGCGAGCTTCAATCTGTGACGGATATAGAGCGCCACAAAGATGATCATAATCACTGACAGAAGTGTCGCTATTGCCACTATCGCGCCGCTCTTTAAATCCATCAACTTCGACTTCAGATCTGATGACGGGTCGGCGATTCTAGGCAGAGGTGGGAGTCTCGAGAGGTCTAGCATCCTCGCGGGGCTCTTGTCGGTGCTAAAGCTCCATCCGAGGATGCAGTGAGAGCTCGAACTCTTGCCCGTCGAAGACGAGAAGCCGACGTACATGGATTCTTGAATGACCGCCGATAAATCGAACTCGCGCGATATCAGCGGCCGTGTCGGCTTGGGCGCCGAAGTCGGGGAGATGGTCACGTTCAAGACTCGGTCAATGCCGTCGTAGTCGATCCAGGCTTGTATGGTTGAGCCGCTCTCGAGCGACAACGGCTCTGTTTTTCCCGCGCGAGTGAAATACGAGGTGGTCCTCGACATGTTGGATCGGATGCTGTTGATGTCGACGCCGACGTGGTTGTCATCGATGTCGCCCATACCGGTCTGGATGGTGTCGAATTCGACGGCGAGGATGTGGTTGGAGGCGTTCCCATCATTGGCGGCGGTGAAGAGGCCTAAGTAGGCGCCGGGCTGCCCGATGAGGCGATTTGTGGGGGAGATGGTTAAGGCGAAGCCGTGGCCGCCCGTGGCGGTGTTGTTGTTGACAATGGCGAAGACGAAGGAGGTGCTGAAGGAGAGGACCTTTCGATGATCGGCATTGTCGTTGGAGAGCAAGGGGATTGGGGAGGGGTAGTAGGCGTGGCCTGTGGTGCGCCGCGTGAAGTCGGTGAGGCGGAGGACTCCGGCGGGGGTGATGAGGGCGGTGCCGCTGAGGGTGAGGTTTGGCGTGGTTTGGAAGCCGTTGAAGGTGAATTGGATGGAGTTTGATGGGGTGGTGATGGTGGTGATGAGGAGGAGGAGGAGGATGAGAGGGGGGAGGTGGAGGGAATTGGAGGTGGCCATGGATGGGGATTAGTGAAGAGAATTTGGATGATTTTAATTCCAAATAGTGTTTTTTTTTTTTGGACCGATGTCTTGAGGGTTTGATTTCTTGACATCTTTTATGGAAAGAAGGTGTTCACATCTTTGCATACAAAGACTTTGTATCAACATGTCCGACTTAAAAAGATCACGTATTTAAAGAAAATGGGACAATGATTAGGATTATATATAAGTGTATATACGTATGAGAGTGGCGCAATATAGGTTTGTGTGGTTTTACATATATAAGTATATATGTCTTTATATGTGTATATTATATTGCTTACATTTTTCAATATGACATGTTTTGATAGATGAAACATGTATTTTTATTTTTTATATAAAATATTATAAATAATTCATTAAAATATACCTTCAGTTTCATGGAAATAAGTATTTCTTTTTTAATCAGTAACTAATGGCATTTGAACAGTGAACCTTTAGGTTTACAAATTTTATTACGTTGTTATTGAAATTTAGAATACAACAACTTCAAAATATATATCACTATAGTTTTTTTTTTTTTATGGGTTCACAATTCACATGCATGGATGGTTCACAATTTACATACATTGACTTGCAAAAGGTTCAAGGAAACAGCGAGGACTACAAATTAATTATGTGACGTGGCTTGTGACAACTTCTGATGATTTGCTTTAAAATCAATTGAATGCATACAATACATGCTGTCAAATAATGTACGAAATTCAGCAAATGCAGTGTGCAATGTAGATTGTCCAGTAGTTCTCCGAAGACTATTCGTAGAAATGCAGTGTGAATGCTTCATCACGTGAATATGAGTAGCAGTGTGAAATCATGTCTCTCGACCATTGTAGGCCTGTTAACGAGTTAGGTCACCCGAGTCCTATTCAGGACCTCGGTCCGGTGGACCCAGGTAAACAACAAAAAAAACAAAAAAAATATAACAATTATAGTTTTTATAAATAACAATTATAAATAACATTTATAAAACAAGTAACATGGGGAGAATGAGAGAGGGGAGGAGATAGGGTGGGTTCGACATCCTGGCAGGGGAGAATGAGAGAGCCAGAGAGAGGAGAAGGAATCTTTAAGTTCTTAAGTTTTAATTTTGAGTACTGTTTCACTCAATTTTTTTCACAGTCCAAAACACAGTTTTATATACCATATTAGAAATTCAGTGAAGTATGTACCTTGTTAGATGTTGTATATATCACATTAAATATTTTCTTGTACTTACTAAAAATTGACTCATTCAACTCGAAATGGAGTGATATACACTTTTTAGTAAAACATATACCTCATTAGATGATGTTTACTATATAAAAAAAATGAAAACATGTGAGGTCTGAGGTTTGGTTGGTGAATGTGACTGAGTCTAATATTTTCCTTTAACTTTTATGGTGGGTTTACTTGTGGGTAGTGTGACGTGAAAATGTGTGAGTTTAAATGGGCTTTGGGTTTGGGTTTAAGCTTTTTTTTGTGGGTAGTCTAGAGAGTTTGGTCACGCCAGCAAAAATTATCCAGGGGGGTTTGGGTTTGAGTCCATAAGACCCACCCCACCATCCAGGAGATGGTGAGTTGCAACTCGAGCGGGTTGGGTTCGGATTGCAATTATGACTTCTTTTTTTCATCGTTGTAACGTTTACATGTTTAAAAATAATTTTTATACCCATGAATTCTATTTCATCTGATGAATGAAGTCCTGCTACATTGCCATGGACACAGATAAAGGAAGACCCCCCTCCCCTCCTGAGAAATTATCCGATGTCCCCTCTTTCATCCCACCATCTCCTCCACCACCACCGTGACGTCATCGTTGCCACCGCCTCCACCAACCCAACCAAGCATCATGTCATGGGAACCCACAACAGAAGCCGCCGAGGCTACCCTCCTCATCATTCCCCGCACCACCCTCTCTTCTTCCACCTCTGCCTTGGCCCGCTTTGTCTCCTCCCTCGATTCAATCTTCGCCTTCCTCTCTGCTCGCGCCCACGCTTGCTTCGCCTGCCTTGCCATCTCCGAACACATGTAACCTTCCGCAACCCAACTTTCTTGGCCGGGTCTCTCCCTTGACAATAGAGAGCAGATCAAAATTCAAAATCCATATGCATTTATATCCATTCCACCAATTTCAACCCCCCTCCCCCTTCCCCCCTAAAAAAATGGGTTTTGATAAACTTACAATAAGACAACTAAACTCAGGCTACGTTTGGATGTGCAATTGAAACGCTGTGTTTCAAATTCAGCTTTTGAAATGTATTTAATTGGTGTTTCTCATTGAACTAAAAACAGATTTCTCAATTCCTAAGAACAGAGACCCATTTCTCAATCCCCACCCAAACCCTTAATCAATCAAGAAAACAATTAAGCCCCCCAAAACAAGGGAAACCCTTCCAAGAATGGATCAGATTGTCAGAAAGAGAGTACCTATTGCAGGCGTCTCCAAGCGATAAGAATGGCGTTCCAATGTTGGTACATCTTAGGCGCTGCTGTTCTTGAAGGTTGAGGTGCGGGGGGCATATGTGGGCGTAGATGTTGGAGAGAGAGTCTATAGAAGAATGCTTGTTGTTGTCCAAGAATTTGTTGATGTAGCCATAGTTGTTGGTGTTGTTGTTGTAGAAGAAGTTGTTGCATGTTGCTGATATTGGTGTTGAAATTGTTGTTGTTGCAGATATTGGTGTTGAAGATATTGTTGATATTGGAGGTGCTGTTGCATCTGCAGCAGAAGCAGTCGCTGCTGCTCTGTGGAGGGGTTGTTTTCTCTCATCACCTTTTTTTTCACTGTTGGAGAAAGGAGGGGGGGGGGAGTGGGATGTTTTGAATATTTGCAAGTGCAAGGACAAACCTTTATACTGGGGCTTTGTTTTTTGTACATAACCCTGGATTTAATATTATTTTCTTTTTGGTCCTTGGACCATTTTATTTTGGGAAAATCCAAATAACTCCTTGTAAATGACCTGAAATCCATATAACCCCTGACATTTCCTAAAGTCCATATAACCCCCTGAAAAGATCTATTTAAATCCAAATAACTCTATTAATTAAACTTTTGATGACAAATGAGAAATATTTTACAAATATTCCGTTTAATTAAATTTTCGATGACAAATGATCGAAAACACAATATGCCAAAACACCCTACAATTTGTTTAAAATGCAAAAAAAATATATAAATGACGATTTTACCATTTCAAAAAAATTATAAAACTCTATTTAGATGGGTAAAATCATCATTTATAAGGATTTTCTGTATTTTTAACATATTGTATAAGCATTTTGATATACTATGTTTTTCAGTAAGTGTTAATCAGACAAAATATTCACGCAATAATCTTAATTTATCAATGAAAATTTAATTCAATTGTTATTTGAATTTATATATGTTTTCAGGGGGTTACATGTACTTCAGGAAAAGTCAAGGGGTTATATGAATTTTTTTCCTTTTATTTTTAAAAATGTTAAAACTTTTGATTGTTCAACGCATTCATAACCGTCAGATCTCATCTCATCAAGATAGACATATCAATAGTTATTGTGATTCAGATATTTTGTCATTAAATTTTTTCTTTAAATAATAATCACGTATAATGACTTTTAATATGTTATTTTGAAATAATAAAACTGACGGTCACAAACGCGTTAGACAATCAAATTGTCTAACTAGCATTCAGGGGCGGATCCAGGATAATATTTTAGGGTGGGCTACATAGCCTATATTAAATATTTAAATAGAAATTTTTTTATTCTTATATTTGATAGCTATATTAAATATTTATATGAAATTTTTTTATTTTTATATTTGATGTAATTATCTATATACCAAATAATGTGATATTCAAAAGACATACATATGAAGAAAAGAAAAAGTATGAAATGTATTGTAAGAATAAAAATGAGATATAAACACATCTTACACGGTATATTAATAAATTTTATAATTTAAATAACCAAATATGTCATCATAAAAATAGGAAGAGTTGCCAGAAAAATAAGAAGAGCTGTTTTATGGATATAAATGTTTCTTTATTGTTCAATTGACATTAAATTAATTCTTAAGATAATATTTGAATTTTAAAATTTAGAATTGTTAATACTTATAATAAGATTGAGGCTGCGTTTGGTTGCATGATGTAAAATTGATTTTGAACAAAAACTGGGTTTAAATTTGATTTTGTAAGAAGCTATTTATCCACAACTTCTGAAAAACTCAGGTTTTGTGTACTATTTCACAAAAATATGTCTGCAATTTTTTGCCCCATTTTTTTTGTTTGAAAATGAGTTTGGAAAAAATAGTTTCCTACAAACCAAAAAACTGCTCAAACCTATTTCTAAACGGGCTGGAGTTTGATTTGATTTGTTAGATTGAGATCCACTTTGTTATGATACTATTTGATTTGTTATTGATATATTAGATTGATATCTAGCTTGTTAGGAATATATTATATGTATAAAATATAATTTATTTAATATAAAATATAAATATTATAATTTCTATCATCAAATAATTAAAAAAAAAACCAAATATGGGCTGGGCTATAGCCCGGCCCAGCCAACTCTTACGTCCGCCTCTGTTAACATTGGATCTAACCTGATCCCGAGGTATATAACTCATTTAACAATCCATATACGCGCTTCACTTGATTTCTAATAATATATATATGAGATTGTATTTTGGACTATAAAAAAAATAAAAATAATAGCACCCTTTTATATTTATTCAAATGCTCCGCATTGGTTTTATCGCAATCATTCAATGAATAAGTGAGTTCAAAATTTTTGATGATGATACTTGTCAACCTGTACTTCACCCCCTATTTATATCACCAACTGACCGAGACTGTTATGCATTTTGTCTTTGGATGATTTTTCAACTGAACAGACCACTTTTCGATAAATAAAAAACCAGCTATTTTTTGTATTTGTCTTGGACATCCAAATTTAGGTCCATTTTTTATACTAGTTGTTGTGTATGTGCAAATGCACATAGACAAAATATAATATATATTTAGATTAATATTAATGTCAAAAATTTAAAATGTACAAAAAAAAATCATATATCATATAAATGAATCATATAATCATATAAATCACATGATGACTCATGGATTGTGAAAGGACAGATAAATCATATATATCACAGGTGAAGAGGGATACAAGAAAAACAAAGAGACTGTGAAAAAACAGATTGCTAGGATAACAATGAAAAAATAAAATGATTAGTATTATATAATTAACAAAGGAAAAAAATCAATTGAATTCGCATTGCAATTAATGGTAGAAGTGAAAAAAATAATTAGTGTTTTTGTGATGAATGGTAGAAGAGAAAAAATGCAAACATTTAATAAGAAGATGAGAAGATGATCCAAGGCCATCGCATGTGTAAATTTGAACAAATGTAATGAGATTGAAGGTGTGTGAATGGATTGCTATTGTTAAAATTTTCTAAATTTTAAAAAATAAAATAAATGACAACATTAACAATTTTAATTATATATATATTAATTATAAATTTTGAATGCAAATATTAATAATTTATTGGTTTGTTTCTTTTTTTACACATTCCAAATTTAAGCAACACATTTGAATTTAAATGTTTTAAATTTTTTTTGTTGATACAACCTCGTCTCCCTAATAAATATTGAATTTCAAAATTTAAACATGACATTTGAATTTGAATTTTTAATAAATATTGCATTGGATAAATATTGCATTGATATAAAGATTCTAATAAAAGATTTTATTTTGGTTGTTGTTGGGGCGGTCATATTTAGATTATATGACTGTATTCATTGTCATTGTCCATACAAATAAATAAATTCAATTAAAATTTCAATGTTATATAACTGTATTCATTTTTTTTTCTTCATCATGTAGAGGTGAATGCACATGTTAATTTAATCAATTTTAAAATCAAATAAATGTATATGTTAAAATAATAATTACTTAGTGTGACCAATATTATTTTTCATTATAAAACTTAATGAGTATTTGTTTGTCATCCAACAACAATTTCTATCACTAAAAAGATCCAATAAGATTGTTGGACAATTGAGAACTAATTAATTATGACTATTTTAAGGGTTAGAGTGATTATTAAAATCAAAATTTTCATATGTATGGATGAATTTGATAAAAATTTATATATAAAAAAAGAAAACAAAAAAACTTTGATTACAAATATGGTTATCAATAATGAGTGTCCAAGAGCCAAAAGTTATGCAATAGATGAAATGTCCCCCCTAAGCATTGCACAATATTTATTTATTAAAATGTAATTAATGAATATTAGATGAGATTGGTTTTTTATACTAAATTCTTTTCGACTATGAATTTTAATTTATATTAACATTTTTAGCTTTTAACACTATATTTACGAAGAAATGTAGTTCTGAATAAGTTAACTTGAATACACGATTATTTCAATTGCCACATCATATCATAGTCCTAATTTTTTTATTCATCATACCATAGTATAGTTGATAATTAAAGTAGTACTTTCATTGTTATTTTTATGTTATTTATGCTGCTGATGAAAGGGATAATTCTTTTTTTATTATATATATATTTTATAAATGAAATACTATTCTAGCTGTAAGGATATATGTTCATCTAGGATTAACATTTTTATAACGTCAGATTGAACTTGATTAGGTTGTTTGTTATTGAATTTTCATTTTTATAAAACCTAATTTTTTTAAAAAATTAAAAAATTTAAATTTGAGTATAACTATATTGAAACTAAAATCCTAATAAACTCAATGCAAAAATTTAAATCACCCAAATAAAAATCCTACTCTTAAACATCTAATAGGCGCAAATTTTTTCTAACTTTATTCTTTTCTAGGATAGCTCATTCTGTAATTTTCAGACTTTCTTGCATTGCTTATAACCATAAAAAAAAGATTGAAAATAAGATGTGAGCTAAACAATCATTCCAGAGAGGATAAGTTACAAAAAGTTATGAAAGAATAAATGAGGACATTGGGTTAACTTTTATTCATTTTATTTTTAGGTTGAATTTTTAACACACATGCATACTATCATGCTTCATCAATTCACACCCTGCATGAATTATTATATGCCATTAATATTCTCATATCAATTGTGATTGCTGCTTATCAATAGTTTGTGAGGAGTTCCATGAATTTTAATTGCTTTAAATGAGAAAATTAAATAAATGGATTGATTATTAATTGAGTTTAATTAGCCTTTAAATGAGTGCCCTTTAAATGAGTGGATTCATGTACACAGTACTTTGAAAATTTTAAGAAATAGAAAATTCAAATAATCAATAGATTTGTTCAAATGACAATCCAAATAAAAAAACAACAAAAGCTAACAAACTCACATGAAAGAAAAAAAAAGTCAAAAACAATTTAATGAAAACCAACTCGAGAAGGCAAATCATTAAAAGAAAACACAATTTATTTTTAAAAAAACGACCTTCCAACTCCATAAGTAAAAAAATGATGATAATAAAAGATCAAAATATCTTTAAAAATTCATTAAAAATAATAATAGTTGATCTAAGAATATCAGTTAAAATTAAATTAAATCTAAAAAAATCAACAAGGACCCCATAAAAACTAAAAAATCCAAACAATTGAAAAATACTCAATTCCAACAAATATGCATGAAAAATTTAAAAAGTCAAAATTCTGAATGGAATAAAACATTGTGTTAAAAATTTAATGTCATCCATAAAATTTAAAAAATATTTTTATAATTCCTCACAAAAATAAGAAATTTGAAAAGAAAGAACCATGCTAAAGAAAATTCATAACAATAAAAAAGCTCAACGCATGTTTAAGTATCACTAAAAAATATTACTTTTGGTTTATAAATATCTATTAAACTTTAAAACCAAAAAAATGTCAAAAAGAGTTTGAATAAGACATCTCAAATCAACCAAATATCATGAAATCATCCTTTTTGTTTTGGAAACAACAAATAACCCAAAATATCGGCCTTTTCAATCCCAAAAAAAAATTTCTAAAAAACAATTGAAAAATTCAAACAATGAAAAACTCCCAAATCCAACAAATACATATAGAAAAATTTTATAAAAAATAAAAATAAATTACTCCATTAAGGAAGTTTCCCAAAAATTTAAAAAATTGAAGAAAATTAATCTCATCTATAAAATAAAAAAGAATTTTTATAATTGCCCAACAAATAACAATTTAAAAAGAAACAACCATTGACTGAAAAGCTTGCCTGATCCCAAAATAAATAATTATGATATTAATAAAAAAATCTCATAAGCACTATGTTAGTAAATTTATAGAATTTTTAAAGCCCTTATACCAAAAAAATATATGATGATTGCGGCATATCCTCCGCCTTGTAGTGCCAACACCTCTGCCTCCCCTTCGTCGCTATGGTTGCCGAATCCATCACCTGATCCCTTCACTTTCTGCTCTTTAATCAACAACGACTAAAAAAAAAAAAACCCAATCGAAAAATAAGTTTTCTGTGAAACCCAATTGAAAAGGTCAAATATTGTGTGAAACCGTTTGAAAATTTTTCGTGTACTCAACGGATTTGGTGTATCCGTTGAAGATGTTGATGATCTTTTGAGGCTCGTTGAGGATGCAGATCAACGCAGTGTAGAAGACGGTGAGAGGATGACCGATGGGACGAGAAAGAAAGAGTGACAATTTTTTTTTAAAATTAAAAGAGTGACAATTGTTAGAGTCGCTGAGAGTGGTAGAAGGCATTTTAACACGTCGTTAAATTGTATTAAACTGACAATTAAATGAGAGACAAAAGAGGAAGAAATGTAGGAGTTGAAAAAGCTTCCAGGGTAAATTAAATTTGTGAAACAATTTCAATTTTTTAATTAAATCTCTATTTAATACATTCTTTTCGTGTGTCCTATTGTCATATTTTGGTAATTTATTTTAGTGTTGGTATTTTTTGTGTGTGGTGATTTATTATTTAAAGATTTCAGGTTTATGATTTGATGCACAAGCACCTCAATTTTTTTTTATAATTTTAAGCTCATAATATGAATAGAAATTTATTCATAGATATGTTATAACATAATTTGATTCTAATATTTTTATAATGAAAATAGAGTACAAAATATATTCTAACGGTGATGTAATATAATTTTGGTTGATATATATAAAAAATTTAAATACATATAATGTATAAATTATTAATAGGATTAAAATGATGAAATATATACGATATATACAAAAAATACAAAAGATTTGATGAAATGTATGTATTGAAATAAATTATAAATATGATTAAAATGGATTGTCATGAGATTGAATAAATTGGTAGTGGTAAAATGGTCAAATGGGTGAGATTAAAGTGGTGTGAATGGATTGTCATGAGAATGAATAGAAATTTAGGGGTAAAAAGGTCAAATGGCAGTTTTTGGGTTAAGAGGTAGTTGTGATTAATTAAAGGGAGTGAAATGGATTGTTATGAGATTGAATGAATTGTTAGGGATAAATGGTCATTTGACAGTTTTTTGTGTTAAGAGACTTTTATATAGTAATAATATAGATGTATAATATATCATGTCTTATCCTAATAATATTATGATAATCAAATTTAACTATAAGTTAATCAATATATTACATGATAAAATGTATGTATTATAATAAACTATAAATTAAATTAAAATGTTGTAAATAGATTTTTATGGGATTGAGTAGAAATGTAAGAGTATCCTAATAATATTATGATAACCAATTTTAATTATAGATTAATGAATATGTTACATAATGAAATATATGTATTATAAAATACTATAAATGAGATTAAAATGATGTAAATGGATTTTCTTGGAATTGAATATAAGTATAGGGGTAAAATGAAAAAATGGTTGTCATTAAAGTGGTGTAAATGGACTGTAATGAGATTAAATGAATTGACAGGGGTAAATAGGTCAAACGGCAGGTTTTTGGTTTAAGAGCCTTTTATATAGTAATATAGATTATATTATATTTGCACACAATGAGTCATAGGTGTTTGGATTACCGTGTCCCAATATATTGGTCATATAATAGACTCCCGGATTAAGAACAAATGTAGCATTATAAAGATTAGATGGCATTTGATGACTCATGACTCCCATCATTCTTCTACGACTACAATGACAAAACTAGGCTTCTAATACAAGTTGAAAGTTATACCTAAGCTTTTTATTCTGACTACTGATATTGACAAACATTGGTTGATTATTAGTGCTTCCTCTAATACTTTCTTGGTGGGTACTTTATTGTTATTGTATCTGATAGTATGCTTTGGTAAATAATTATTTTATTTATTTTTTAATTAAATATTTTTTTGAAAGAAAAGGTAAATATTTGCAATTCGATTTCATTATAGATTTGAATTATAACTTTGAAAGAGATCATAAAGGGGAACGAGAAAGGAAAGAAATAGATGCACAAATAACAAGACTAAGGGTCCGTTTGGATGCATGATTTGGGCGATTTTGCTTTTTGAAAAGCTAAAATCCCAAAATCGTGCAGCCAAACGGGTTGGATTCCGGCGGAATCAAAAGCTGGATTCCTTTTAATTTCTCTCTCGAAATCCGTGTTTTAAAAAGCTCAGAAACTGTGATTTTCGGTCGGAATCGATTTTTTGAATTGAAAAGCGACTTTCTCTACCAAACATTAAACCCCTTTCAAATATTGATTCCTAAATTAAAAAAAAACATCTCAAAAAGGTCAAGGTCTAAAATCATCTTAAAAAGCAGCTTTATTCCAAAATTTACTTTTCAATCTGTGTTTCCAAACGGAGCCTAAATAAACGACACAAATAGTGACGCAGCAAAATAACCATGCCGTTGACTCAGGTAGAAGAGATATCTAAGCCCAGGTCCAAAACAAGCCTTTCTTCGGACCACATTTGGCTATTGAACAAGGGGTCTCTCAGTTAACTTGACAAGGGTTAATTTGATATATCCAAAATGTGGTATTTCTTTTGTAATGTTACATGGAGAGATCAATTAATTGCTAAATCTAAGAATTTCTTCTTGAAAACTAAATAAGTTACCTTCCATTTTTTCTTTATTTCAATATGTTATGTTTCCTAATATTTTATTTGATGAAATCAATCATGTTCATTCCTATCTATTTCATTTATTTATTTATTTTGACATAAGAATCCCCAATTGCATTCCCCTATTTTTTTTAATTCAATGCACAGTCATTTTTTTAATATATATATATTTGTGTGTGTATTAATGAATGTATGTATGTATACTATTTATAGTGATCGAGTAAAATGGTGCATCGCACTATTTTTAAAATAGTTAAAACCATGTGCAAGTAGTAAACAATAAACATTGGTCATTGATAATATAAACCCTTGTTTTAATAATAATCTAATAATGTGAAAGATTTTCATTCATTTCAAAATGACAAGTTAAAACAATTACTAAGATACTAAGAAATACTAAGATATAAGTTAAAACAATTATACAAAATGAAATATAAGTTAAAACAAATAATTTTTTTTTCTTTTAAAAAATGAAAATTAAAATTTCTCAAAAAAAAATGACAAGTTAAAACAATTTAAATAAAACCGTTAATACAAAAAAAAATTGGGCCGCTCTCACACGTGAGAGTCCCACGCTTGAGAGCGCCGCGTTTTCAAAAGCGTCCATTAATAAGAAACTTCGAAATAAATTACACGCTTTTTACGCCTCCTTCAGATCGTCCTCTTCACTCAAAATCTGACAATCAAAGTTCTTTAGATCTGGGTGAATTTAAGTTAATCTCACCGGAGGTTGAGTCCATCGAAATGCCCTCTCACAGAGAAAGCTAGGGTTTTTTCGGACCCCTCATAATATCCCGCTTTTTTCTTCACATTCGAAAAACCAAATAAAAACATTTCGAAAACGCGGCCTCCATCGACAGATTCTTCGTTTCTTCTGTATTTTTTGGTCTTTCTGATCTCCGTCGCGTAGAAACCCTTAATCTAACGGTGAATCTCTCTCTGATTTTATGGTTTTAGCTGTTCGTGCTTGTTTGGGATGGTATTTTTTAGGGTTTTGTCGATTTCGGATTTGATTGGATTGTCTGGTCTGGATCTGGTTGACGAGTGGATCTGATGGTCTGATTTTGCTGTTTGTTCCTCCGATTAGGGTTTTTGCTTGTGTGAGTTAGGGTTTCTGGTCTTTATAGTGAGATTTTGTTTCTGCTTTTTTTTTTTTCGGTTTGTCGTGAAGGGTTTTGATTGCTCTTTTTGGTCTTTGTTAAGCTGAAGCAAAAATGGAACTTTTTTTTGTTACTGTTCACTGATTAGGGTTACCGTGTTTGTCTGTTTTTTTTGTGTGTTTTTATTCTGTGATTCTTTTTTTTTTGGTTGATTTATGTTGCGGATATGCTTATTGAGTGGTTTTTCCACTGAATGATAATATTTTTTGGTACTCTACCATGTATGTTTGCAAAGTTGCAATATTGGATCTCTTATTGGGTTTCTGATTTGCCCATATATTGTTTTTAATGAGTGGGATTGGGATTTGGAATTCCTCTACTGCTTAATGCTTTTGGACCTCTGGGTGTTGTTTTATTTCTGTATTTTAAGTGATTCTGATTTTGTTGATATATGTTGATGGTATGCTTATTCTAGGGTTTTGATCTGACAGCAATTGTTTTTTGCTATTGTGTATGTTTGCGTAGTTGCAATGTTGAATCTCTTATTGGGTTTTTGATTTTTTTCATATATGTTTTTGATGAGTGGATTTGGGTTTTGGAATTCCTCATGCTTATATGCTTTTGAACTTCTGGGTCTTGTATTGATATGAGAACTATTTACTTGAACCTGTGTATTGTTATTTTTCCCAATTCTGTTTGAAATGACATTAGCGATGTCTGTTTAATTGTCTGGTCTCGTGTGTGTTATCTCAAAGTATTTGCAATTGCGGGGATTGTGGGGCTTTGTATTATTTTTGGATTTTCAATCTGCATGTCGAGTAACATTTCCTTTTGATCCCTTTGGTGAGTGGGGTTTGATTTTGTGTTTGTGCTTTTGAAGGAACAGTGATAGCGATGGAGGTCACTCAGATCCTTTTGTCTGCTCAGTCAGCGGATGGAAATGTCCGAACTGCTGCTGAGCAGAGTCTGAAGCAGTTCCAGGAGCAGAACCTGCCCGCATTCCTCCTTTCTTTATCCGTTGAGCTGTCTAACGATGCCAGCCCTACGGAGTCACGAAGATTGGCTGGTATCATCCTCAAGAATTCCCTGGACGCTAAAGACGCTGCCAGAAAAGAGGGTTTGGTCCAACAATGGGTTTCCATTGATATCTCGATCAAAACCCAGATCAAGGACCTCCTCATGAGGACGCTTGGATCATCAGTTGCAGAGGCGAGACACACCTCCTCTCAGGTTGTCGCGAAGATCGCATCCATTGAGATTCCTCGACGAGAGTGGCCTGAGCTCATCAGTCGGCTCCTGTCTAACATGACTCAACCGGAGAGCCCTGCCCCATTGAAGCAGGCCACTCTCGAGGCTCTTGGGTACATCTGTGAGGAGATATCCCCGCAGGATCTCGAGCAGGATCAGGTAAACTCGGTGCTTACTGCTGTCGTCCAGGGAATGAACCAGACAAGCAATGGCCCTGAGATCCGCCTCTCTGCTGTCAGTGCTCTCTATAATGCCCTCGACTTTGCACAGACTAACTTTGAGAATGAGATGGAACGCAACTATATCATGAAGGTTGTATGTGAGACTGCTGTGTCTAAGGAGGCAGAGATAAGGAAAACGGCTTTTGAGTGCCTGGTTTCGATTTCATCCATGTATTACGAGGTCCTGGAGCCATACATGGAGACCCTTTTCACACTGACAGCAAATGCGGTGAAGAGTGACGAGGAACCTATTGCTCTTCAAGCGATAGAGTTTTGGAGCACGATATGTGATGAGGAGATTGAGATTCAAGAAGAGTATGTCTGTGATGATGAAACTGGTACTGGTGCACCTCATTCTCACTTTATACAGAAGGCCCTCCCTTGCTCGTGCCAATGTTGCTGGAGACTCTCTTGAAACAGGAAGAGGATCAGGACCAGGACGATAATGTATGGAACCTTTCCATGGCTGGTGGGACGTGTTTGGGTCTTGTGGCGAGAACAGTTGGGGACTCAATTGTTCCCCTTGTGATGCCCTTTGTGCAAGAAAACATTGTAAAGGCTGATTGGAGGAGTCGAGAGGCAGCCACGTTTGCTTTTGGGTCCATCCTTGAGGGACCATCGCTTGAAAAGCTCTCACCTTTGGTCAATTCTGGTCTTGAGTTCTTGCTCAAGGCGATGAAGGATGAGAACAGTCAGTGAAAGATACAACCGCATGGACTTTGAGCAGGATTTTTGAGATCTTGCATTCCCCCAGTGGCACTTATTCTGTCATAAGCCCGACAAACCTTCAGAGTATTGTGATGGTCTTATTGGAGAGCATTAAAGATGCTCCAAATGTGGCAGAGAAGGTATGTGGAGCTATCTATTACCTTGCACAGGGGTATGAGGATGCTGGGACGAGTTCCTCTCTCTTCTCCCCTTACCTTGGGGATGTCATTGCCTCACTTCTGTTGACAGCCGATCGAACGGATGCTAGCAATTTAAGGCTTAGAGCTTCAGCATATGAGACACTGAATGAGGTGGTCAGGTGCGCCAAGATTCCTGAGACATCAAGCCTTATTGGACATCTCCTCCAAGCTATCATGACTCGTCTGGCCCAAACAATGGAAATTCAGATCCTCTCATCTGAGGACCGAGAAAAGCAGAGCGATCTCCAAGCCTTGCTCTGTGGTGTTTTGCAGGTCATTATTCAGAAGTTGAGTGGTCTGGAGGAGACAAAACCAATAATTATTCAGGCTGCCGATCAGATTATGTACCTCTTCCTGCAGGTCTTTAGTTGCCGAAGTTCAACAGTCCATGAGGAGGCGATGCTTGCGATTGGGGCATTGGCTTATGCCACAGGACCTGGGTTTGCAAAGTACATGCCTGATTTTTACAAGTATCTTGATATGGGTTTGCAGAACTTTGAGGAATACCAGGTCTGCTCCATCTCAGTTGGGGTGGTTGGGGATGTTTGCCGTGCTTTGGACAAAGATATTCTACTCTACTGTGATGGTATCATGACCCACCTTCTCAAGGACCTCTCCAATTCTGCCCTTCACCGCTCTGTCAAGCCCCCGATCTTTTCATGCTTTGGAGACATTGCGCTTGCCATTGGTGACCAGTTCGAAAAGTATCTGCCCTATGCTATGCCAATGCTTCAGGGAGCGTCAGAGATCTGCTCCCAGCTTGACATCAATGATGAGGAAATGTCAGAGTATGGGAACCAGCTCCGACGGGGGATTTTTGAGGCCTACTCGGGCATTCTTCAGGGGTTCAAGAACTCTAAAGCAGAGCTGATGATGCCCTACGCAGCACATCTCCTTCAGTTCATTGAGGCTGTCTTCAAAGACAAAGAGAGGTATCAATCTTATTTGCTTGTTCTTTTTTTCGGTGCTTGATTGTCTGCTATATTATGTGAATGATATTTCTTGATATTGTTAGTTATTACTGTTTAAGGCACATTATGAGTTTTTTTTGTTGAATAATATTCAATAGTTCTCTACAGTGCTAGCTCATTGTTGAACACTTTGCACGGTCTGAATAGTTTTTATGGTCCAAAGAGTTTTCATGGTCTGGCAAGGGACTTGAATGGGTAGGCTAGTAATAGAAGAGATAAAGGTAGATAAAGTTTAGTTTTGTTTACCATTTTTTGGCATCTTATCTTGAATTTCTTGATCTAGGCTTGTGGTGATTCTAATTTCTTGTTGTCTTAACAGTTTGTAGCTATGACAATGAAAAGCTAATAGTGTCTAAATGATGCTACCATAAATTGAAAACATGTCCAGTAATTTGTATGCTTGCATTTAGACCCTTGTGACACAGATCAGAATCTTGCTTGGTTGTGCCGATTTATTAAAAAAGATTGCAAAGGTTGTGCAGAGTTGGTAACAAGTGCCCTTTGACCTGTGATTTGTAGAGCAGTTCTCTGTTTGCAGCTGAATTTAGGCACTACTACATAGTGGTTGTCCAGACAAAAGCTGGAAGTTAATATTTCTATTGTGGTGACATCAACATTATGTAATTGCGTTATTCTATAGTCCATCAGCATGTAAAATATATCCAAGTCGGAGGTCAACACATGATTAATTGCCTATATTGCATGATCCATAGGGGATCTTGATGTTTCCCCTCTTTTTTCTTTTATGGTTAAACATGAATACAAGAGGGTGAACTGTAGAGTGGCTTAGATATTTGCATGATTGTACTTCTCTCCAACGTCACTAATATTTCAACAACATTTTTCTCTGGATATTTTGCATCATGATTGTGTCGGGTTTAAACATATCCCCATGCCTCTTTTGTTGTTTCACAGGGATGATGCGGTAACAAAAGCAGCGGTTGCAGTGATGGGAGACCTTGCTGATGCACTTGGCCCGAATATGAGGATCTTGTTAAAGGATTGTACATTCCATGTTGCTTTCTTGGGGGAGTGCTTCGAGTCTGAAGATGAACAGCTGAAGGAGACGGCAACTTGGACACAGGGGATGATTGGACGTATCATGGTTTCCTGATTGAAGCTGTGTGATCCATGTGTATCTGCATTTCGATCATACATGGCATCCTAGTTTTGATTTGTTTGAAAGTCATTTTAGTTGAAGAGGTGATGAAGCCTTTTAGTGTATGCTAGGCTCTGGATGTTTGTATGCTGTTCTTATTTGGTAGTTTATTTACAGAGGAGATTGGCAATGGCTTTAGTTGTTGAACTCTTGTTGTAGTTAAAACGTGCATTCACTAATCAGTGGTTGCTATCAAGTCATTGGACAGAAATTGCAATTTTTAATATTTGGTTGGAAATGTGAATGTGCTTTCAGTTGGTATTTATGTTCTACTTATCTGTTAATTCTATTATTGAGGATTGGTTTGAACAGGTTTTGATTATTCATTTGATGTCCCTTTTATGCTTGTTGAAGCCTTTTATCTGATAGAGTACAATTGGCTCATAATGTCGTTATCTTATGTAGGAGTTCGTATGCTTTCAGAAGTTTGATATGTATAATTAAGATTGTCATTTATGTTTTTTTTTTCTTTGGTTCTTTTCATTTTTATAGTTGATTAATAATAAGGTTTTGGTGCTTATTTATGAAGTAGGCATGGTTTGGGAATGCATTCTTTCCTCTTTTAATTTCATAATAATTCAAGGGAAAAGGAGTTAATAAGATAAATCTGTTTTTTATCCAAAAATTATTTGGATCAATAATAAAGGAAAAATGTTAGACCTGGTTCATTTTCAGTTTTAAATACAGTCCCAATTTATTTTTTATTTTTATTTGCTTTAAATTTTTGAAAAATAATATATCTTATTTAATGAGATATGTTCTTTTATAAAAGATGGATTGTGGTTTCAGTTACTTGAAATTTTTAGCCCGTAAGTTTGTAGATTATGTGATGACCCGTTTAGGCCTATTTATGTGATGACCTATTTATTGGGTGGTTGCTATCAAGTCATTGGACAGAAATTGCAATTTTTAATATTTGGTTGGAAATGTGAATGTGCTTTCAGTTGGTATTTATGTTCTACTTATCTGTTAATTCTATTATTGAGGATTGGTTTGAACAGGTTTTGATTATTCATTTGATGTCCCTTTTATGCTTGTTGAAGCCTTTTATCTGATAGAGTACAATTGGCTCATAATGTCGTTATCTTATGTAGGAGTTCGTATGCTTTCAGAAGTTTGATATGTATAATTAAGATTGTCATTTATGTTTTTTTTTTCTTTGGTTCTTTTCATTTTTATAGTTGATTAATAATAAGGTTTTGGTGCTTATTTATGAAGTAGGCATGGTTTGGGAATGCATTCTTTCCTCTTTTAATTTCATAATAATTCAAGGGAAAAGGAGTTAATAAGATAAATCTGTTTTTTATCCAAAAATTATTTGGATCAATAATAAAGGAAAAATGTTAGACCTGGTTCATTTTCAGTTTTAAATACAGTCCCAATTTATTTTTTATTTTTATTTGCTTTAAATTTTTGAAAAATAATATATCTTATTTAATGAGATATGTTCTTTTATAAAAGATGGATTGTGGTTTCAGTTACTTGAAATTTTTAGCCCGTAAGTTTGTAGATTATGTGATGACCCGTTTAGGCCTATTTATGTGATGACCTATTTATTGGGTGGTTGCTATCAAGTCATTGGACAGAAATTGCAATTTTTAATATTTGGTTGGAAATGTGAATGTGCTTTCAGTTGGTATTTATGTTCTACTTATCTGTTAATTCTATTATTGAGGATTGGTTTGAACAGGTTTTGATTATTCATTTGATGTCCCTTTTATGCTTGTTGAAGCCTTTTATCTGATAGAGTACAATTGGCTCATAATGTCGTTATCTTATGTAGGAGTTCGTATGCTTTCAGAAGTTTGATATGTATAATTAAGATTGTCATTTATGTTTTTTTTTCTTTGGTTCTTTTCATTTTTATAGTTGATTAATAATAAGGTTTTGGTGCTTATTTATGAAGTAGGCATGGTTTGGGAATGCATTCTTTCCTCTTTTAATTTCATAATAATTCAAGGGAAAAGGAGTTAATAAGATAAATCTGTTTTTTATCCAAAAATTATTTGGATCAATAATAAAGGAAAAATGTTAGACATGGTTCATTTTCAGTTTTAAATACAGTCCCAATTTATTTTTTATTTTTATTTGTTTTAAATTTTTGAAAAATAATATATCTTATTTAATGAGATATGTTCTTTTATAAAAGATGGATTGTGGTTTCAGTTACTTGAAATTTTTAGCCCGTAAGTTTGTAGATTATGTGATGACCCGTTTAGGCCTATTTATTGGGTGTGTATTTCAAGGGTGTGTGTTTGTTCTATGTAATCTCCAATAAATTGCCCCCAAAATTGCCCACAAGTATATATATACATTCCCCCAATAGTGTATACAGCAAAACCTCGCAACGAAAAACCAAAAAAACTACTATGTAGACCCAACTCAGTTTCCTATATGTTATGAAATGCATGCTGGAGAATTCGACATTTCTTTTAAGGTGTACTATTTCCCAAAAGCATAAGAAACATTGCATCAGAAGTTCATCTTTGAAGGGTAACGATAACATTGATTGTAATCATGAAAGTTCAGCTAGGACATCCAAAAAAGTCCAATATCAAGACAAGGAAAAAAAAAATTCAGAGAAAATGGAATGTATTTGTCTAAATGAAAATAAAATATGTCAAAGCATCAAACTCATAAATTCTAATGTGATGATATAAGTTATCTAGCCCTCAGATATAAATCTTCCACACGAAGATCTACATAATTTTTCTCTCTCTTAATATCTGTCTAACTGACATTATTTAGGCAACTGAAACTTGTTAAGACAGCACTTGTTGAGCATACAAGGAAAATCTTTAAACTCCATTTTTCTTCTAATATGGTTCCTTTGAGGCCTAATTAACCATGCATCAAATAAAGCCTGAGATTAAATTATGAGATTTAATCTTAATTTTTCATTTCTCAACGGTAGACAATAATGGTTGTAATCATAGAACTAAATTACCTTTGTATAATCTCTCAATCAATATTGGTTAAATTATTTATTTAAAGGAAGAGTATATCACAGTCCATAGTAACCATAGTATATTTTTCTCCATGTCGGAAAAGAGCTTTGTGCACTCAATCCATTTTATATTCTCCTCTATAATTCAAAAACAATATGCAAGCCATCTATACACTGCGATATGACAATATACACTACACTATCATAAGGGTCATAAAAAGGCCGAAGGCCTGAAAGCCTGGCCCGCCCGGTCCGTCCCGTTTTAAGGGCGAGCCGGGCTTGGGCCTGGGGCCCAGGCCTAGCCTGTAGCCCATGAGGGCAATTCAATAAATGAGTAATATGGAATTTTTATTTGAATTGTGGTTGAATTATACAAATTATTGACATTTATGTAGGTGTCAACCTAATTAGGTACATGAGTTATTTATTTTTTTAAGTAATTAATTCATTTAATATTTTATTTTAAAAATTCAATAGATATAAATATTTTTTCTAACATTATACTTTAAATTTTGTGTTATTTAAACATTATATATAAATGAACAACTTAAAATTAACAAATCAAAAGAAATAAGATCTTTAAAATTTGGACACGTAGGCCCGCCTGTATGAGATTAAACAACGTATAGAAATGCATAACAATATAAAAGATTGACATAATTATATGCCAGGAATGGATGACAATACATACACAAATGCATAACAATAAATGCAAAAGAAATCCAAACAGGATAAACAATAGAAGTGAGACGGAAAGAGTGCTGTTACACATTTTTTTTTTTCTAGTTCAAAATACAGTCCTATATGCACAGATAGAAATCTAGTGAAGCATATGCATCATTAACATTCTTTACATTTACTAAAAAAAAAATGTTTCATTCAATTTAAAATTAAGTAATATACATTTTTTATCAACACATACATGAATGATGTTTATTATTTAAAAAAAATAAAACATCCATGGTTTACATTTTAAAAATGTAACCACAACTTGCAGGTGTTTTATTTATCATGCGCTAAAAAATGGTCTTATCTAAAAGAAATAAGGTGTTGAAAATATAATTTGGGTTCAATTTCCCCTTCAAATTACGACTCCCCAAAAAAGAGAAAATAGTATTAACAGCTTGATAAACAAGCCATACAGAAGAACCACAGGAGTGATGGTTATCCAAAGAATAAATAAACTTGCAATGTAAATCAATTAGATAAAAAAAAGCATCACTATTTTTATTCATATTATTTTTTTCTGCCCCTCCAAAAAAAACAAAAATCTATCTATCCGAAGTTTCATTTCATGATCTGTTAACCACTACTTGTAATAAGATTAATACAAGTTTAATTCAGTGCTCCAACACCACATAAAAAGCTCCAGAATTTCACAAATTACTGATGAATAACACGCCATTTATCCAATTAGCTGAACAAACAATTAGCCTGAGCAAAAATTCAAGCATTATTGGGGAAATTTTTTTATATATAATCTGGCACTACTATGCCAACAACCTTAATTCATGCTGGAATTACAATAATCCAAAAGAAAGTTCATATCCATGAATTCCCACTTACCTCATCTGAGTTTGAACATCAATGCCTCCAGTAAGTCTGACGCAAAAAAAACCAAATGGTCTACCCATACATTGATCAATCACCATCCTTAACTATGGGAGGGGAGCAAAAACACAACACTCCTCTTTTATGCAAAAGACTGAATAACTTTCATGTGGGATCTCAATTTTTTTCTGAATAACTTTCATGTGGGATCTCAATTTTTTTTTTCTCAACAGCGATTTTCTGTGCCAGAAAGAAAACAGAAAGGGACAGGAAAAAAATGAATGATTTAATTTGTCCAGCACTGGGAACACGCTCTTCAGCATAAGATTTTTATAAAGGGGATGAGAAGCTGAACTGTATGCCCGTCCTCGCTCGATCGTAGTCCAACTTCTTCAGAATGTAACAGTAGTTGATCTGAAAGGACGTGCAATCTCTTGAAGTGAGAGACGAAATGAAGTAAAATTAAGGGAAAATATTACGTTCAACACTTTTGCAAACCTGTTTGTAGCCTACAACAAATCTTTTTTGAAAGTATGTACTTTGCTAAAGTACATTCTTTTAGAAAAACAAATAAATTACACTCGTATGAATTGAATGCATTATTTTTTTTTACTTTTTCATAATAGATTAGATATATTGAGATAGTAGAGTAATGACATGACGACTACAAAATGGATTGAGTATATCAGCGGCCGAAATTAAGATGAAAGGTAAAAGAAAGATTAGGATGATAGTCAGACCTCCATTCGAAACAGCTTCGTTGGGAAAATAATGCCAAATCCCACGGAGCTCCGGAACGACTCGGCAAACCTCCGAAAAGAAAAACTTCGAAGTTCATTCTCCGACAATTTTGCAAGATTGCCCGCAGAGGCATACACATGGCCGTGAATGCCATTGTCTCTGAATAGCTTCAGTGGTAGGTCAAAAGACAAATCTGCAAAGGCCGTCACTGCTAAATCTCCTCCGAGAAAATCCCTCACAGTGGGTTCGCTTGGTTCATTTTCAGAAGGCTTGAACCTTCTTGTTTCGGATGGTCCGAGCCCTCTTGAATGGAAACCAAGGAGTGTTGTGGGACCACCAAATGAGCAAACTGGGGAAGTGTAACCCCCTATAAAGAATCTATCAGGCAGGGGTGTGGGTTTGTCCATGAACCCTCTTCCCCATGGCATAATGCAACCTGCAGCTATGCCGAGGTTGAGGGCAGTTTTGTAAAAACCCAGTGGAATTGCACATCGAAGATCGATTTCCTGTTGTGATTTGCAATGAAAAGTGATGTAATAGAGGATAATTGGCGTAATAAGATTGATGATTAAAAACAAATCTGATATTACAAAAAAGTAAAACAAAGTGGCTCATTATGTCTGACGTGGAGTCACTTGATGTAAGGAAAGGAAGTGCGCTAGATAGAAGACAAAGCAGCAAATAACCCATCAGGAGAAAACACGTGATTGAGAGATGGCAAAGTTCAACTTAGATATATATCACTATTAAAGTAGTTTTAAGGATTACAAAAATCCTCTTAACAAATGATAAAACTGAATAAATAAATAGATAACAAGCTTTTTTAAACTTTTACAAAGGAGCAAAAGACGTAAATTTAAGGCGGTGCACCAAAAGCACAAAAGAAGTATTTCTCATCAACTGAGGCACGAACTAGGAGGGCATCTTGCCTTAATAACAATAGAAGGTAAACATATTTTGTACAAAACACAAATTTAGAGACCACTTTTGTGCCTATATTCCACAAGAATGAAATATAGAATTGCATATTTTCTTCAAACCTTGATCAAGAAAGTTTCATTTCTATTCTAGTGAAAGTACAACATTGCAGTATCATCATGTATAATCAAAATCAGAATATCTGAGGAATAATAGAGGATAGCATCATGTACTGGAGACAGAACCAGAACCATAAAGTTGAAGTGGTTAAAAATAACCTTTTGTGTGCAGAAAATAATTTGGACAGCAATCATGGCATCTCATCTTCGAGATCGGTGAAGATGCTCCTTGGCGAGGAATCACCAGCAAACATCATGGGAGGAGGATGGATTGGGACTTAGTATATTGTTTGGGGTGGGACTGTTCAAATAGATTATCCCTTGAGTTGATGATTTGTTGTTTTATCATTTAATCCTTTTTTTACCTTTCTTTATAGTTTTTTCTGTAAAGATCCCTCGTTCTGTCATTTGAGGGGCATCAATAGTTCCTGTCCTCAATAGTACATAGGGTGTATGGTTAGAGGAATCAATGAAAATTTAGATAGCTATATTCATGCCTCGGCAACAACAAATAACCAGCAGCAGCAGCAGGAAGGATATATCTAAAACATTTCCTCATTTAAGGTTATCATGTGGAAAGACAACCAATGTTTTAAAATTGTTAGGCGGCCCCAAGTGGTGCTAAGCAGGCACCTAGGCAGCCACAAAATAGGAAGGGATATTTTAGGCGTAAAGTTAATGGGTCTCCAAACTAAAGCATAATAGAAAGATCGAAAAGGAACAAACTCCCAATCGATTAAAAATTTACAATAACTAAATCCTCACAAACCAAGAGTGACCTATAATAGAGGAAGCATTTTCTACTTGGAAAATCATCTTCCCCCAATCCCTTAGCGTATATTTACCTTGGGATGACTTTTCTAGGTGCTATATATTGAATCCATCATTTTTGTAATGCTTGATTTTTAGGGAAAAATTACAATAACTAAAAATTTAGGGCAGATTTTTAGGGATTTTCCAGGAACAAAATCCCAATCGATTAAAAATGTACAATAACCAACTCCTCACAAACCAAGAGTGACCTATAATAGAGGAAGCATTTTCTACTTGGAGAATCATCTTCACCCAATCCCTTAGCATATATTTACCTTGGGATGACTTTTCTAGGTGCTATATATTGAATCCATCATTTTTGTAATGCTTGATTTCCCTCAGATTTTTAGGGCAAATTTACTTTCTATATTGAACCTGCTATATTTGTTGGCATTCAATAGTTATATGTCAAGCCTAGAAACTAGAAAAGATTTGGCCATGAATATGCAGTGTCGAAATGTTGTAATGTTGAAGACACGCGCTGAATGTGCTAGAAGAAGATCTTTTGTCAAATTGACATGAATAATACCCAACACCAGCCAAATAATTGGTTCATAAGACATAGTAAAAAGAATTTTTTAATGATCATTTTACATGTGACAATCTACAAATTGTGATACAAAGTTCCCATTAAAAAAAAATTTTAACTGTCTGTCACTCGTGTAGTTTCAGATGAGCATGTCAAGTGGGGGTTTGTAGAGATGATTTATACCTCACTGGTTCTCTTATGATCTAGTGAACTAAATACTTTGAACTATACATCATTAACAAAAACCGGTTTCTTGTCAGGATATGATGCAAGCTCAAGAAGGCAGACATATATGTTCTCAAAGGTAGGAAATGTGAGTCTTCAAGTAGAATTCTATGATTAAACACATGGTAGATATAATAAGCTGAATTTGAGAGACATTAAAGGGTAAAAAAGAAGATGAACTACGAAAATGGAGCTAACAAAAAATGATCATCTTTCAAAAGTATAAACATTCAAAAGAGTGATGTACCTGCCGTATAAAACGTAAACTCCTGCTATCAGGTGCAAGCCCACCAAGTTGAGTGGTCAAAGCATAGGCATATCCACGAGTAGGTCGTAACTGTGAATTTCTCTGGTCAACCTTATATGTGTACTTTAGTGATGAGAGTAGACTATGTCCCAGTTGCCTTCTTATGGACTTTGAGGACATGCTTGAAGGATCCGTTAGTGTACGCCATGTAAGGTTGTATGCTAGGTCATGATACTTGGTTGTTAACAACCCAACAGAAAATCCTAATAGCTGTTCTTTGTATGATGAAAACTTCAACCAGTCTTGAGAGACAAGTCCTACACGAGCCATTAATGGGGTTGACAATGACTTGAATCTTGGTAAAGACACCCCAAAACTTATATCTGATGTCTGGTCCCAACCATAGCGTAGAGATGCATCCCAAATGTCACCATAGCCAAAGGTGTTTTTTAGCTTCAGGGACCCCTCAAGTGACCATGTTCTAGCCTACAACAACATGCTTGAAATGTTACACATTAAAAAGACAGGAAAAAAACTTCTATGGAATTATGTTAAAATTTAAAAAGTATTCCAACAAATGGATGTCAATGAACAAAAGAAAAGCACATTCCATGGAAACATCAGCATAGTTCTCCTTTTAATAGGTAAATACCATTGGAGTGGAACTAATGAAAAGGCATATTTATACAACTGCACTAATTGAGCACCTGAGAATGATGCATGATATGGGTAAGCAACACCCATCTTACGTTTTAACGAGATAAAATTTAATTAAAGCAAGATAAAAATATATCAAAGAAAGCACAACACAACACTACAAGATAAGCTGTCGGAATGAAAACAAGCCCAAAAAAGACGAATACCATTTGGCATCATCTTAGGTACATTACTACCACCTGATCACAAAGAGTGCACCCCAAGCAGGATGGGCCTATAAGCATCAACATTTGTTTAACTCCTCTTGTGCCACAAGTAAAATTCATCCGTCAAAAGGCAAAACATGGGGCTCAAGGTGCACCATTCCTTTAATTGAACCTTCGGGTAAGCAACAGTTTCAAAAGACACAGATACATAGTATCTTACTCAGCCCTCAAGCTTCATATCCATCAATATTTTTATACATATCTATGTTAAAATTAATCTCGTTAATACATTCAAGACTACATTACTGGGGCTTCTAAGGTGAATAATTTTAAGTTCCTCAACCCACATCACACCACACAAAATTCAGATCTGGCTCCGAGATATTTCCATCTATAGAGATGAAAAAAATAAATAAATAAAAACATAATGTCACCCAAACCCATTAAAAATGTCACACCAAAATCATAAAAAAAATAAATTACAGACCACTACCTTACATCACAAAGTCTCAATCAAATAATGAAAAATGTCACCACAAGCCATCTAAACAAATAGAAACAGTGTTTTTCCCCCTTTTTTAGACAAAAAAACAACATAAACACATTCACTCCATCACAAATTCGAAATCCAACCACCAAAATGTCACCCAAACCATACCCCGAACTGAAGGGAAAAAACCCTGCATCAGCCATACATTGCATCATATAAACCATCAACAGATAATAAATAAAATCTTCACAACTTCAATACCAAAAACAAGGAAACCCTTCAAATTCACCTCTGGCTTTGAGAATATCCCGATATCCCCGGTGAACGGGTTCTTCATCTCCACGACCTCGATGACCACGTTCGCCGTATTCCCCGGCAACTCAGGCGGCCCTGCCTCGAGCTTCACCGTCACTCCATCGAACACGTCGAGGCGGCGGAGTCGGTCGGCGGCGGCGGAGGAGGCCGCAAGGAGCTCCTGCAGCGTGGACACGTCGCGGAACAACCGCTCGACCTCCGCCTCGATCAGGGAGTCCCTCGTCTTGGTGTTCCCCTTCACCACCACGTCGTGCACCCTAACGGAGACCCTCTCCCTCTCCATCCGACGGACCAGATCCCCTAGCCGACCCGATCGACGGACCGCCTCCTCCCCGACGACGGCCTCTTCCAGGTCTTCTTCTTCGTCATCTTCCTCATCAACTTCTTCATCGATTTCTTCTTCAAATTCTTCGGATTCGGGACCTTCTGATGTTAGGGTTTTGGGGCTCTCTTCTTCCAATGGTGATGGAGTCGCCATTACAGAGTTTGCGTGAGTTTTTTTTCCAGAAAAAAAATGGAGACTCGCTTGTTTGGGTGTTGGTTTTGGGTTTCCGGATCCGGATCTAAATTCGGATTCTGAATTTATTAGAATTTAATCGGATTTTGTGGGGCTTAGCTCCTGTTTGCATAACCGGTGGCTCTATTCACCCCTTCTAATACAGTTGCACCCCTTATATGGATCCTTAACAAGATCCATTTAAAGTCGACTGACCAAGTGTCGACTGAATTGATTTCTGCCGACACTCGGAGTGTCGATGGATTTAGGAGATAGAGTCGGCATCAACGATGATTTCAAGGGTTTCAAATATGTCGACACTTAAAATGTCGACAGATTCATTAAATGTCGACACTTCATGTGTCGATTCGATCAGTTTAAACATTTTGAATTTAATACATATCACTCGACTGATTAGGTGTCGATAGAAGTCATTTATCTCACTGTGAGTGTCGAACCTAAAATGAGTTTATATATGAGGAGGGTTTTAATGAAACACTTAAAAATGAGGGGGTAATTACAAAAGGGGGTGCACCTATTTTTGAGGGGGGTGAATAGAGCCACCCTTGCATAACAACATAAGTTATGTTAAAAATAAGTTATTTTTTATTTAGTTGTGTTTTTAGTTTTTCTTATTAAGAAATATAATAATAAATTTGTTGTTTAGTTGATAATGAATAAGTTGTGGATAAAAAAAAAATGTTAATAAAGTTATACAAATGGTGAAAATTGATTTGACATGTGAGCTCATTTTATACTAGTGGAATAGATTGGATGAAATAACACAATTCCAGAAAAATATGAAATATTAATTTATTCTTATCTATTCTAACATAGTTATACCCTCAAATTCCTTGCAAACATATCATTTTGGTCTTATTCTTATCTATACCTCCCTTATTATCCCAACCAAACAAAAGCTAAGGGTGATTCTATTTGCGCCCTCAAATCTATTTGGAAACATAATAATGAAATTTTTATTATTTTGTTGACCATGGATAAATTGCGGATAAAATATGAATAAGGTGTGGATAGAGACTTATGAAAAGTGAAAAGATGATTTGACATGTAAGAGATAATGATAGCTGATTTGACAGTGGACATATTTAATATTAGTGGAATGAATTATATGGAATAACACAATTCAAGAGGACCTAGAATATAAATATCAACTTATACCATATATTCCTACCACTCAAAATTTTAGGCATATTCTCATCTTATCTCCCTATATTCCACTACCCAAACAATACCTAAGTGTTAGTTGATAAGGGGATAAGTAGTGGGATAAAGATAATTGTGAGGGTAAGTGAGAGGGATGACAACCTATCCCGTATGGTATAAAAAATAATTAGGATAAAGTGTAGACAGTTTTCCATATTTTGAAATGAAAATAAATTTTTTTTGCTCCATCTAAAGTTGTATAACATTTATCACTACTTTTTATTCTAATTTAACGAAGGTGAATAAGGACAAAATCAATTGATTTTTTATCCTCTAAAATTAGAACAAATTATCATCAAAATCTTAATCATTATCAAACTAGTCATAAGAAAGGTTGGGCTATAAGTAGAACCACCCTCCTCTTAACAATGTGGACTGCTGCATAGTGCATAGTGCATCCTATAGCCATGAAAAACAATCATCTCAAAAGAACATTTAATTTATAATTTTATTTTTATAAAAAATTATTTTAAAAAAATCAAAACATGTTTAGTATGCAAAAAATTCCAAGAAATTAAATATAACATTTTATCTAACAACAAGCATGAATTGTGAGTTTGACTAGCTAGTCATGATCCAAACAATTAAGGACACTCTAAAATGCAGTTTTTAAATGTAGTCTCAATTTTTATATCATTTTGTAAAGTGATGTATATGTTTTTGAGGTGAATGTGATTTTTAATAAAAATATATAATTCATTAAAATATATATTTTATTTTATCAAAGCATACTTGATAATTGATTTATATATTTAAAATACTAAATTATGGTGAAAATTATATATGGGATTGTTTATAATTAATAGTTAATTATTACGGTGTCCATAGACTCCATACAATTAAGTTTAACTTATGTGAGTTGAACCCGTCCCAACCTAGCATTTGAATGGATTTGAATTGAGATTTTTGTTTTAGTGGCTGGGTTCAACCCGACCAAAATACGAGGAAACCCAACCACAACCATCTCCAAAAACATCATAACGAATACACCACATCAACAAAAACCTAAAACAACCACCCATAACCATGGCCACCACCACCATCGAGACATCATTACTACCATCACCACCCCACGACCACCACCACAACCATCTCCAACACCATCACTACTACCACAACAGCAAACCCTATGCATACCAATTACCACTTCAACCACCAACCAATAAACCATGACCACCACATCCATTGAGAAACAAAAAATTTCAAAATAATTTGGATCTTCACCTAAGTGGTTCTGTTTTTTTACTAAGGCATTGACTTGTCTCATGGAGAGTAACCGGAGTGTCACTGTAACATCGTCAAAAGATAGGGCTGGTAAACGAACCAAGCCGCTCGGACTCAATTCGGTATGAGCTCGTTTATGGACGTTCAATTAGACAAATGAGCGAGCTTGAATAATTTTTAAAACTCGATTAGACTCGGGACCTGGTTCGAGCTTCATTTTGTGTTCAAACTCGACTCAACTTGGTGGGGAGGGGTGGGTTAATGAGTTAATGGTTTTCAAACCAATATAGAATTGATTTTTATTTTATGGTTTGTGGGATTAGTGAATAAATTGGTGGGGATAGATGCACCATATAAATTGTCATGGATGAGATGTTTAAATTTGTTAATACTTTTTAGGTTAGACAATTTTTAATTGATCTTGTGACCCGGTTATGCTTACACATAAACGTGATCAGACAATCGTTGTTGTTGGGATACACTAAAAGTACATCTTTCTATATCAGGCATGCCTTGCGATTTGCAACTCCCTACAATTGGCCACCAGAATGGATTGAAGGATAATTCTCATATTATCAAAATTAAGGTCCGTTTTAAAACTAGGCAACCAAAGATAAATGAGATTCTCTATGTGACTCTCTGTTGATTAACCAATAGATAAATGCCATATAGATGATTTAAGTGTGCATTCACTTTCTTTTTTTTTGTAAATAATATTATAAATAGTGACATTATTGTAGAATTGTTTTTTTTTTTTTGTATATTTTCATTAGACAACACAGATATTCTTAATGATAAGATAAGATATTGTGATCTGAACCTATAAAATAAGGCCTACTCGAAAGTTAAAATGCAGTCTTGACTATCCCACTCAAAACTTGTTAAAAAAAAAGCTCCAATACCGACCTAGTTTTCCAAATCATCGTTCGAAATTCCTTTTTCTTTTTTAGTTCTCATCTTCTTCAATTTCATTATGTAGATCTACATATTAGAAGAGAACAAGGGCTATCTCAAAAAACTGTAGTGACTCCCAAACCGATCTCAATTTCTCTTTATAGAATTTCAAATTATGGATATCAATTTGTGTTTTTCATTGCTCATATTTATTTATTTTTTCGATTTCATATCCAGATTTGCATATCAAAATGGGAAAAATCTTTAGAGTGCGAGCTTCACCTTCGGATCTCACCTGTAAAAGGTGATTCATGCATTTCTCAACTTGTGATTTCCCGTTTGATTGTTTAATTGAAAGTTCTAATTCGTTTGTAAACCTGTTTTTCTGTTTCCATTATGTTTGTTATGGTAACTTAAATTTTCTGAGGAAACATTAATTTATTATGATTTTGAAGTTATGAATCTAATTTGTGTATGGATCCGAATTCTTTCTTTGATTGTAACATTGCTTTTAAATTTTATGATTATTAATTTATTTATTGTTATTTTGAAGGTGTGTGTTTCCCCAATGTATTTTTTCTGGTTCGCGAAGAAATTGATTTATTTTCGTTTATGTAAAATCAAAGGTACCAATTCATACGTGCATCTACTACTTTTTTTCTTTGAGTTCTGATCATGACCATCGATTTTGAATTCTGATCATTCCAGCTTGGTTCATTTATGTCAAATCAGGCACTTTATCATTTCAGCTTGCTTCCTTTACTGGTGCTCTATCCTTTACGTTAATGATGCAGACTATGTTGGAATGATGATGTTTGGTGAACATTTAACTAACCACGTTGGTAAATCTTTTTAAATGATCTAGAATGTGTTCATTTCCATGATTTACACATGATTATTTTAAGTGTAATCAAAATTTCCATAATTTTATAAGAAAGATTAGGGTCTCAGTTATATAAAAAAATTTCAAGTAATTTAATTGTCATGGATAAGATGTCTAGATTTATTTATTTAGTTTATATATGCCGATGTGAATTTTTAATTCATTCTAAGAATGAGGATTTCTCTTTTTCAATAGGATATTTCGACATTGAACGCACACTATCATTGATCGTTCCGAATATGTTAAATGCTCTTTTGCTGGAAGAGCGGGAGGATAACATTTGAGATGTCTCTATAAGATGTTTTCACAATCTTTATTTGCTAGCAAAGTTGACAAACGCAACAATTTTGCCCCATGTCTTTCTGTTTGCACAGAGTAAAATGTTGTTTGCTGATTCAAAATCACAAGGAGCTGGAAGCCGCGCATTCATTTCGATTCTGGTAGGCCCACCTTTTCAGGAGTTCCAACCAATCTTCATGCCACTTCTAAAAATTTATCTTCTGGAAAAAGGATTTTTTAGCTGAAATTAACCCCCTCACAGCAATCTTGCAAAAATAAAGAGCATACTAGATCTCCAACCCATTGAAATTGTGGATTAGCATCATTGGGGTGTTCAGCTTGCTTTTTTTACTGGTGCTTTATCCCTGATGATTAAAGATGAAGATTACACTGGGATGATGACCAATGAACACTTAAATGAAGTCATAACCATATGTGTGAAAAGCTTTGCACATGGCAATAGTGCATGAGGAAGCTTTTATTGTATCCCAATCCCCTGGTCAGACTTAAAAAGAAAAATTACCCGAGGATCATAAAATGTGCAAGAATATGTGATGAAAACCTGGATGAAAATAAAGAGTTCAATATGATCAGAATAGCCGTTGATAGAACAATTCTTAATGTGAGCATTCAATTGCATATTTCTACCTTTCATGTTGCAGTTTTTAGCCCATGTCTTTCTAACTGTTTATTATCCATGTATTTTGCTGACTATTTTTTTAAGTATCATGTGATTTCATTGACATTTTGGTGTTTGAAATGATGAATTTAAGCACAATATTGAGACATGAGTCATGTTATTGCTTATTTATACTTAGCTAATTTTATTATGTCCAATCCTCATAAATATTTTCTTCTGAGGAGTCTGATCTTATTCTCCTTTGTATGTAGAAATGAAAAAAAAAGAAGATGGGCCCATTTTTACAATAAGAAAAATTTTAATGGTATAAAAATAAATGCGTTATTTGTGATGGTTGGTATATGTGCAAAAAATCACTTTATTCACTAGAATAACTTAATGCTCAAATCAAATATGGTCTTGCTAGTCATAAATCTCATAATAACTTAGCCCCTATTTGGGTAACGGGTTAAACCCGGATAAGAGTGGTATAAGAATGGACAGGAAAAATGACTGTTTATTTACAGAGTATAACTTGATATTACTAAGCCAGTTTAAACGAGTATAAGAGAGTATAACAATTCTAAGTAACCCCTAAGATAAGCTATACTCAATTTATCAATTCCCATAAGCCCACATGTCAAATCAACTTTTTACAACTTATCACATCAAATCACCTATCAACACCTTTTATATATCAATGGGCCCACATGTCAAATCAATTTTTTCACACTTTATTTATATTTTATTCTTTATCAATCAAACAACTCAACTTTTATTCTTACGTTTTTCAATGATAATAATAAAAAAACACAACCAAATAGAAATCTCTTATTACTGTAGAATTGTTATCTATACTGGCATAGTTATCTATCCAGAATAACTTAATTCCTCAATCCAAATGAGGGGGGGGGTGTTTAATAATTATATATCCTAAAGGGGTATAAAAGAAATGAAACAATGAAACACCAAACCTTCAAACAAGTAGTAGGATTTCGGTAACGAAGGAGACGACCCGGTTGCGGTCATCATGCGACGGGTAACGCAGATGCGCGATCCTCGGAACATGCACCGATTGAAACTCTAACCACATGAAATTCAACCTACCCCTCCAGATCACGATATTGAAGACCTTCTCCAGGGGCTTCCCCTTCAATCCGAAGCGGACGAAGAGCTCGTCCGCGTCGATCCCTCCGAGCCCAGAGAAGAGGAACGCGTGTGTAGATACCCCAATTTTGACCGTCCAGAGAGACAGAAATACTTCAAGTAACACACGGAAATATCCCACAAGTGGACACCAATAGAGAACCAAAGGTTCGGTAAACCAGAAACCCTAAACCTAGCCATGACCTAAACCTAAACCGGAAACCCTAAACCTTGACCTAACCCCAAAACCCTAGCCCTAAACCCTAATCCCAGCCTTGACCTAAACCTAAACCGGAAACCCTAAACCTTGACCTAACCCCAAACCCTAGCCCAAACCCTAACCTAAACCCAAACCCTAGCCCAAACCCTAACCTAAACCCAAACCCTAGCTCAAACCCTAAACCTAAGCTAAACCCTAACCCAGACCTAAACCAAAACCAAAACCCTAAAAACCTAAAGTCCCTGGAAAGGGGCGGGTATCCCTAACTAGCCGCCCCTCACTGGGCGGCTACCCCTAACCGCCCCCTGGCCGACTTTGGACCAGTTCCCTGGATGGGACATAAAGCAATGTTAAATGCTGATCATTGCGGCGGGTCATGACCTCTAGCCGCCCTCTCTTGGCCGGATCAAACCAAGTAGCCGACCCAAGCCACCGCTTGTCAGAGATGGGACGTTTGGCAGGTCATGATAGGGGCGGCTACCAGGAAGTAGCCGCCCCATCCCGGGCGGCTAGTTAGCACTAGCCGCCCTTCACCTGTTCTCTGGCAGAAGAACCAGAGCATTAATGAGAGGTCCAATCAAAGCCAACCCACTCCATTACCCTCGGGATATTTTCCTACCTCTCTTTTACTATAAATAGAGGAGGTCCCAAGCCTTCAACAACAACCAACACACCCAACAAAATCCACAACAATCACCAATTCATCTTCAAACCCTTCCACCACCAGAAATCCCAAGAGAGAGAGAGAGAGAGAGCCCCTTTTGTGAGAGAAACACCCATTCCCCACATAAAATACCCTCTCATCCCACCCTCCATAAACCCAGGCTAAACCTAGCTTAGCCTCTGCCCAAGACCCCACCCTTTACCTACCAAACCCCTGCCTAAATTCCCCAGACCCTGGACGGCTAACCCTAGCTAGCCGCCCCCTGGCCGACGGCTAACCACAACTAGCCGCCCCCTATCCACACCCCATATCAACATCCCTTTGACCCATAACTCCTTTAGTCAAGCCGGAAGCAGAATAGGATTACCTGTTTTTCACCTCTGTGTACGGTATATCCGTGTCTCAGAGCGGAGACCCCACAAACTCCCCACGTAGGCGATCAAATCCAACCCAAACCCTTTCCTGTTTTTAGAAAAAGCAGGTGGCGATCACAAACCCCCCTGAATCCTCTTGGCCGCTGTCGGGCGCCTCGACAGGAACCACACCCTCACCCCTTCCGAGAAGACGATCCGGCCGAGCCCGCCAGGGCACGCATCCGATCCGAACCCTCCGAAGAAACCCCACACACGCGGATTTTTCGACACCGACAAATTCTGGCGATCACGGTGGGACCTCCCTCGTGAAAAACAACAAAAGGTAATCCTCTTCTGCCCCCTTTTACAAACTTGACTAAAATGCTATCAACCCTCTAGGAAGGTTAGAGTTTCTCACTCCTTGAATTAAATCCTCTTCTACTGTGCATTATAACATCCTTTACTGCTTTCGTAAGTCGCACACAGCTGCGCAATCCTTTACTGCTTTCGTAAGTCGCACACAGCTGCGCAATCCTTTACTGCTTTCGTAAGTCGCACACAGCTGCGCAATCCTTTACTGCTTTATTTACTGCTTTCAATCTGCATTCATCCCCCCACTCTACGTCATGGAATCCCACATAGAAGAGGAGATATTAGAGGAAAGGAATCACCAAGAGGGTCAGGCCACACAGTTCCTGACCCATCTAGAGGAAAGGATGGCTAGTCTAGGGTATCAAACGGTAGAGGACATGTTTCATGACCTCGTTGACTACCGTCATGCCAAGACCTCGAGACAGGAAACCCCTGTCGAAACCCCTAAATCCACTCCCAAAGCCCCATCCACACCCAGTCACTCGGTCAACCCGAGTGTCTTTTCGTTCACCCCCCTTTCCCCCGCGAATCCAAAATTCCCAGTTGTTTCCACCCCAGGCCCCTACCAGACCACCCCAAACCCGGGACCGCTAGGCAGCCCTCCCCGGGGAGAAACACTGGACGATACCATCCGGAGAATTCTCTCCGAGACTGGTCCCTCGGCCCCCAAACACATGTCTCTACATAACCTGAGACAAATCCCGTCAGTCCACCTACCGGAGGGATTCAAAGTCCCCAAATTCCGCCGGTACAACGGTCGTGGAGACCCAGACATTCATTTAACTGCCTTTTATCTAGACGCACGCCCGTTTCTAGATAATCAACCTCTACTAGTCTTCCTCTTCCAGAAATCATTGGAAGGAGAAGCACTACAATGGTTCTCCACCCTCCCTGTAGATCACTTGTCGAATTTCTCGGCTGTAAGCGAGAAATTCTTGGGCCGCTACGGTTACCAGAGGATTAGGACCCCCTCTATTTCAGATCTAACCGTAGAGAGAATGAGGCCTAGGGAGGAATTCGAACAATACGTGTCTTGGTGGCGCACCCTTGTCCACCGAACCGGTCTGCAACTCACAGAATGTCAAGAAATTGACATGATGTTACAGAGCCTGAGTCCAGAGCTCCGTACGAGCCTTTCGTACGGAGACTGCACTACGTATCAACTTCTGATTGACCGCCACAACAGGATTTCCCGTTGTGCAGCCCCAGCAGTCCAAAACCAGTCCCCACCTATCAGCCATAGGGTTGGACAACCGCCTCGTAAGGCGCAAACCCCCACGGTAGAGGGGATCATTAACCAAGTATCGGCACTCTACCCGAACGGAGCACGAGTTCCTGACCGAGGAACAGCTCCGAGACAGTACACGCCCGGATCATCCGGATATGCACCGCCTCGGCAAGCGAATAAAAATTTTACCCCTCGATCAGTACCCGTCCCCGTGCCAATACGACAAAACCCCACAGTCCAAAAAATTTCCCACTCCAAAGCCCTATAATCCAGAGCCGAACTCGGGCTCCCTTTTACTCTGCTCCCCCAAGAGCACAAAATCCAACCCCTAGACAACCGATTAAAAGCTCTTATAACGAGGTTAGACCTCCCGCATCCTACGACCAAAGGCGAATGGGAAAGAGGGACTCTTACCCTCCCCTCCCAGAAACTTTAACTAGGATCTTTAGGGTGATGTTGGACACAAATAGTATCTCCCTCCCCGACGCCAGGCCTTCACTACCCGGGGCCAGCACGGCGCGTTACTGTCAATATCATCAACAATATGGCCATACCGTAGAACAATGCATTGTTTTTCGGGACTTCGTTTATGATCTTAATGATGACAGGCGCCTTGACTGGGCCATGATCAAAGGCCATCTGAGCCAGGGAAATCCCCAAGCACCCAAGCCACTTGGCATATTGACTGACCCCTTGCCAGGTCACACCCAAGCCTCCACATCTAGAACCCACGCGGTCAACATGATCAGGAGAGGGAGACAACCATCGCCAGAACCAAGCAGCTCGGAAGATGCTACTGATGGCAGCCTATCCGAAGAGTCCGAGGAGGAAGAGCAGAACGAGCCCTTCCAGCTGAACCTCGACGACCATGACCTCGCCATACTCTATGGCGAAGAAGAAGACGCAGTCCTCGCCCTTCCCGCGGTCATCAACATCGAGTCCGACGAAAGTGGACTAGAAAATCCGGGAGGAGACGAAGAAGAAGAGCCGTTTGAGGAAATCCCCGAAGGAGCTAGCGAAGGACCCGAAGGAGGGGAATGTACGTCGGATGATCTGCATCCGGACGACAACGGGTCCTCTAAGAGTACCGACACTGTCAATGGCCCCCGCCGCCCAATGACCATTTCATTCACTGACCAAGACCTCCCAGATCCCCGACTGCGAGTCTACCCCCTACACATCCGCGGACGACTTCAGATGTTGTGGCTGAACAACATCTTTGTAGACCCAGGATCGGGCATGAACATAATGACATGCTCCACTTACCAGAAGATACCCGGACTAGGCCGTCCTCCCGTCCACCCGGCCCACCATACTATCCAAGCTTTCAACCATACCGGGAAGACTCTCCGCGGCCCCGGAACATTCGAGCTATCCGTCGGACCTCTCATCTGCGAAGTAGCCTGCTTCGTGGCCGACATCGACACGAGGTACCCATTGATGCTGGGGCGACCGTGGTTAGACAGCATCCAAGCTATCTGTTCCCCCCGACACCAATGCCTTCGACTGCCCTTCTTGAATCATGTACTGACAATTTGGGGAGAAGCACGCCTCCAATACGAGAACGAGAACAATTGGGCCATACACAATATGTTCACCTTAGCCCTCCGACCGAGGAACGAGAATGAAGGCGGTAGCCCACCTGGGTCCCCTTGTGACAACAACTCTCCCTCAGAAGAAGCGGCCAGGACCCAGCGTCCACCAAGCAATCTTGCGGAGCCCAACTCGATCACCTTCCTCCCCCATGAAGTCGCAAAAGCTAGAGCACGTTCCGCACCCCTCTCAATCACCGCCATACTCGGGGGAAGGGAATTCCGTCACATTCTCATTGACACGGGAGCGGAAACTAACGTCCTTACATATTCCGCCTACCAAAAGCTAGAAGGCCGGGTTCCCAGATTGGAGCCCTCAGACGAATACATTTACGCCTTCGACAGCACACGCAAGAACGCCTGCGGACTAGTCACGCTCCCACTGAAGATCGGCCCAGTCTCCACCATCGTTAACTGCATGGTGATGAACATTCAATCACCCCACCCTCTGATTGTTGGGAGGACATGGCTCAACAGCATCGAAGCCGTCTCATCCACCCGACACCAATGTCTTCGCTTCCCGTACCGCGGGAAGGTAATATCCATATGGGAGAGGCGCGCTCTAATAATACTCAGGCCCGAAATTGGAGCGTCTGCGCCATGCGCATCCGGCTAGAGGTGCTCGCATGTTGGCAACCAGGCGCCACAGACGAAGAACTACTCCATCAAGGGAGGCCTTTGAAAAGACTCAGGGAGGGAGAATTTGGGAACAGGGGACCCCCACCAGACATCAGCCGGCCATCAAAAAGAAGCCGACCCGAGGAGGCAATACAAATTCAAGAACCAGGTACCGATCCTCCCGGGTAAGTTTTCAACCCCTGTACATATTTGTTTACAGCTTTTTCAAAAAAATCAAAAGATCAAAATATTTGTTTACTAGCTTTCGCTTTCAACCCCTGTACATATTTGTTTACAGCTTTTCCAAAAAAATCAAAAGATCAAAATATTTGTTTACTAGCTTTCGCTTTCAACCCCTGTACATATTTGTTTACAGCTTTTCCAAAAAAAATCAAAAGATCAAAATATTTGTTTACTAGCTTTCGCTTTCAACCCCTGTACATATTTGTTTACAGTTTTTCAAAAAAAAATCAAAAGATCAAAATATTTGTTTACCAGCTTTCGTCTTTCATCACCCTGTACATATTTGTTTACAGCTTTTCCAAAAATCAAAAGATCAAAATATTTGTTTACTAGCTTTCGCTTTCAACTCCTATACATATTTGTTTACCTGCTTCCAAAAAGAAACCAAAATCCCAAAAAATACATGCTAATCAGCTTTCATTTCTCAACCTTGGACATACTTGTTTCCAGCTTTACCCCCACGTCTTTCTTCAAAACAAAAAAATATTTTCTAACTGTCTTTACATCATTTCCAAAAAAAAAGAAAAAACCATGAAAATATTTACAAAACTACATTTCCACACTCTTCTTCACGACGAAAATGTTTTCCAAATCTGCGCTTCCACACCTTTCTTCAAAACAAAATATTTTACAAAGCCGTACTTCCGCCGAAAAACATTTTTTACGAACTATCTTTCCATACTTGTCTTCTAAAAACAAAATCGTTTTCCAAACTTTATCTCCATTCCTTCCAAAAACATATCTTTTCGCCGACACAGGCCCCTTTCCAAAAACATAAGTATGCATTTGTCTTTACTACACCTCGAACTACTGGACGAGAAGAGATTAAGAACGGCAGACCATGCCCAGGCCTACCAAAGAAGGGTGGCAAGGGCATTTGAAAAGAAGGTGATAAAAAGAAAATTCGAAATCGGGGAATTAGTACTTAAGCAAATCATGCCATCAAGACAGCCTCACCCGAGAGGAAAGCTGCAACCCACATGGGAGGGACCCTATGTGATCACCCATGCCTATTCCGGGAATGCTTACCGCCTGGTGGATGCCGAAGGAGTCGAGGTTCCAGGTTCGTGGAATGCACTTTATCTAAAGAAATTCCATGCATAAAAAAGCTTTCAATACTTAAGAACTATTATTCTTCCTTCCTGCGATTTCCAGCGTTTAGTACTTGATGATAGAATTATAAGACTCTCAAAGATAAACTCGTATCTATTTGAACACGTTTCCGCCAAATCATGTCACTCCCTTCACACACGTATAACTCGACTAGATTTGCCTGATGGAAGAAAAATTGCCTACCCCGTAGACTGGGACAATTTAAAACTCCCCAAAGCAAAATGTCCCTTATTTCCGCCCCGCTCGTATTAACCCTAGGTCAAAATGAGGAGTTACCCGGACCTAGCATATGTCCCAAAAACTGGCTCTGACACTATATAAACACTTCTAGAGGGGAAGCATGAAAAGAATCAGGGTAAAAAACAGAAGAGCCCCCCCCCCCTCAAATCAAAACAAACAAACAAAAAAAATACAAAAAAAAGAGAAAGTCAGGCAAGGAGAGGCCAAACACCCAAGTGAACGGGTTAAACTCTCTATTTAGCAGGCTTTCACGCCTTTACGCACGGTATACGCTAAACAACGGCTATACCAGTACAGATCCAAACAACAGACTGTACCTTTCCACCCAAAATTAAAGAAGTGGTAAAAAGAAGAAAGCCAGAGGGACCTAGGAAGTAAGACATGTGCTAGACTGGGACAATTCTAAAATATTGCCTGAAAGGAAGATATTACTCTTACCTCATTCACCCTCTCCCCTTTTTCTTTTTTTTTTGCAATGGGGGTTCAAAATTGAGCTATGTTCACCGGAAAAAACAAAATTTTGACCAAGGTAGATCACGTCCAGGTTTACACCTACACACACACTCACGCGAGTTCATTTAGAAACTTGCCTATCCAAAGAAAGCTTGTTTGACTTGACTCTTGGTACACTCATGGATTTTTCAGCATGTTTAGAATAATACGATTAAGCATTTGAAAACCATGAACCTAGGAAAATCGACGCCTAAGGCTTATACCTCTCAAATACAATCCTGGTTTGGGCATAAGTGACCACAAGGGCTCCTCCACGGGGACTTGATGGCGTCTTTTACTTATGAAAATCAAGAACATTGCCCTCTCACCTAAAAAGTCATTGAAGAACTAAAATGCCCCCTTATGCCACTTATACTTACGCATAAGCTCGCATTTTCCTTCTCAAAACACCTTGACATCTGATTTTCTTGAAACATTAAAGTTAACCCACCCCCCCCCCCCCCCCGAATTTAAAATTATCCCCACTCATATGAGAGTTGTCCCCGCAAAATTCAAAATTATCCCCACTCATATGAAAATTGTCCCCACTCACCTCATGCCCTTCCGCACATGCGTAAGAAGAAATTGTCCCCAACTCCTACACATAAGTTCTTCTTCACTCACGCACTTGGAATCCCTTCCTTGCGCACTAAAGCCTGGTCTCCCGCACTTTACTTTCTCGCATTTATATTTCCATTCCGCCTTAAGATGGATTGTAGCCCTTGACAATTCAAGCAAGAAGGGCTCGAAAGTCAGTGCAGGGGCACAATCTGGACAAATTTAACACTTGGTCCATGGAAAGAATGTTTTTATAGGTATTGAAGAATAGAACGGCCGCAAAAACTCTCAGCAGTAGCAGCAGACAGGAGCAGCAGGCCCAAAATGCCCCACGCAGGGGGCGGCTAAACCTAACTAGCCGCCCCTCACTGGGCGGCTAGTTTGTACTAGCCGCCCCTCCCCCTTGTCTCAGGTAAGTTTGCCCCAGGCAGGGGGCGGCTAAACCTAACTAGCCGCCCCTCACTGGGCGGCTAGGTTACACTAGCCGCCCCTTGCCTGCACCCCTGTCAGTTATGTCAGCCCATATAATCAACTCTTCAGCACTTCTTTACCTATTACAAATCAAATTCTTTCCAAAACCTGCATGTACACATTTCATACACATATCCATACGCAAAACCTGTATAGATACCAACAAATTATATATCAAAACCTACATCCATCCATGAATCAAACCTATGAAACCAAGATTCATCTACACAAACATACATATCCATGAACTATCCATGCTAAACTACTCTAAAACACATACATATAAAGGAGAATGATTAAATTGTCCCACCCAAAACCACAAGCATAGACCGTTTTTCTAAAACCTAAAAAAGGGCATAAAAAGGGAATCTTCCTTCAAAGCGCTCCAAAATCCAAAAATCTTGAGCTATATCTCACCGAAATATCACCTAAAACCAAAACAAAAGAAGAAAAGCATGAATTCATCGCATATATACTATTCTTCTACTTAAAACCAAGACACAAAAGCTATAGCTCGGCGTATCGTCATCCGCTGGAGGCTGAGTAGGAGGAACGTCCTGACTTGGCTGAGAAGGGAGCGGTGGATGAGGAGAAGACTGAACCTCTGGAACATCAGGAGCAGCAGGAGTCTCTCGAACCGAAGACGCGGCCCTTGCGTATATCCCACGACTCCGAGACGCCGAAGGACGAGAGGCACGGCTAAAGGTGGCCCCGGTAGCCAAGGAAGCTGAGAGAGAATGGTCAGGCTCAAGTGGAAGAAGATCAAGGTCCGCCTCGGTCATAGAGCCCCCTCCGACCAACTTCCCCCTCATGGTGGCCTCCCAGAGACGGACCTGCTGCATGTCTCTGTCTCTCCTCCCCAATCTCTGTCGGAGGCGACTCTCTGTCCCTCTGGCCCGATCCTCAGCAACCCTCAACCTCTCATCCAACGACGCCCTCACCTCCTCGCTAACTCCCTCGACCCCTACCCCCTCGGTTGCACCCTCAATCGATTCTCCAACCCCCGGAACCACCTCCTCGGCCACCACCGGTCGATCCCCGCGCCTCCTCTTGCGTATATAGCCTATCACACTCCCCCTACCTCCGGGACAGCCCCCGAAGGCAAATCCCCGACCTCACCCACGACAATATCTACCGGCGGCACCTCCGTCGTACCCATACCCTCCCCCACGGCCTCGACCTCCGGCCTATCGCTCTCCGATGATGAAGAGCTCGGGCTACGCTCTCCACGAGCCACCCGCGGTCGTTTCCCCCTCGAAGCAATCGCCTTCGACCTCGTCATCTCCTCGGTTTGGAAAAGAAAAAGGAGAACACAAACTAGGGTTTTCGAAATCAAGAGAAAGAGAAAGATTGAGGTCGAAATGGAGGAAAGAAAGGCAAAGAAATCAGGGTTTTCGAGTTTGAAACCGAAGGGAAGAAGAGAAGAGGGAAGAAAAACCGTTTTAAAAACGTATGGGGAGAGAGAGGATCTTTTTGGTTATAAGGGACCCAGTCAAGGGGCGGCTACCCGCGAGTAGCCGCCCCCTCTCGGGCGGCTAGTTACAACTAGCCGCCCCTCCCAGTTTTTTTCTTTTACTTAAAAACCCCTTTCCAATCTTTTTAACCCTAAAATTCAAGGTTCTCCATACCAAACAGCCATGTATTGGCTTATTTCCAAACATTACTTGATCAAACACGACTCTCCCGAAGTTTTGCAACACGTCCAGTACCATTCAGATTCAAATTTCTTCAGTTCTGGTTCTTTTCTAGAGTTCTTATCCCTCGGCTGATCCAATTCACCCAAATCAACCTTTTACTTGCTTTCTGTCGGCGATATCCCCTCCTTGCTGAGTTTTCCCAAGCACGGGAACGGTAGGCACGAGGAAACTGACACTGGGCTGCTCCGTGCACGATAGCTAAGAACCCCGACCGCGGGTTGGATCACTCACCATTTACTTTTTCCCGCCTTCCACCTGGATCATCCTCCCGAATAGAAATTCTAAGTCAAGACCTAGCCTCTGATGGTCTAAATCAACTCCCCGAGTAGTACTGCTCGTATTGGCATAACTTCTTGAAGGTCGGGCCGGCCAAAATAGGGGTCTCTTTCTTTATCAGCGGTCGAAGTCTTTCCTGCTTCGCACAAAGACTCCGTCCGATGAGGGACAATTGTAGATACCCCAATTTTGACCGTCCAGAGAGACAGAAATACTTCAAGTAACACACGGAAATATCCCACAAGTGGACACCAATAGAGAACCAAAGGTTCGGTAAACCAGAAACCCTAAACCTAGCCATGACCTAAACCTAAACCGGAAACCCTAAACCTTGACCTAACCCCAAAACCCTAGCCCTAAACCCTAATCCCAGCCTTGACCTAAACCTAAACCGGAAACCCTAAACCTTGACCTAACCCCAAACCCTAGCCCAAACCCTAACCTAAACCCAAACCCTAGCCCAAACCCTAACCTAAACCCAAACCCTAGCTCAAACCCTAAACCTAAGCCAAACCCTAACCCAGACCTAAACCAAAACCAAAACCCTAAAAACCTAAAGTCCCTGGAAAGGGGCGGCTATCCCTAACTAGCCGCCCCCCTAACCACCCCCTGGCCGACTTTGGACCAGTTCCCTGGATGGGACATAAAGCAATATTAAATGCTGATCATTGCGGCGGGTCATGACCTCTAGCCGCCCTCTCTTGGCCGGATCAAACCAAGTAGCCGACCCAAGCCACCGCTTGTCAGAGATGGGACGTTTGGCAGGTCATGATAGGGGCGGCTACCAGGAAGTAGCCGCCCCATCCCGGGCGGCTAGTTAGCACTAGCCGCCCTTCACCTGTTCTCTGGCAGAAGAACCAGAGCATTAATGAGAGGTCCAATCAAAGCCAACCCACTCCATTACCCTCGGGATATTTTCCTACCTCTCTTTTACTATAAATAGAGGAGGTCCCAAGCCTTCAACAACAACCAACACACCCAACAAAATCCACAACAATCACCAATTCATCTTCAAACCCTTCCACCACCAAAAATCCCAAGAGAGAGAGAGAGAGAGAGAGAGAAACACCCATTCCCCACATAAAATACCCTCTCATCCCACCCTCCATAAACCCAGGCTAAACCTAGCTTAGCCTCTGCCCAAGACCCCACCCTTTACCTACCAAACCCCTGCCTAAATTCCCCAGACCCTGGACGGCTAACCCTAGCTAGCCGCCCCCTATCCACACCCCATATCAACATCCCTTTGACCCATAACTCCTTTAGTCAAGCCTGGAAGCAGAATAGGATTACCTGTTTTTCACCTCTGTGTACGGTATATCCGTGTCTCAGAGTGGAGACCCCACAAACTCCCCACGTAGGCGATCAAATCCAACCCAAACCCTTTCCTGTTTTTAGAAAAAGCAGGTGGCGATCACAAACCCCCCCCCCCTGAATCCTCTTGGGCCGCTGTCGGGCGCCTCGACAAGGAACTACACCCTCACCCCTTCCGAGAAGACGATCCGGCCGAGCCCGCCAGGGCACGCATCCGATCCGAACCCTCCAAAGAAACCCCACACACGCGGATTTTTCGACACCGACAGCGTGGATCATCAGCGGGATCAGTTCCTCGCGCGCCCCCCGAAGGGGATGGTGTCGAGGTACGACTGTGCGTGTTCGGGTGTCATGTGCCTCTACGTCAGAAGCTCAACGCAGTAGGTCACGCATGCCGGGACGTCGATCTCGTCCGCCGCCAAAAGCACGTCCATCATCCTCTCTTGGGACGCCTCCGTCTCCCGCGACAGGTTCCCTTTTTGTAGGGACGGCGGGTCTTGGTCTTGGCTCCCGCTTGCCGCCATATTGGGTTTGGAAGGGGAAAGGGATGGGGTTGCAGTGCGTGTCGGGGTAGACGGGGCAAGGTTCGATCGGCGACTCCATGATCTCAACGTGTATGGCCCGCGTCTTGCGTAGGATGCCCATTCTTCTTGCTTCAATCGAAGGGAAAAAAATATAATGAATAAACGTCGTTAATAAATGTGGTTGACCGGACATGGAAATTAATCAAAATTTCAGAATAGACTTTTAATCTAAATTTGATTTAAATAAATCGTAAATTGTTGTGAATATAGTGGATACCCACCACTCCTCTTAGTCATAACCTCCCCCACTCTTCAACTCCATAACCCCCATTATTAATCACCCCACTATGTACCCCCTCACCTCTATGGACTTGTAACTTCTCACATTTGAAATTCCTCCATTCACCCTATAAATAGAGGGGTCTCTCGTGTATTCAACAACCAACAATTGAAGAATAAATCATCTCTCTACTTCTCTATTTACTTGAGTGTTTTGTTTATGTATTCATATTCTACTTAGTTTACAACACGTTATCAGCACGACGACGCTCTTGTCTAATTCGCTAAAGAGGTTTGTATTTTGGTGAGTTCATGATGCTCAAATCATCATGACTATATCTTATATTTTGTGTACGACATGATTGACAATTTTATGAATTTCTTTTTTGATAAAGAAAAATGAGTTTTCTTACTCTATGCTACATAATTAAATATACCTATGCGTTATATTTGTTTTAAGAATGCATTTCTTTATGCGTTTTTTTGTTATATAGCATAGTATAAAAAAAAAGGCCTACTGTTTGTAAACCTATTACGCTTAGATCAGAATTCATGTATCTATTTTCTGTTTCTTCGTGTGCTTATTTCATTGCCTAATCGTTGTACAATAGCATTTGTAATTTTAATAAATCATACCTTCATGCTTTTAGAACAAAGTTAATCACCTCTTATACCATTATTCTTTATGGCAGAATCTATCCATCTTTTCTTAAAAAATATGCATTATATGCCCTCAATAATGTCTATGTTCATAACGAGTAGATAGACCATTATGAACATAGATAGACCAAATAAGTCTTATTCTTATTATACTCTTAAAAACATACATACTGGTCGATCAAAATTTTGAAATTTGTCCATCACCTACTCATTTTGACATGGTACACAAACTTGAAAGACATGATATCATATTGATTTGATGTTAAATGACTATAAACATATTCAATTCTATTTGTGTCTTTAAACCTGATTCAGAGAAGGTCAGATAGACCTGACTATTCACATGTATTTTTCAATTTGAGGTTGTTCATGTTTCTCTAAAAAAAAAAAAAGTAGATAGTGCACATTTTTCCAATAAAGGCAGATCCGTTTTGTATGAATTCTAATCCATGCTTTTTAAAATTATTATGGTTTATTCAAATATGTTAGTAATACTTGTTGCCGAACCTACATATTTAAATTAAACGATTAATGCTTCAAGTTTTGTTGTTTATATATATTTTTTATTTATATTCTCGATACATGTGGTGACATTACTTCATTTTTCTTATAGAGATATCTACCATGTCAAATCTTACAAAACTTGAATTCACCGCACTTGACATTTCGGGCAACAACTATCTCTCGTGGATACTCGATGCTGAAATCCACCTTGATGCCATGAACCTTGGCAACATGATCAAGAAAGGAAATCAAGAGTCCCTGTAGGACCGCGCAAAAGCAATGATTTTCCTTCGCCACCACGTTCATGAGGATCTCAAAAGCGTACCTCACGGTGAAAGATCCTCTTACTCTTTGGGAGAGCTTGAAAGATCGATACGATCATCAAAAGACTGTCAGCCTCCCCAAAGCTCGGTATGATTGGATGCATCTGCGATTGCAAGATTTCAAATCTGTTGCTAATTATAATTCTGCCCTTTTTAAAATTAGTTCACAACTAAAATTGTGTGGTGAAAAGGTGACAAACGAGGATATGTTAGAAAAAACATATTCTACTTTTCATGCCTCGAATGTGTTTCTACAGCAGCAGTATCGAGAGCGAAGATTTGACAAATACTCGGCATTAATTTCATGCCTCCTTGTTGCCGAGCAAAACAACGAACTTTTATTGAAAAATCATACATCACGTCCAACTGGTTCTGCATCACTGCCTGAAGCAAATGCATCAATGCCTGAAGCAAACGCATCCACGATGTCTACCCGTGGCCATGGACGTGGTCGAGGATGAGGACGAGGTCGTGGTAGAAATGACAATCGAAATTACAAGGTTCATAAAGATAGCAACTCCAACCGCCAGAAGTGGAATGAAGGACATCACAACAAAGGAAAATGTTTGATGAACAAACCTTCAAAAAATAATGAGACTACATGCTATCGATGCGGTGGTAAAGGACATTGGTCACGTACCTGTCGTACGCCAAGACATTTGGTTGACCTTTATCAGGTATCAATCACAGACAAGGAAAAGAATGTCGAAGTAAATTTTGTTGACCCCGTAAACCATGTTGGCCCATCAGATATTACTCATTTGGATGTATCTGATTTCTTTGCTAATTCTAATGGCAACATCGGTCATATGATTGATGATGGAAATGTCCACATCAACTGACATTTCCCTTTTTAGCATTTATTTCATGTAATTTTCATTCCTTTGTTTTTATGTACTTTGCTTTATTTCAATAAAATGCAATTTCATGTTTTCTATATTTATCTTATTTATTTCATTTTTCTTTTTACAAGAATGGCTATGGTTGGTAACATCTGTCTTGCAGACAGCGCAACAACGCATACGATCCTACGAAATAAAACATATTTCTCGACATTGAGATTAATCAATGCAAATGTTAATACCATCTCTGGTACTACAAACATAATTGAAGGCCCCGGAAGAGCAAATATAATATTACCAGGAGGTACAAAATTTTGTATTCATGATGCATTATATTCAGGAGATCCAAAAGATATCATATTGAGACTATAAGTGTAACGCCCCACATTTACCTAACCGCTTATCGGACGGTAAACGGGTCGCTACTAAATTTAATCCAATTACAAGACCAAAGTTTGCAACTCTTTTTTTTTTTTTTTTAAATGAATGATACCAATATAATATAAATATAATTAAAAAAAACGATGGCAATAAAGTAAATAATATCAAAGGGGTTTTAAATCACCAATTGTCTTACAAAATATCAGAGTTTAACAGAAATAAAATATTCGAATGGAAAGACATACTAAACCACCCCTGTGGGAGCCATCTAAACTAAAGTAAATCCAAATAATTGACCGTGACTATTATTTATTCTCCAGTACTGCTACCTCGACGAGATCCATGAAGCACATGAAAAGTTCAAGCTTTGTCTTGGTCCTCAGAAGATGAGCTACCTGGTTATGAAACAACCAGCCCATATCGAAAAGGGTGAGTGATTAACTCAGTGAATAAGCCCACTGATAAATTACCTCACGTGACAGTATATATAAAAATAAAGTTTTATGAAAATCAGAATTTCATTTAATAAATCTTTTATTTTATTAAATCAATTTAAAATCATGAACTTTAAAAAAATATTTTAATGCGCACGTGGCCCAATCCTTGGCCCACATTAGAGAAATCATGAGAGTTAAATGATACCAACATATATATATATATATAAAGTTATATATAAAAACAAAACAAGAATTTTCTTTACTAAATCAATTTAAATGCATGAGCTTAATAAAATATAATTTTAATGCATCACGTGGCCCAATCCTTTGTCCACGTCATAGAAATCATGCAGCTTAAATGATATGACCGGGTAGGGTTCTCAATCGGAAGAACCGTTTCCCAAAACAGGTGTGCCAAGCCCCAAGCGACTAAATCGCTCAAAAAGCTCCCTCGAGGAGACGTCGGATCTAGAAGACGCTGATGGGTCGCCGCTGCCATCACTACGAGAACACCAGCACAGGATGCCCCGGTTGCTGCAGACTCCAAACAAAGGAATCCGCCGCTGCAAGGAATGCTTTACCACACCCCTCACCGATCTTGGGACTCTTCGAGTCCTAGACCTTCCTCCCCAAAGGCGAAATACTAAGGGGGGATTTATTCCAGAAAATATGTCATGATATGCATCTTGATAAAATCTCCTAGGACTAGGTTGTCTCCACTAGTCCTAAATTTTTCCAAATCTCTCGAAATGAAAATCTTTAATCCAAATATTATTTCGAAAGCATAAGCATCAGAATAATATTATGTTAATTCTTGAAACATGAATAGCATACTTCATGCTATTTTAATGACATGGTGAATGAATTAAATCATGCAACTTCATTCAACGAAAATGCAATTTGATCAATATGAAGAAAATATCCAAATCATGCAAATTTATCAAAATATAAATGCATGGATGACACATAATATCACACAAATATGATTGGCATATGAAATTCAATGTTATAGAGCAAAAGCTCACACGAAATAAATCGATAGGCATACTCACCTTCGGTCCACGCAAGCATCAACAATACACACTCGCACGTTGATAACCTAGCATAACAATTATACAATAATAGATCAGAAACAATCAATCACGACCCAAACAACTGACAACCAACTTATAACAGCACTATGTCCAATAATCCCAAAAGCCGATATCTTATAGACCTACAATCAACAACTCACTTCAAAGTCCTAATGAAAATCCCAATTTCGAATAAATATTAGAATACTCATATACTCACAATGATCCGATCCGATAATCAATATCCATTTATTCCATAAGACCCATATGATCGATCAATCCTCGAATAAAATATTTGAACAAATCCAATAAGCCTCAACTATAATTCCATGATCGAGTAACTCAAATCCAATCAATTTACATCCAAATAACAACAATATCCAATCAATATTCATTGATCCCACTAAACCAAATTATCGATTTAAGATTCTATTTAAGTTCTCAAGATCAATAAAATCATCAAAACCCGCAAAACAAACTATACTTCATTAAACATCAAATTTGGGATCATCTAAATCTTTAACATTCATCAAACTTGGTCATCAAGCTAAATATTTGAATTTCAATAAACTGCACAGAAATCTTTCAAAAACCATAACTTTCTATCCGTAACTCCGAATTGGATGATTAATGATTCCTTGGAAATCTCTTTTCAAAATCTATTTCTGTTTGTCAAATACATTTTTTCCAGAAACGACTCTATCATAGTCAAAAACACGATTTACGTCCAAGCATAAAATCAACCCGAAAATTGCCATTAAATCCCCAAAACTAATAAATCTAATTTGATCTTAGAATTCCTTTGAGATCCATAAAAATCAAATCAAATAATCATTAAATTAAATCAATCAAACCCTAACCCTAATCCATCAAACTTCTTCCCCAAACAATTACTTGACGTAATCATATCCTAACAAAAATAAATTAAAACTAACAAAATCAATAGGGAATGATATCTCACCTTAGATCCGATTACACCACCCACCATCTCCATCTAGGGTTAGATCATCACAACCCTTCATAACTTCTGAGATTTGGATGAAAAACCCTAACCCAAACATGTTATTTAAAGGGGTTTACCGAAATTACAAAACGACCCCTGAAGTGTTTCCAGTTTACAATGACATCCCTACCCGATTTACAAACAGATCCCTATCCGATTTACAGAAATGTCCCAGAAGGCTATAAAAATGTATTCTGGATTCGCAATTAGATCCCTAGGCCCAATAACTTGACACTAAGCCTAAAAATCAAATTTTTCGAACTCTGAATCTCACCAAATTTCAACCAAAGTATCTTAACACTATAAAAATCTACAGAAAAATATAAAATAATTATTTCAACATCAATTTATAATTATCATAATTATAAATCAAATTGGACCCATTTGGGCCCACCGCCAAATCTGAAAAAATGAAATATAAAAAATCAAATTTAAAATTTCCATTATATATTTAAAATAAATATATAAGGCCGAAAAATACCGAAACGTTACAATAAGTGAATAATATGAAGTATTTATGCATTACTTCAATTATTTCAGGCCAGAAGCATATATTAGAGAAATTTCATGCTCTCTCATCTGGGTTGTATTATACAACCATAAAAACAATCGAATCATATACTGTAATGAACCCGAAGTTCTATGATTCAGATATTTTTACGCTTTGGCATGATCATCTTGGGCATCCAGGGTCTACAATGATGCGTCGAATAATTGATAATTCATTTGGACATCCGTTAAAGAACCAGAAGATTCTTTTACCTAATCACTATTAATGCACTTCGTGCTCACAAGACAAATTGATAGTTAGACCATCCCCTATAAAAGTTAATGTTGAGTCACCAACATTTTTGCAAAGAATTCAAGGGGATATTTGTGGCCCAATCCACCCCCCATGTGAACCATTCAAGTATTTTATGGTATTAATAGACGCATCTGTTAGATGGTCGCATGTTTGTCTATTATCCACTCGGAATGCTGCATTTGCAAGACTACTTGCTCAAATAATTCGATTACAGTCTCATTTTTTGGATTATCCTATAAAGTCAATACGCCTTGATGGAGCTGGTGAATTTACATCGAAAACTTTTAACGACTATTGTATGTCGCATGGCATCGATGTTGAGCACCCTGTTGCTCATGTGCACACCCAAAATGGGTTAACTGAATAATTTATTAAGCATCTTCAGCTAATTGCACGTCCTATGCTTTTGAGGAAAAAATTACCCGTTTCAGCTTGGGGTCACGTTATATTGCATGCAGCAGCATTAGTTCGCCTTCGGCCAACTGCTTATCATCAATATTCCTCTTTACAGCTCGTATTGGGTCATCAATCAAATATTTCACATCTTCGTATTTTTTGTTGTGCTGTACAAGTTCCTATTGCCCCTACATAACGAACTAAAATGGGCCCTCAACGTCGATTGGGAATTTATGTAGGTTTTGATTATCCTATTATAAGATATCTTGAACCATTGACAGGGGATGTTTTTACCGCTCGATTTGCGGATTGTCATTTTGATGAGACAATATTCCCGTCGTTAGGGGGAGAAAATCCGTCCCCAGAAGAACAACGTGAACTAACTTGGAAAACTCCATCTTTGGATCATCCTGATCCTCACACTAATCAATGTGAAACTGAAGTGCAAAGAATCACCCATCTTCAAAGAATTGCGCATCAATTGCCAGATGCATTCAATGATGCAGCAAAAGTGATGAAATCACATATTCCAGCTGCTAATACTCCAGCTCGGATTGATGTTCCAATAAGAAAAACTGTTAATATGCCGGCTAATGAATCAATAAAGACACGCCTGAAGCGTGGAAGACCTATAGGCTCAAAAGATTCGGCTCCCCGAAGGAGAAAAACATTGAAGAATAATTCTCTAGAAGAGCATAAAACACTTGAAAGACTCACAATAATAAATCCTACAGAAGAAGTCCCTGAAGTGACACAAGTCCCCGGAGAGACTGACGGAAGTGATACCCATGCTTGAAGATCAAGTACATGGAAATGAAGAATTTTTCATAAATTATGCAAATTCAAAAATATTGTGGGATTGAAAGCAAGTGCTTGTTGATGATATATTCTCTTTTGCAGTAGCTACAAAAATCATTTCATATGATGATTCAGAACCACATTCAGTGGATGAATGCAGACGAAAAAATTGTTGGCCACAATGGAAAGCTGCTATTAAAACAGAATTGGATTCACTTGCAAAACACCAAGTATTTGGACCAGTAGTCCTAACCCCTGAAGGTGTTAAACCAGTAGGATGTAAATGGGTGTTCGCGAGAAAACGAAATGAAAGAAACGAGATTGTTAGATACAAAGCTCGTCTTGTGGCACAGGGTTTCCTGCAGAGACCTGGGATCGATTTTGAAGAGACATATTCTCCTGTGATGGACACAATCACATTTCGGTATTTAATTAGTCTTGTAGTCTCAGAAAGACTTGACATGCATCTAATGGATGTGGTTACTGCATATTTATATGGAAAATTAGATTCCGACATTTATATGAAAGTTCCTGAAGGACTAAAATTGCCTGAAGCAAAACCACGAAATATGTATTCAATCAAGCTAAGACAATCCTTGTATGGATTAAAGCAATCTGGATGAATGTGGTATAACCGCCTTAGTGAGTACTTAATAAAAGAAGGATATGTCAATGATCCAATATGCTCCTGTGTATTTATTAAGAAAACGAAACTCGGATTTGCCATTATTGTAGTATACGTTGATGATATTGATCTAATTGGGACTCCTGAAGAGCTCGAAAAGGCTTCCGAATATCTAAAAAAGGAGTTTGAAATGAAAGATCTTGGAAAAACAAGATACTGTCTCGGCCTGCAGATTGAGCGGAGTTTAAACGGGATACTTGTTCATCAAACAACATATGTTGAAAAAATCCTGAAGCGTTTTAATATGGACAAATGTCATCCATTAAGTACTCTTATGGTGGTAAGGTCACTTGACCTAAAGAAGGACCCTTTTCGTCCAAAAGAAGATATTGAAAATCTTCTTGGTCCTGAAGTACCATATCTTAGTGCAATTGGTGCCTTATTATATTTGGCCCAATGCACTAGACCTGACATTGCATTTTCAGTTAATTTATTGGCCAGATTTAGCTCTGCACCAACTCGAAGGCATTGGAATGGTGTGAAGCACATTTTTCGTTATCTTCGTGGAACGTCAGACATGGGCCTATTCTATGCAAAGGATTCCAATAATGGTGTACAATTGAAGGGTTATGCAGATTCAGGATATCTTTCAGATCTTCACAAGGCTCACTCACAAACAGGGTATGTATTCACTTGCGGTGGCACAGCGATCTCTTGACGATCTACGAAACAGACTTTGGTCGCCACGTCTTCTAACCACTCTGAGATTCTTGCACTCCACGAAGCAAGTCGGGAATGCGTGTGGATAAGGTCTTTGGTTCATCATATTCATACTGCATGCGGACTATCTCTCATTACAGATGTTCCAACAACTATTTATGAAGACAATGCAGCATGCATTGATCAAATCAAAGGGGGATATATCAAGGGTGACAGAACGAAGCATATTTCTCCAAAATTCTTTTACACCCATCAGCTCCAGCAGAGACATGAAATTGATGTTCAACAAATTCAGTCAAAGGATAATCTTGCAGATTTGTTCACTAAAGTTTTGTCGACGTCAACATTCAAGAAGCTGGTGTATAACATCAGGATGCGACGAGTTAGCGACCAAAATTCTTGAAATCTTGTATTTATGAGGGGGAGTAATTTTTTATGACATTTTGCGAACTGTATTCTTTTTTCTTCGCCTAGGTTTTATCCCAATGGGTTTTCCTGGCAAGGTTTTAACGAGGCAGTATTAAACGCATACACCATTATACGATTAAATTACATTGTACTCTTTTTCCTTCGCTTTGATTTTTTTCTACTGGGTTTTCCAAGCAAGGTTTTAATGAGGCAATTATCTTAGCGTGGTGGTCATCCAAAGGGGAGTGTTGTGAATATAGTGGATACCCACCACTCCTTTTAGTCATAACCTCCCCCACTTTTCAACTCCATAACCCCTCTCATTCAACTCCATAATCCCATTATTAATCACCCCACTATGTACCCCCTCACCTCTATGAACTTGTAACTTCTCACCTTTGAAATTCCTCCATTCACCTTATAAATAGAGGGGTCTCTCACGTATTCCACAACCAACAATTGAAGAATAAATCATCTCTCTACTTCTCTATTTACTTGAGTGTTTTGTTTATGCATTCATATATTACTTAGTTTACAACATAAAAATATTTTTTAAGATTTCAAAATCAATATGTTTAAATTTTAAAATATAAAATTAAAGATATTCTTTGAAAGCTGGTAGGGGACACCTCTTTTCAACAAGAGGCGACGGATCAACTCACTGAATTTCAGGGCTTACTTGTGTTAATGGTGGATTTTGAGTTCGTGTCTTGACGCTGTGTTATACTTTATGTTTGTTAAGCGAAATTCTAAAGAATTTTCTGTAAACAAGCGAAGTTAGCCTACCAACTTGACCGTAAAGCAAGCCCTGAAAAGTCTCAACATCATCAAAAAAAAAAAAAAAACTCTCACTGAACGCGAAAAAAATTTGTGACCTTGGGTAGTCAAACATAATAGTTGTACTACTAACTGTATTACTAGTTAAAAGTTGAAAAAATGTGGTAATAAACTAATAGCCCTATGGCATTTTTCCATAAAAACTATTTTGATCATTTTCCCTTTTAAAAAATACCATTTTTTCCATAAAAACTATTTTGCTAACTTTAAAACATGAAAACTATAATCTCTAAAAGTAAAAGTTGAAACTCATGAATTCATGTTCATTTGGAACATTAATTAATGTTGAAACTCATGATCTCTAAAACTATGATCTCTCAAAGTAAAAGTTGAAACTCATGAATTAATGTTCATTTGGAACTGATTATCTAAAACCTGATTTTACAAAAGCAAAATCCATTTGCTGTTCCAAGCGGGCCTTGAGACTTATTGATTGCAATCATTCTTCTAAACTATTCGTGCGAAGAAAATTCAGATTCAAATCTCACCTTTTTCAGAATCAAATCCTCTGTTGCGGTATGTGTTAATCAATAAAAAAAGCCTTATGAATTTCTGCATCCCAACTGAAACCTAAAGTATGTTCAAACACATGATAACATACACTGAAAGTCAGCTCTCATTGTTAACATTCATAGAAGAAAACAAAGTTCAATAAGAAAAACTAGCAAAGAATCACTTGTTTTTTTTTTCTTCACATCATGGAAAATTTTTCTTGGAGGGGATGATACAATAAGAAACCAACAATGATAAGGAAGTTACAAAGAACTGCATCTATTGTACATGAAATCTCTTGTATTCCAGTGCAATCAAATACCATGTCTCACCATCCCCTCAGAATCTCCAGAAACCAATGTATAAATATATCGTATTCTGCTACATATACAAGTTGTATATCTTTCTTCTTTACTTTCCTGTTGCTTTCAAAAACATCTCTTCATTGGGCAAACCGCAGATATACATTGGGATTCTTCTAAAGGCAAATCCAAAAGAATTGGCAGCAAAGGCTCCACTATGATATTTTCTTCTGTTGGTTGCACTTTTCGCATGCTTTGCTGTAGAGATCAAGAGTGTCCGTGTGGTTTGGGTCGAGGCAGAGGGCGGCCTCGCAGTCTCGTAGAGTGGATGTGGTGTCCCCCATCGAGTCATGGAATGCTGCACGTAGGTGGAGGAGTTGCAGATCTGGTTTGAAAGAGATCGCCTTTGATAGCTCTGCTATGGCTTCTGCTTCCTTGTGGTCATCCATCAACACTGGCAGAATATATTGCATTAAGACAAATTTAACCGAATATAGACAAGTGGTTATATCGGCATTCTGAATGAGTTTTTTAGCAATGCTCATACCCCTCGATCGTTTCATGAAAAAGCAAGTGATAAGGGAAGAATATGTTTAATTAAAAAAATGTTTGTTTTGCATGGATAAACTCATAAACTATAATTCCTTGATAAATTAGAATAAACATTGAGAGCCTGGTTATCCACCCAAAACTATAATTATATTGTAATAAGACATACAACAGGCTAAAATTTATCCAAACCGGGAAATGAATAGCAACCAGACAAAAAAATCATCTATTTTCCTTTGTCCTCGTATAGTTATTTTATATGCTCAGATAAGCTATCCACGAACCAAATGAGGGGATAGGATTCTATGAATTTTGTTGCAAGTTCAAAATATGGGTTCTTCTTACCATGTCCATGAAAAAACAATTATCTTTTGGTGTAGCTTAAGAAGAAAAAAAGAACATTTACTGACATCATGAAGCACAAGTTTAAAAGTGACTTTAATATACTCACAATTGAGATTATGTCTAGACTGAAAAGATATATAAAATTCATGGATTTATAATGATAGAAACTCTTTGTGCAGCGTATTCTATGTACTGTGAACCATTATAAGTGCAAAGATCTCCATGTGGAATATGGAAAACACAAAAAGACGATTTTCTGGCATTTTTTTGGGTAGAATTGTGCGACGTAGGTCCATTTTGTCACCCAAAAAGCAGCCCAAGCAGTGTATATGTATATACACTGCTCAGGTGCTGTTTTGGGGGCTTTTTTGGGCAACCTCTTCCCATTTCAATAAGTGATAATTAAAAGTGAGCCAATCCTTGCTGCTTCCAGAACTGATTATTTTTCAGTCCATCCCCTTGTCTAGCAACTAGTATATCAGGTGTTTATTTTTTCACCCCAATTACAATGAATAAAAGTAGAATAGAAGCATCAATAGGAATTAAGATTTGGTGGTGCACTGCATTTCGTCTTCAAGGAACCATATTTTGTCTTAAAATGTCTAGGCCTGTACAAAATTCAACAAGCAATTGGTTGCGTTTGCTAGGCTTCTGAGAACTTTAATGTTCAGTTGTCTTTTTTTTTCTTTTAAAAAAAAAAACACCATCAGTATATGGATACATTTTTTTGGTATATGATATACTTCACTAATTGCCAATTTGATTAACAAAAGATAAGAAGACTTGATCTGGATAAAGAATTCATTTAAAAATAGAACTCTTCACACTCACCAAAAAGATGCAGTACAAACAAGACAATTAGGTAATTTGTACCATGCTGTTTGTGAAGAACAATGTTATGGATATGTTGAGGATGTTCTCGCATTCTTCCCAGGGAATTGGAGGCCTCAATGCTACCTTCCTTGCTTTGATCCCGAAGAAGGAAGAAGTGGTGGAGGTTGGGGACTTCAGACTGATCAGGTGAATGGAGGATATAAAATTATCTCCAAAGTCTTGGCAAACAAGCTCAGGGAGGTGATCGGCCATCTGGTGGATGAGTCTCACACAGCATTCATTCCTGGACGGCTCCTCAGGACGGGTTCATGACGGTGCAAGAATGTATAACGGCAGTCCACAAAGACAAGAGGATTGTGCTCAAACTAGATTTTGCCAAAGCTTACGATAATGTTCATTGGGAGTTCCTATTCCACTTGCTCAGCTGCCAATGGTTTCGAACCGAATTGGATTCGGATGGTGAAGGTGTGCGTCACTATGGCCAAGGCGTCTGTCCTTGTAAATGGCTCGCCGTGTGGTTTCTTTCACCTCCACAAGTTCGCCAAGGGGATCCTCTCTCTCCCCTCCTTCTTGTGATCATGCTGAACGCCTTCATTAGGATGCTTCGTATGGCAGAAGAGGAGGGTTGGGTGTCCGGCTTGCAAAGTATCGTGGGTGGATCCAGGATGACGCTAGTGCAATATACTGATGATGTCATCTTATTATGCGAGACAGAAGAGGAGTCTATCCGGAGGATCAAATTTGTTTGCGGGTGCTTCGAGCTAGTGTCGGGCCTCAACTTTAACTATCATAAAAGCTCATGTTGGGGATCAACGTGGAAGATGGTGTCCCGCGTAGTTTCGCAAGTATCATGGCTTGCGAGATCCAATCCTTCATGATTGGGCATTTGGGTCTCCCTCTCCACTTGGGGAGAATGCCAAAAGGCCGAGTGAACTCCTCTAATATCCTGCCTTGAAAAAAGGTTAGAGGGATGGCAGAGTCATTCCTTGAGCATGGACAGTAGGGTCATTCTTCTTCAATCGGTCTTGTCCAACCTCCCTATCTACTTCCTATCCATGTTCAAAAGTCCAAAAGGGGTACTAATGCGGCTTGATGGTCTTTGTAGACGTTTTCTATGGTGCAAAGCAAAGGAGGTTCGAAATCGTGTCCATCTGGTGAAAAGGGACACTGTTTTTCATAGCAAAGAGGGGGGAGCAGGCATCATGAACTTTGAGGATATAAACCGTTCTTTGCTCATCAAATGGCTGTGAAGATGGCTTGAAAACCAGCAACTTCCTTGGTGTAGGTTGGTGAGGGAGCGCTATGGATGTGGGGAATCCGTGGCGGTCAGATTCTCTCGTGTCTCTTGCACTCTCCAGAATGTGGCATGGCATCTTATCAGGTATGGCTGACTTCTCAGCTGCGGTGCGGTGGGAGCTTGGTTCCGGTGCCCGGATTGATTTCTGGCATGATGTGTGGATGGGGGATTCTTCCTTATAGGAGCAATTCCCCCGCATCTTTCAGATTACTTATAACCAAGTTGGTCCAGCTTGCGAATTCTGGACGGTGTGTGGCGATGCAGGGTATTGGGAGGTTTTGGTTTGTCGGAACCTAAATGATGATGAGGTGGATGATATTTGAGGATTTTGGGGATACTACATGAAAAGGTGCCCAAACCGGCGGAAGGTTTTTTGGTGGAGGAGTTGCTATGCTTGGGTGAGAAGATTTTGACTGCCGAGGGGTGCAAGGCTCCAGTCAAGGTGAGGGCCTTCCTGTGGCTCTTGTATCAGAAAAAACTCCTCACCAAAGTGAACATCGCTCGGTGGTCCCCCGGGTTGGAAAAAACTTGCGTTATGTGCGGGAGGGAGGAGGAGTTGGTGGAGTATTTTTTCGCACGGTGCTCGATGGTCCGTGAAGTCTGGACATGGTTGTGTTCCACTTCAGATTTGGAGGGTCCTCTTTCCTCTCTTGAGGAAGTATGGGTTGCTGAACGGACACTTCGGCAACCAGGGGACCATAGCTTGCAAGCCAATCCAAGTGGGCCATTTGGCTTACGAGGAATCATTCGATATTTTGTGGTAGTATCCCTTATGTGGAGAATATCCGGATTCAACGGTTCGCTTTATCTTGGACTGGGGTTGATGCATTGTAGGGGCGTCTTCATTGTCCTTTTCGAGAGTTTCTTTTTTTCTGCCTGCTTGATTTGGGTATTTGATACATCTTAGGTAGAGCCCTGCTCTATTTATGATGTATTTACGTGCTTGCCATGTAGGGTTTTGTTGATGTACTTTCTCTTTGGGTTTTCACCCTCCTATTATTAATATGAGTGCGAAAGCCCACCATTCCAATAAAATAATAATAATGTTTGTTCAAACCATGATTGGAGTAGTCGTGTTTGATCTTATTTATGATCCTAAAATGTTCTGTAGCTATTTGTCATTCTCAATATATAAAAAAATTTATCGACCCTACTTATTAAAGCATAGGTTTAAAAATGGTTAAATCAAACATGATTATATGTAAAAGCATAGGAATACATGCCATCAATGGGTCAGTAATTGGGTTAGTAAGAAAGTAAACAATTAGCCAAAACATCAATAACATTTAAAGCTTCAAAAACTGCTTTTGGAGCTTACCTGCAGCTCGGTATCTATATGGATATGTCCTCAATGGATCTAACTGTGTTGCCATACTAAGATCACACCTTGCCATGTCTCGGTCGCAGTACTCAGAGCGTTTTTCATATGCTGATGCATTATTGCGTGCCTTTTCTATCAACTTGGTCATTTCACCATAAGCTGCCTTCCTCTGGTGCCTAGATGGTAAACACGTGCCAGACCCTGATGAGCTCGTGTGTGCCTAATGTCAAGAGCATTGACATAGCATTCTTCGGCTTTATTTAGTTCATCCATGTCCACATACACACTTCCCAGATTATTCAAAGCCTGAAATGTAGAAAAAAAAAGTGATATATCAACATTAATGGATGGGAAATTAATCTTACCAACATTGTTTTCCTGCTCATGTTTGTTTCAGGAATAAGAGAGTGGATAAGGTGAGATTAGGCTTACTCAAAAAATATGTTTGTTTAGTATGAATAAACTGTAGTTATGTTTAGTTAAGTTAAATAAACCTTGATAACTATAATTGGGAGAGGTTGATATTGTATATTATTACTTATACATCCAAAATTATAACTACAAACTAATATGACAAACATAAAAGACAAAAAATATCTACACCGAGAAACGAAACAGCCAGATAGCAAATCATCTCATTCTCCTCTATCCCCGCATAACTATTTTATGCTCGGATAAGCTATTCATGAACCAGAGGGGGGGGGGGGGGGGGGGGTTAGTGACTTGGTCTTTAGGATAAAGTAAAAACCATACCTGTCCTTTTCGAAGGCCATCAGAAGGGCACGTGAGAGCTTCTCGAAGAACTTCAATAACATGTAATGAAGCTGCCTGATCCAGACATGTATCTGCCAAGGCATATGCTTTGAGAAAGAATGCTTCAAATGACCTCTGAATTGAAATAGACTCCTCTGCCTTTGCCAATGCTTCTTCACGATTACCAGTGTCATACAAAATCCAACCCTCGTAAACAAGCCTCTCATGATCATATTTTGAATGATTTCGAGCCAATCGCAAACTACGCATGGCAGCCTTTTGACAATTCAACCTACAGCATCAGAACTGTCAGGGGTTGATGGAGAAAAAGAAATTACTAACAGGAATGACATGATATGAAAAGCTTTGCCTAAATGTATATGTACGGTTGGTCCCTTCTTTTGCAAGGAGATCCCTCATCTCCTTCTATCCGGGGTTTATTATTCATACAGCATTGACTTCATATGAAAATAATTCATATAGGGAGATTCTCTAGATGATATTGACATACACTAATAGCATTTCAGCTCATCTACCAATATTCCAAGGTGTTGGTTCAATTTCAGCAAATTTAGATGAGAACAAATAGACACACTCATAAACTAAAATTTCAAATTTTACAACATACACGAGAAGACCAATATATTGATTCTGAAATAGCTCAGCCATCCATATCCCTGACTCCCATCAATATATTGGTCATCTTTTTCATTACGACTTCTGTGTTAATTTTCACAAAATGTGGGAAGTCTGTATTATTATTATTATTACTTTGAGAAGAGATATAGGAATATCCTATATCTTGAAATCCCTAAATAAAAGGAGAAGAGAGATCTCCTTACAAGGGAAGTGAGAAAAAAGAAATGACAGGGAAGCATGAATTAAGATAGCAACATATATCTAAATAAAAAATCATCACTATGAAGTGAGGAGCCACTAATTAAGAAAGAAAATTCAATACCTACAAATTAGTTGCATCATTTCAGAATCCTATAACAAATCAAATAAGCCACATCATGAAAACAGGTTATTTGTCTTTAACCACAAATGAACTCATGTTGGGGTCAAAGAAACCACCCTATGCCATCCATGCATACATGTTTGAGTTCAACCAAACTTCGATTCACGAAACTATGATCGCAAAAACCATAAAACAACAACACCAAAAACAAGTCCTTGTCTTCATAATGCTAACAAAAAAATCTTTAATATAAACTCACCTCAAGAGGAGGAGGGACTGCCTGAACCTCAACAAGCTCTGCCCAGGTTCCTCGGCCAACATCTGATGCACGACAGCAAGCGAACCAATGTCATCCACCGATGACCACCGATCGTACAACTGCATCCAACAATCCACCATTTTCAACTGCTGCACACGCTGCCTGAGCACCTCTATCATTTGCTCCCCATGCACCCTCCCATGGAACATCATATAATCCGGATCAAGCGTCATCAGCGCCCTCACATCCCTCAGCGCCCCCTCATAGTCCTCCACCACCAGCGCGAACCACGCACGCAATTCTAAACAATCGGGAGACACCCGAAACCTCAGTATCTTGTTTATCTCTGCAATCGCTGCCCCAACCATCCCCTCCTCAGCGAGCGTAACTGCCCGGTACTTATAAGGGTACGTGAGCGTCGGGTCAAGCTCCGTCGTGGCGTCCAAGTCCAACATCTTCTCCTTCCCTATGCAATACAAAGACCTCTCTTGGTACATCCACCCGACGGGCTCGTGCTCCGAAAGTAGCCCATTCATCTGCTTGTACGCAGAGTACTTGTGCCCCCTCTTAAACTTGGCGCGCGCCACGCCCGCCAAAGAATATGCGTGCCCATCTCTCGCGGCCTCCTCGAACCAATTCTGTGCGTCCTTGAATTCGCCCCTTTCGAGCATCACACACCCGAGCTGGTGCATCGCGAGCTGCCTCTGCCACCCCGACGAAGCGCACTCCGAGAGCCTCTCAAGGAGCATCACCGTCGTATTCGACCGCATGTCCTCCTCCATCGAGACCTGGCTCAGGAGGTAGTACAGCATGAATGAAGCGTGCTCGACCGAATCAAGCCGGGCCTTCCCTTCCGGGCTGCAGAGCAGGCGCGTGACGTCCGGGTTGTGAAGCGACTGCGGGAGCTCTCTCAGGAATAATTGCAGGCACGCGGCGACCAACAAATGTGCGGTCTCGTCCAACCCGTACTCGACGAATGCGAACGCGTCATCGATGGTGGCGATCATCGACGCCAATCGCTCGTCACACGCGCATTTCAGGCCTTCGCAGCAGAACCGGTTCGCGAAGGGGAGGAGCTCTAAAAGGGTGTCTATGGAGAAGGAATCGACGGAGCCCGTCCGACTGAACGACTCGATCGCTCGCATTGTGTCAATGGAGATACCGATTTGGGTGAAATCGATGGTCTCCCGCCACGACTCCGAGAACCCGCCGAAAAGCATCGTCTTTAGAGGTTTGGAGAGGGAGGCGATGTTGGCGCGCACGCAATTCACCTCCCCAGACCCGACGATGAAGACAACGTCCCCGAGGACCGGTTCGGGGTCTCCGTCGAATGCGACGACGATTGGGTCGTCGTTTCGGCGGCATGGGCAGGGGCCGAGTGCGTCGGGGCCGGGGCGGAGGGAGGAGCAGGGGCACTCGAGGGGGAGGCCGGGCAGTCGGAGGGGGAGGAGGACTCGTCGCGGCGCTCGAGGAGGAGCCAGGCGGAGAGGACGAGCTTGTCGTGGACGGAGGAGGCGCGGATGCGGGCAGAGCGGAGGGAACGGCGGAGGAGCTTTGGGTCGTTGAGGAGGCGGAGGAGGGAGAACTGGTAGAGGTGGAGGAAGGGGAAGTGGTCGCCGTCGGAGGAGAGGAAGGCGCGGTAGGAGGAGGAGAGGGAGTTGACGACGTCGAGGGGGCGGAGGAAAGGGTCGATGGGGGGCTCGATGAGGTCGGCGTCGGGGAGGCCGTAGGGGAGGAGGGCAGCGGAGAGGGCGGCGGCGGAGGCGGAAGCGGAGGAGGAGGAGGTGGCGGCGATGGATTTGGAGGATCGGAGGGACTTGTTGGAGGGGAATTCAGAGGAGGAAGAGTGGGTGTGGTTGAGGGCGTAGACTTGGCTGCCTTTGCAGCTGTCGATGAGTTTGAGAGACCTCATCGTCGTCAAGAAGTTGTGCTGCATTTTTTCGGGAGGTTCTTGTTCGATCAAAAATGGAGGTTTTTTGGAGGTAAAGATTGGATCTTTCACAAAAATGGGGATGTTTGGGGTTTGTTGGATCGGAAGGGATGATGGGTTTGTCAAAAAAAGATTGTTTTTTTTATTAGATGGGAGATCAAAAATGTGGTTTTTGAAAGATAATAAAAAGTTTTGGATTTGATAGGTGGGTTTGAAGGATTGAAACTGCAAACACCACCAATGGAGGTGGTGGTGGTGGGAGAGAGAGAGAGGTGGGGAAGAAGAAGATGGTAATGAAGGTTTGGGAATATTTTATTTTTTTAATTTTTAAATGTTTTTTTTTAATTTTTAGTGGGTATTTTTTTTATTGCATTAGAGAGAGAATTGGATTTAAAAAAAAGGAAATAATTTTTATTTTTTTATAGTAAAAACTACTATTTTTAGTAATATTAAAGACAGGGATGTCTTGAAAAGATGGAGGTATTTTTATATTAGAGGTATTTTTATATTATATGTATATATATATAATTGGTTGGGTAGGCGGCCAACCAATGTTGTTGTTCAAACGGAAAAAACAAAATTGAATTTTTTTTTTTTTAAATTGTTAAATTTATATATATGTGTATATATATATATAAACCATCGCTGATTGTTGTGTGTTTTCTGAGAGGATGACCGCTGAATTCGGAAATCTTTCTAACCTTTTTTTGGGCAATGCCATAAAACTCCATATGAGGATTGTTTTTATGAGTGAATGGGCTACAAAAGTCCCGACATTCAAAAGCAAACATGCTTACTGACTAGTGGTACCAGAACTAATATTACACATCCAAATTAACGGGGGACCAATGGCCCACACGTAACATAAAACTCACATGGGGGGCATTTTTTCCCCTAACCCTTTGCATTCGGCAAGGGTCAAAAACCCTCCCTTTCATATGGAAATGGGTGTCCTTGACCACTGGCGCAAAGCCAAGAGGGACTTGTCCTTGTTATGTATTTATTTTTGTAACAAGCCCTAGGTTGCTTATCTTCATAATCATATACTCATTCTGGTTAGTTCATTTTGTCATTCGTTTGTAGTTGTTACTTCACTAACGTGATGCATTAAATCACATCATGCAGTTTGTATTTTATTAGATCAGTATATACATAATTATAAAAACAATAAAATATGTGCATTTCACTAATGTAATGTATGAAATCACATCACGTTGTTTGTATTCTAATACATCAGTAATCAGTATATACATAATTATGAAAACATAAAAATATATGCATTCAATTTATATGAAAATGTAATTTTTTTTTTTTATAAAAAATTGTATTTCATTAGCTAATATATATTTTAAAAATAAAATTAAAATGTGTACAAGGTTGCAAATGGGGCAAACAAGGCGTCCATCGAATTTTACAATGGGGGGAGGGGGGTTAAAATTATTTTCTCAGCGACTTTGAGGTAAAAAAAATTGGGGTTGTATACGTTAATATGGAAAAATCATTGTTTCAATTATAATAATCATATTATGGGAATGGAATTCCAAATTCATTGGGGGCTTGGTGGTGGGAGATGTCCCTTGTGTAGTTTAATTGTTAATTGATTGTTTTTTTTTGTGAGTGGGTTTGGAATATATAAGATTATTAGAAACATTGTTCATAATATTAGAAACATAGGTATTCTTTTCTTTTCTTTTTCTTTTTTTTCTTTTTATTTTTTGAGTGGGGGCAGTTGTCTCCCATGGGATCGGAAACTTTCTTATGACAACAAATGAGAATGCGTCATCTAAATCAAATACACGATAAATAAATATATTTTAATAGACCTTTATGAGTAAGGGTCTGGGTTAACTTTTTTTACTTTATATGTGGTGCATTCCCATTTGTTCGCTATAGGAAACCCCTGTATCGAACCACAGGTGATTCAATCCCCTTCACCCACTGGGCATGAATTCTCTCCACCCTTGAACATAATATTTTCCATTCTCATCTTTTGTCACGCGGGCCATGGGCCTAGTGATATTGGGACATCCCTTTTTTTGGAAATTCATATTCTATTCTCGCTTTCTACAATATTAGATATAAAAAAATTGTACGACTCAATGGGTTCATTTAGACTATCAACTCTATGGGTTTTTATTCCGTGATGACCATATTTTTTCTAATATTAGTGATAATTAATCATTATTAATTACCTATCTTGAATAAGCAAACACATGCTCATTTTCACGTTAGATATATGGCCCCATGTAAAAACGAGATTAGGTAGCTTTTGGGTTTGCATGAAGTTATTTTTGTCAAACTCATTTTCAAAACTGAAGTCAAAAGCTATAAATAGATTTTATGTGAAAAAATATATAAGATCTGAATTTTTCATAATACATGGAGATACAGTTTTTTGTAAAATCAATTTTAAATATAGCGTTTGTCTAAAATTAGTTTGTAATCATGCAATCAAACGCAGCCTATGCATCATATGAGAACTCTTCACACAATACTCCACCTAGTTCTCAACATTAGGATTTTTGGGTCCCCTTGTTTTCGGGGTCAGCTATTCTAAACTCTATCATTACTTATAGGAGGGACCATGTTGCATGTCAGGGTCTTTTCTAAATAGATAATGTTACATCCAGTCCATTTTTCAGCCTTAAATCCAGTCTACAAGTGTTTTTTTGAATTTTTTAAAAATAATATATCTCATCTAATGAGATAAATATTTTTATAAAAAAATGAAACATCTACTCTAATAAATTGCATAGATGCATTTATAGAAACATGAAGAAAAAAAACTTATTAAAGTATATATTTAATTTGCTAAGATGAACATATGCTTTGATAATTTTTCATCAACACGTAGAAGACTGGAATAAAAACTGTGTGTAACAACACTTATTCTAAATAGATCCACATCATAATTATCTTTATTGGAACAAAACATGCCTAAAGAAAAATCAGGATGTTTGGAATGAGCTTTTCAAGGGAAAAACATCTTTATTCACCAAACATGCGGGCATGACATATGGTGCAAGTCTCGATCCTGAGAGATCACTGTTTTTCTGTCTTTTGGTGAGAAAAACATAGGAGCATTTTAGGTATTCTTTTCATTAAAAAAAATTTGTGATATCTTTTTAAACTTTGCTGAAACTCAAGCAAAGGTCTAGTTAATTACACACCGAGTTCAATTTCTTAGCGTCGCGAATGGATTTATAGAAAATCATTGGATCTGCGTTTCATAATAGCAGAAAAGTCAAATACGAATCCAAACACACTTTTCTCTTTTATAAAGTATGTTTTCACCTATATATGTATTTTAGCTATTTGAGAAGGGGGGGGGGGGGGGGGGGGGGGGGTGGGGGATTTTCTTATCAAAGGTTGTATGCCAATTATTAAAAATATTTTTATGTCATTTTTTTTAAAAAAAAATGACACCTAAAACATCCAAAAAATATGTCACATCTCTCTTACATAAACACAAATAATTTATAGAAGGGTAGAATTGTCATTTATAAAATCATAAATTTTTATTCATCTTTTATCTATTATTTGTTCTCAGTTAATTCAAGGTGAACTAGAGAGTAAAAATGTCACTTTTTTTAACGTTAATAAGTGGAATAACAAAAATACAACTAAACAAAAAAATAGTTTATTTTGCACAATTATTTATCTATCTTGATATAACTATCAGGGATGAATAATTCTATTTTGTACCCCAAATGGGGGTACAAGAATATCATGAGTGAGTGGTATCTGGATAACTCTTATTCTACTTATCCCAATTACTAACCTATCTTAGGTTTATTAACCAATCAATTAACCAAACAGGGGCACTTTTGTTCCAGGGCTTCTATGTCATTTGATTTCCTATGTATATATTTTCATTTAGGTCCCTGAATACTAGCTCACTTTTTTATTCCCATATATAATTCACAGTTTCAAAAGAAGAAAAAACCAGTATACTAGTCTCCATCTGAGAATGGACAAAATTGGATTGGAGATGCCCCCCCCCCAAGCAATTGATGTTGACCATCCCCTTTTGATCCCCCACTCACATGTTCTTCTGCCTCTAGTGGACCTCATCCAAAGTTATCATCCTTAAAAAAAGCTGCTATGAAATCCTCTCTGTTATTCTGGACCCTCCACAGATTTAGTTACTGTATGTATTTTGTTAAAATAATGTTATGTACAGTTTTTTTCTAGCTTCAATTTTCATTCTCACATGTTTTAATTTTTTTTAAATAATATAATTCATTTAATGAAGCTTGTGTTTTTTTTTAAAATGAATTATATATTCTAATGAATTATATTGATCTAGTTATAGAAAATGTATTATCAAGACATATGAGATTGAAATTGGAGTTTGAAAAAAAATGTTTATTAAAACTCATTTTGTTAGGCTCATTGAAATGAAACCTACATAAGTGGGTCACTGCTTGTTTGTAAATCATGTCAAACTCATCTCAGGAATTGAATTATGCACCAAAAATTATCCAGCTTGGAGTCCCTCCAAATTTTGAAAAATTACATCAAGGATCCAATGTGAAGATTCCAACTTGACATGAATAAAATTGAGAACATTTATATGCATGAATCCATTTAGGGTGTTTGTATTCGAATAAAATGTTTGGATTTGGATAATTATCCAAAATATCTTATTTATTATATTTATATTTCAATATATATTTAAAAAAATCATATTTATAATATATATTATAATTTAAATAAATGTATTTACAATATGGGAAAAATCCATGTAACCCCCTATAATCTAGCCTAAATCCATATAACTCCCCTACAATCTTCATAAATCTATATAACCCCCTGTAATCATCCTTCTATATCCAAAAAAACCCCCTCCGTTATCTTGTCCGACTGGTTAACGAGGCAGGGGGTTATATGGATTTATGGCAGATTACAGGGGGTTATATGAATTTATGACAGATTACAAGGGGTTATATGAATTTTTCTCATTTTTTAAAATTTTTTTTTACATGTGGTTTAAAAATTGAGTTGTTTAACATTAATTTTTGAATTTTTTTCAAGATACCATGCATTTTTAATTTTAATAAAAGAAAATGTGTTATTCAAATTATAAACACATACAAGATCACCTACCAAAGAGATATAACTAAAAGAGATATACACTCTATCTCTTGGTATTTCAAAAAAAAAAAAACTCAAAACTCACTCTCATTACACCAATACAAAGAGGTGCCCCAAAATTTAATAAAAAAAATTTGTTGGTTGATGTTACATACCTTTTGTTATATAGATTTATGTCAGATTTTTTATTTAAATAGTGTGTAACATCAACTAACAAAAATTTAAAAATGCCAAGAGCATGATGAGTTTTATTTTTTTATTAAAATTAAAAGTGTATGGTATCTTTAAAAAAATTCAAAATAAATGTTAAACAACTCAATTTTTAAACCACATGTAAAAAAAAATAATTAAAAAAAAGAGAAAAAAATCATATAACCCCTTGTAATCTGTCATAAATCCATATAACCCCCTGTAATATGTCATAAATCCATATAACCCCCTGTCCCGTTAATCAGCCGGGCAGAAAAGATAACGGAGGGGGTTTTTTGGATATAGAGGGATGATTACAGGGGGTTATATGGATTTATGAAGATTGCATGGGGTTATATGGATTAAGGCTAGATTACAGGGGGTTATATGAAATTTTCCCTTACAATATATAATATAATATTCATCCTAAATATTTTCAGATTTAATATATGGTATCTGATTTTTTTTTTTTTGATAATTGACAGTATTGTGAAGCTTTTCTTAGTGGCAACATAAAAAATATGAAAAATGATAAGATCTGACAGAGAACAAGCAGTGGCGGAGCCAGGATTTTTATGAAGGGGGGTTTAATATGACTTATGTAAATATTTTCTAATTCATTATGTTTTTTTTAATTTCAATAGCATAAATTAAAAAATAAATATGTATAAAATAAAATAAAGATATTCACATAAAACATATTACTTAATAATTATAAAAGATAATTATCATATTTTAAAACGATACGTTAAATTTCATATCAATGATTCACAAAAAAAAATATAAAAATATAAATCTAATAAAAAATACATACATTTAAATTTAACCTCGACAATGTTTCATATTCTAAAAATGTTAAATGATTTGATTATTTTAGATATTTACATAAATATTTTGAACTTTAAATAAAATAGTAATAATGATAATATGGTAAAGGAGAAAAATTATATACATTCGAAGTGTTGATTCTTCGATGAAAGAGAGGTTGATTACCGATTGTAGATTCCAGATTGTGGGATGGTTTAATAGAATAAAAAGTAAAAATTATGAATTTTTTTAGAGAGAGAGATTGATATTAGGAGCAATCGAAATACAAAAATAAAATAAAAAATGATTAAATAATCTATTTTTTTCAAGATGGGTGCTTGAGTGGGGACGCTAGGAGTGGGGTCCATGCCTCTACGGCTTGGGGGTCAATGAAAATGTAGAATTAAAATGGACTTTTGTTTTATCTGGAGGGGAGAGAGTTAATTAAAATAAGGGGTAAAGACACACCAAAAACATGGATAGTACTAGATGGCTCATGAGTGGGGTTTTTTTAGTGTTGAGTTGTTATTGTTTAGAAAATTTCATGTGTAGATAAAGCCCATGGCCTATACTTAATTAAAATCAATCTACCACCTAAAAATTAAAAGGGTGTAGAATTAAATAAAAACAATTCAGGGTTTTTATTAGTGGATTAATCATGGCCTCATGAGTAATTTTTTTATTTTTTTTATTCCTGGATTTTGCATGGTGGGTGGATCTTTTGCCCTTTGTTGATTGGTTTTGGTTGTTGCTGATGTATGAGTTATGGCTAATAAAAGTTATATTATATATATATATATATCAGGGGTGGGGGAGACTAATATATATCTTATAAATACAATAAAAAATGAAAAGAAAAAAACCACCAGATCTATGAACACAACAAATCATGGAAACTTGGCATTTTAGACTGCCATGCAACAGTGTAATGATATAATATATATATATATCTCAGGGGTGGGGGAGACTAATATATATCTTATAAATACAATAAAAAATGAAAAGAAAAAAACCACCAGTTCTATGAACACAACAAATCATGGAAACTTGGCATTTTAGACTGCCATGCAACAGTGTAATGAAAACAGAGGAATTCCTGTGTAACTCTATTTCCTGTCCAGGAGTTAGGAAACAATCCTGACATGTAGACCCTTCCCACACATGGGTGTCTCAGACATGAAAAATGAAACCAACTGAAATTATTGTCCGTTCTTAATCTCCCTTTATCATAATAATACATCTTAGATACAGTTTCGAATATCTTAATTTTCATATTCATTTTTAAATATTCAGATATAAATATTAATATTAAAAATTGAATTTATTCAAATTCATGAGAATGTATGTAATTCGATGTAGGGTTTATGGTTCAAGACTTCAATGTAACAATGTACAATGGAGACAATACATAGATAGGCCCACATCTTCCTTTAATTTGATTAGCTTAAATTAAGTATATTTGATTTATATAGGTGGTTGGTCAGTACAATAGGGTCCAAAAGAATAACTCTTTAATCATCAGTCAGTTGATACATCATTATCCTCATTTAATTTTCTACCATGCATTTTGTCTAATACCTAACAAAATATTATATTCCTGTGTGATTATTCAAGCTTACAAAAGTGTCAAGACTAAAAAGGGTCAAGAATAGACTCATGTCCATCCATGGATATGCAAATAGTTAAGTTTATCAAACAAAGAGTGTTCATTATCATATTGGAGACAAGTCAATGAGACATGAAATGATAAGAAATTTGTTAAGAAATTTATTATACGTTAATTAAGATTCCCAAAATATACATTGAATCCATAAGGCAGTTCATAAATTGTTCTCAGACAAAAGTAGTGGTGGCCTTATTGTAGCATATTATACATCACTAAATATAAAATTGGTTAAAACAATAAAAGACATTTTTAATGATAATTATTAAAATCTACCAAAAATAAAAAAAAACTAAAGAAAATTCTAAAAATATGAAACTAGATTTTTAAAAGGGAAAATACCAAAAAATTTATTTTAAAAGTTAGAAATATGCAAATCAGCCTATTTTTTAAAAATTATACCTAAAAAAGTCTAATTTTATAATTTTTAAAAATACAATGACTTAACTAGCCCTATGTTATCTATTATTTACACATCATCACATATATTTAATTGTTTAACACCCCAATTAAAAAATATTAATAAATAATAAAATATTTTTAAAATTTGTTCATGAAGTTTATTATTATTTTTTGTATAGCTAAATACACAATGATGATTTAAATTGTAAAAAATTGAAAATTTTTGTTATAAAATATTTTTTAGATAAAATTTCTAAAGTCTTTTAGGGCACTTATATATGTTTAATTTAATATTATATAAGAAAAATCCTTATGCAAGGCATTTATAAAATATAAATAACAAAAAAATTGGAAATTTTTTAAAAAAAAGTTAGGAAAAATCCAAAAAATAATCTTCTATATTTGTGAATGACGATTTTGACAATTTTAACATTTTTTATAACATATTTAAATAATTTAATAACATGTAAAATAATCTTTAAATAAAAATCATTTCATATATTAATATTAATTTTCAATTAGATGATAGTTATGAAAAGTTTTACTTATGATTAGAAAGAGTTTAAAATTTATATAAGAGTATTTGAGACTTTTTAGTTTCTAAAATTGTGAAATTAGACTTTGTTTTGTATAATTTTTAAAAATTGCTTATTTGGGTATTTTAAACTTTTATAAGATTTTTTTGGGTATTTTCTCTTTTTAAAATTTGAAATTCAGCTTTCAGTGATAAATATCATTATGGTGACTCTAGGTAGAGAGATTTATAAAAAAACAATAAATTAAATTATGAGTACAAATCAAATTAGGATCCCTCAAAAGAAAAAGTGTACCTCTATCGACCTAAGAGATGATTTGATAAATTTTTTAGTTAATGAAACTTAATTAATAATATATTGCTTAATTTAGTGGTGTGTTTGGATTAATGGAATCTAGGGCAAATGGAGCCAGAAATTCTTATAGCCATCTAATTCATTTGTTTATATATGAATTAGCTGGAATTGAAATTCAATATATCCAATCCTACAAAGATAGGTGGGTATTCCATAATTAAAAATTACAAACCCAACCAATGTAGTTCCAATTAAATATCATGGAATTAGATGGAATCACAATTTTGTTTTATACCCTATTTTGCCTAATTAACATAAAAAAAGGTTTTTTTTTTAAGTCCCCATAAACCATAAGATTTGGTGATCGATCCCTCACTTATTCGTATTTTGGTTTTAGTCCTCAGATTTAAAAGATATGTTCCTTTTTTGTCAATGGGAGGGAATTATCTCTAAATTATTTGGTTTTCTTTTTAGTCCCTAGGATGGACTAAAAAGGAACATATCATTTAAATCTGGGAACTAAAACCAAAATATAAAGAAGTAAATGATCAATCACTAAATCATATAGTTTATAGGGACCTAAAAATAAAAAAATCCAAAAAAAATCATCAAAGCTACAGAGAATGTGAAGTGAGACACGACAAGCATTCAAGGATTGATTGATGCATGCGTTTTAAGCTCATTAATCCCCTTTAACATATTTATATTTATAACAAGCTCATGAAGAGTTGACAAGCTTAACATAAAAAAATTTAAAAACAGAATATATCATCAACCAAAACTAGAAAATTTTAAAATAAAAATTGTGGACCCACCGTAAGTGGTAGAGCCACCTTGGGCCCAGGGGGTTCCATGCCCCCATGGATTTTTTTTTTGTAAAATCTTTTATTTTATTTTAATTAGGATAATACACGTACAACTCTATTTTTAACCCTAATTTCAGTCTACATATGTTTTGATTTTTTTAAAAATAATTGTGGGGGCGGATTTTTCCGATGATCCCCTCCTGGGCTGGATCCTGGTCGATCCGGGCTTTTGAATTGGTTCCGGAGAGATGGTGTGGGTTTGGGCTCTTTCCCGAGTTGATCCGACCGAACCGTCCACTTCTCACCGCCTTCGCCGGGGTGCTCCGCTCCTTCTGGGTCCCGACCTTCGTGTACCTGCCACTCACACCAGTGTGGTGCCGGCTAACGCCCCTCCGACGCTCAAGTCAGTACCACTTCTCTAGAGAGAGAGAGAGAGAGAAGATGAACTTTGTAATACTTGAACTTTTTAAAAGAAGATTGGGTCTCGGGTTTTCGCATACCTTAGGAGGGAGGGATATCCTCCCTTTTATAGTGGATGTGGGCGCGCCGATCAAGATCTTAGGGAGTGGCCATAACATAATATGGAATCTCCTACAGGGCCTACGGATCTCGGACACGTGGCGTCTAGGGATCATCATTGTCCTGTAACGGCTTCCCTGACGCATTGTCCTTTTTGGTGTCAGATAATATTCTCTTTGTTAACCGTCTCACCTTGGGGAAGAAGCTCATGACCGACCTGCCGTTCAATCATGAACCCCGTTGTGCCCTTCGACTGAGGTGAGCTGCCATAGTCCTGACCGTTCTCATGATTACGCGAAAATAGCTTTAGCACTCTGGTCAGGCAATTTTATCCTTGTTAAAGCCATAGTGGGGCATATGACTTGCCCGTCCTGACCTTCCTTCGTCTTTCTCATTCACTCACATCTGGGCCTGTCAGGCCCATACGCTATGCGGGCAATGGTGCCCCATCTCGGTGTTGCCCGATGGGCCCGAGCTTGTGGTTTGGCCCGTGGGCCTATTGATTGAGAGATGGGCCATGTTCAGGTTGTTCCCCATGCCATGCTATATTTTGTTTTTTATTCTTTGTCCTGGTTGGATTCGCCTCCTACAAATGCCCCCTTCTTTTGGGTTTTCAGGGTCTTGGGAGTCCGAAAGAACTGACCGGAGGAGACCCGTTCGACAGGGGTGGCGTGTTCCACCAACTTTCCCTGATTCGACCGTATCATGACGGGTGACTCTGTCGACATCTTTCTAAGCCACTTGTCGCCTATCCGTACGCCTTCCTCATTAATGTCACGTAAGCGCGGATTTCAAAGACCTTTGCCGCTTCGCTCTTATTTCGAATCGTTGCGACGGTTGGGGATACTAAAATCAGATTCTTATTATACGCTCGGACTGCTCGTGTGATTCCCATACTTCTCCTGTCCTTCCTTTTCATCCCCTCTGTCCGATGGCGCAGTCACCTGAGGTTGTCACAGTCGAAGAGTACAGGGGGGAAATGCCCCCTCCGCACGATCCTTCGTCGTTATGGGTTTATTCCGGCCGGAAGGATTATGTTCCCCTTATCTGTGATAATAATCGAGTTTCTGAGTTTTTTCGATCTTCACCCCCTCCAGCTCGTTCCGAGCGCCTTCCGCATCCTGGCGGCCATCATTGCTCTGAATCGTGCCCTTGGTATCCACCTTGGTTTAAACGAGGTGAGGAGCTTCTACATCCTAAAGCCCCTGACTGGAGGATGCCCCACCTTTTACCTGTCCCGGAGACCTTCCTCGGGAACATTGATTTTGGATGCCAACGAGTTCATCTACGATTGGCGCTCGAAGGTTCTTCGGGTATGGGGTCCCTGGTTTCCGGAAGACTGCCCCTTCCGCATCCCCACCAGGATGAGTGGGACATACTTAGGCTCGGGTAAGTTCCCCTGCCTCCGTACTGAACTCTACTTTGTTCATTTATGAAGTATGGTCTTTCGCTCATGATATTCTCGTGTTTGCTTCAGGTGCGTCTTCTCTGAACGCCTGCCCTCCGCCAGGGGTTCTGTGATCGGAAGACATGGAGCGTGCTCTGGCTTTTGAAGGCAGGAGCTGGAAGACCCTGCTTGGTGTGGCTTCTTCGAGCTCCGTCGCTCGTCCTTCCCTGGTTGCTCTTCTCCCTTCTGTGAGCCAGCCCTCGAGCCGGCGTCCTCCAGCCGCCTCTTCTTCCGGCGGTGTCTCTGGTTCATCCACTAATCCCGGGGAAATGCTGAGGCGGTCGAGCCGTCCACCCAAGTTTGCGGTCCGCTCATCCGTACCCTACAGCCGTGCTATCGTTGTCGCCGAGGACGAAGAGAGTGACAAAGATATCTTCCTTGGGGACGGTGACAATCGGACCCCCCCTCCGGCCTCGTCATCCGCGCAGTGGGAAAGGGTGGAGGAAGAGAGATTGGGCAGTCCTCAGCCTTTCATTGGCTCGCCTTCTAGGGTTCCCGAAGAAGGTGTGGGCGACTTCGGTGGTGGGAGCTCTCCTTTATCTGGACCGGCATCACCCTCCCCGCCCCCTGTGACTCCCGCGGAGCGCTTCTCCCAGGAGAGGGGACCTGTCGAGCCTCCACGGTTGTCTCCTGCGGCCGAGAGGGGGCCACGTGCTTCGATTTCCCCTCCCATATCTCCGTCTCGGGTACCCCAGTTTGTATACTGTGTTAGCCCTACCCGAGTGAAAGCTATGGGCAGGTACTCCATGCCCCCGGGCCTTTCCCGCAAGGCTAGCCTTGTGGCATGTGGCCATGTCAGTGCCGTGTGCAGGGAGGTGGAGAGGATGAAGCGTTTGATCGAGGAGGAAGAGAATGAGCGCTTCAAGGACTTCTGTGCCGGCTTCAGCACGGGCTACTCGGCTAGACAAGACGGTCAAGCTTTCCCTTCGGAGTCTAAGATGAAGGAGATGTACCAGCTCTCTCTTTTTGAAAGGAAGTGCGGTCCTTTCACGGAGGAAGATCCGGATACACCAACTCGGCCGACTCCTTCCACCTCTCGCCCAGGACGCCAGGAGTGAGGCCTGAGTCAATGCTACATGCTCTCTGCCTCTTTTGATTTCGTTTTCTTTGCACTTTTCTTTTTGCGAACACCTTCCCGGTGAGCACCGGATGTTTTATCTGGGCTGCGTCCTGAGTTTAAACATTCTTTTGTATGTTAAGCCTCTTGATTTTTAATGATCGTGTGTGGTAATTGATTGTGCCTTTTAATGACTGTGTTGATTGTTTCGATGGAGGAGTTATCTCCGTTGTTTCATCGATTAATGGGCGTGACTCATTATTACATGAGAGCCTCCTCGTATCCGTCTGGTGTTCGACTCATCTTCCCGTGTCGACATCGGGACTTTGAATCTGCATTGAATGCGCGCTCATCACTTCTCACGCATATAATCGGCTCGTGGCGAACATGTTGCTCATTTCTTTCTGCAACTTCACGTCTTGCTTTCATAAAAAATGTCTACCATTCCTGATATTGTCTCGGTCGACCTTATGAGGGCGAAGTGCCCCCTACTCCTGATCAGACTTCATGTGTATTCTACTTCTCCCAGATAGAGATAGGGAGATTATTCTTTCCGCTCCCAGACCTCATAGGGTTTTTCCTGGGGTGGTATGGGATCCACCCCCTTCAATTGACTCCCAGTAGCTTCCTGATTTTGTCCAGTGTGATCGCTCTCTGTCACGCGGTCAAGGTGCAATTCAGGCTGAAAGGAATTTTGAAGTTCTATCAGCTCGAACCGTCACACAGGGGGGACGGCTGCTACGGCCTGGTCAGGCGTCCGGATGTCCCTCCCCTGATCTTGGACGTGGATGACACTTTCCTAGGGTGGAGGGCCCATCCTTTGAAGATTTCAGGAATGTGAAAGTCAGCAGATTCTACATGGCAACTTCCATCCGTCTTTAGGCCTTCTTCTCCTGGTAAATAATCTCTACCTATCCCGGCACTGTTGCTTTATCGCTCAGCAGCACCTTCTGACGGCTCGTTTCCTTTTCTTCTCTTCTTTGCAATAGAGGGCTCAGGTTGTCCTTCCGACGGAGAGCTCAGGCTGGAGGATATCGCCAAGGCGTTGGCATTTCGGGAGCGGAGCTGGGTTAGCTTACTCAGGGATGCTCCTCGTCGCGCTGAATTAATTTTGGCTCTCCACGTCAGACCATTCCCGCTGGGGGCTCGTCGCACCAGGGGTGATGCGAGGACTGCGTCCCGTGCCTTCCCCTATTTCGTATCCGCGGATGTGCCTTCGTCCTTTTAAAACAAGGATTTTATTTTCGTTTTCTAGCGGTCACCGCTTCAATCGCCCAAGTCAAAGGTATTTCTTCTTTTCTCTCGAACCTGTGTATTCGGCTCTCTGCGTCCCCGTCCGTTGTAGGGTTTACGTTTGAGGAGAGCTTGGTCCGTCGCATTTGCCCTTCTTTCTTTCTCTTTTTTTTATATCCAACGCACAGATGTCTATCTTGAAATCGTTGGCCGGTCTTAGGGGCATGTTCGACATCCCCGAATCGGTTGGGATGGAATGGTCGCGTTATGACTCTTTCCCCGTTCCGTTGGAACACATGAACCGTTCGAACAGGTACATATACCCCTCCCAGATTGCGAGAGGTGGCCTAACGTTGCCCTTCCCCCCTCTTGTTCGAAAGTTTCTGTCAACGTTCGACCTTCACCCTACCCAGTGCAATCCCAATCTTTTTAGGGTTTTAATGTGCTATGTCGCCATCAATAGGGATTTTGATATGGATTTGGGAGTCCCTGAAATCATGCATACTTTATGAGCTCCGAAAGTCCGGTAGGGGTTACCATTTTAGGGCTAGGGATTCTAAACGGAAACTCATAGACGAGCTTCCAGATTCTGACAAGGGTTGGGCCGAAAGCAAGTTGGTCATTCTTTCTGGAAGCTGGGAATTCGGCGATGCCCCTGCAGACATCTGGAAGGTCCCACGCTCCATCTTAATGGGCGCGATAGGTCGGGCAGTCATTTTTTCCATGCGCTTGTAGCTGAACGTCTTCTCTTTATTTTGACTGATTCCTCTACTATTTGGTTTCAGCTCCTGGTGCCAACTCACGCCCTTCTAACAGCTCGGTGAAGTTGGAGCACGTGAACGCTGCCTTTCGAGTAAACGATCGAGTTTTCTTCAGGCTTTTTGGCTGGGATAATCCGAATCCCAGTGGCACTCTTCGATTGAAGCCACGCCTGACCGATATTTTTGAAGGTCCTTCCCGCCCGGAATCGCAGGTTGTGTCTCCGGACACCGAAGAAGACCGTCCTTTACCAGAAAAAGGCTCTGAGGAAGACCTTGAGCCATTATATAGGCTGGGCTTTGGTGACCCAATGGCGGCTCTGGCCGCTTACGACCGAGGGTACCGCAGGGGTTTTCAGGATTGCCAGGACGAAGCCTCTGCTCCTAACGGTGAGAGGGTCATCCAACTTCCAAGCCCGTCCATCGTCGAACCTAGGACCGGAGGCACCGGAACTAGACCTACTAGTCCGACTGCGCTTCTTGAGCTCGGGGGAGTCCTAGAACAGGTAACCAGCTTCCTTGGCTGTAATTTAACCGACATAATAGATGTCGATGGTTTTCCTTCCCCTGGCTGCCAGGATAACCCGACCGTCCAAAAGCCTTTTGCCACCGATGTTGTAGGGGTTAAGAGATAACCCTCCGAGAACGTTTGTGAGCCTGAAATACATCATCCTGTGGTCGATGTGGTGGACACCGCGGGCCGCGTAAATGAGGGTCAGGCGATTCTGGCTGGCCATGCCGTGGACCCCTCCGACGCCGAAGGAGATTCAGTTTCTCTTCTCCGACACGATCCCTCTAGCTAAACTCCCAGGGAGCATTTGGGCTGCAAACAGTGGATATATATATATATATATATATATTTATTTATTTATTTATTTTTGCTCTCGACTTGGAGTCAATATGGCTTGCGCCCTCTTTACTGTATTTGAATGAGTTAATTTTGGACGATGTATGTTTTTGCCTTTCCGGTGCGAGTTTAATGTTTGTGTGGCTATTTTGCTTTTGTCTATATGCTCGATGCATGGCTTCGCTTTTATTTCGTGTTGTATTGCGATTTTGGTGCGATTCCTGAATGATGGATCCGATTAGCTGGGTTCTTGGATTGAGTATTACGAACACTTGCAATTTTCCTTCGGGTCCGAGGACGTGATGCTGCCTAGTTGCTTGATTAACGCATGGTGGTGAAGATCACCTTCTGATTGATTTCACGTTGTTGCGCATGACTCGCGGGCATCGATTGAGTGGCGCGCGCTGCGAGGGTTTTGTCCCACTCGATCGTAGCTTTTAAGTGCCATTCGGCTAGTGCGTACTGTGAGGACTGAGTAGTATCAAGTGCTAAAAGCGATCCCGATCAGACTCAGCCCGTTGAGCGCGGATTAGGGTGCCATTCGGCTAGTGCGTGCCGCGAGGGTTGAGTGGTATCGAGTGCTAAAAGAGACCCCGATCAGACTCAGCCCGTTGAGCGCGGCTTAGGGTGCCATTCGGCTAGTGCATGCTGCGAGGGCTGAGTGGTATCGAGTACTAAAAGCGACCCGGATCAGACTTAGCCCATTGAGCGCGGCTTAGGGTGTCATTGGCTAGTGCGTGCTGCGAGGGCTGAGTGATATCGAGTGCTAAAAGCGACCCTGATCAGACTCAGCCCATTGAACGCGGCTTAGGGTGCCATTCGGCTAGTGCGTGCTGCGAGGGCTGAGTGGTATCGAGTGCTAAAAGTGACACCGATCAGACTTAGCCCATTGAGCGCGGCTTAGGGTGCCATTCGGCTAGTGCGTGCTGCGAGGGCTGAGTGGTATCGAGTGCTAAAAGTGACCCCGATCAGACTCAGCCCGTTGAGCGCGGCTTAGGGTGCCATTCGGTTAGTGCGTGCTGCGAGGGCTGAGTGGTGTCGAGTGCTAAAAGAGACCCCGATCAGACTCAGCCCGTTGAGCGCGGCTTTTCCTGATGTGTTGCTCTGCACTCGGAAGATTTGAAGGAGGAAACATGAAGCTTTTCTCATTTAATGATAATATTTCTTCAAATGGATTACATTCCAAGGGCGAGGGATCTCGAACCCTTCTATTGTTTCTAGGTGATAGGCCCCATTCGGTCCAACTCTAGTGACTTTAAAAGGGCCTTCCCAATTCGGACCTAGCTTGCCGTCATTTTTGTTCTTGGTCTCTGGGAAGATTTCTCTGAAAACCAGATCTCCAGCTCTGAAGTTTCAGCTCGATACTCGCCGATTGTAGTATCTGGATATTTGGTTTTGTTAGTCCATGTTTCTGATGGTTGCAATTTCTCTTCCCTCGTCCCGAAGTTCTAAGTCTTGCATCAGTTGCTCATCGTTCACTGCTCGGTCAAAGTTTTCAATTCTGTGTGTGGCCACTTCGGTCTCAACCGGCAAGACGGCTTCGATCCTGAACGCTAGTGAGAAGGGTGTTTCGCCGGTGGACCTTCTTGAGGTAGTTCGATAGGCCCATAGGACTGACAGCAGTTCATCGACCCATCTCTCTTTCGCGCCATCCAGTCTTTTTTTCAAACCGTCTAGAATTGTCTGATTAGTGATCTCCGCTTGCCCGTTGCTCTGAGGGTACCGTGGGGTAGAGAAATGGTGCTGTATTTTCAATTCCTCGCAGAAATCCTTTATCAGTTTACTATTGAACTGTTTTCCGTTATCCGAAATGATTGCTTGCGGAACCCCAAACTGGCATACTATGTCTTTCCAAAGGAACGACTTGACCTTGATATCTCTGATCCTCGCTAGGGGTACCGCTTCCACCCACTTGGTGAAGTAGTCGGTGGCTACTAGTAGGAAACGTTTTTGCTGAGGCGCCGTAGGCATGGGTCCAACAATATCTAGACCCCATTGTGCTAACGGCCATGGACTCTTGATAGGGACCATGTCCGTTGCTGGCTGGTGAATAAGATTCCCGAGCCGTTGACAATTCTCACACTTCTGGACCAACTTTGCTGAATCTCTCTTCATGCTTGGCCAGAAATAACTAATAGACACAGCCCGGAGGGCTAGTGATCGAGAACCAATATGTCCTCCACACAGACCTGAATGCAGTGTGTTGAGGACTCGCTACGCCTCCCGGGGTCCAATGCATCTGAGATATGGACCCTGAAAACTCCTTTTGTAAAGGATTCCCATGGATGACATCCAATACCTGGCTACCCTCTGCCTAAGCTTTCTTGCCTCGATTTTTCTTTCTGGCAAGATCCCTTCCGAAAGGTACTTCTTGATATCAGTCATCCAATTGGGTGAATCCTCCACACAGGCGATTGTTAAAATTTTACTAAGCCTCTCGATACTTGGGGATTTTAGGTAGTCAAGGTGGACGCTTCTGGCCGGCTTCCCGTTGATGGATGACGCCAAGGTTGCTAGAGCATCGACTTGAGTGTTGAGCTCTCTTTCTATCAGATGCACTTTTGCGGATTTAAATTGGGAGAGCAATAGCTGTACTTTTTGCTGATACGATGTCATCCTCTCGTCTCTGGTCTCATATTCGCCTGTGCTTTGGAACACCACTAGCTGTCAGTCAGTGTAGACATGAATGACTTGTACTCCTAAATGAGCTGCGAGATCCAACCCTGCGATGAGAGCTTCGTACTCTGCTTCATTGTTGGATGCCCGGAAGCCCAGCTTGATGGCGTGTTCAAATAAGAGTCCATCACTGTTTTTTAAAACCAATCCTGCGCCTGCGCCCCTTCGATTAGAAGCTCCGTCGATATTCAGGGTCCACTTCGGGCCGGATACCTCTTCTTGACTCCCTATCGTCAAAATTTGGCCAGAAGGTGGGGTCAAATCGGCCAGCATGTCTGCGATGACTTGCCCCTTAATGACGTTCCTCGGCACGTAATACAGATCGAAAGGGGAGAGTTCAATCGCCCATTTCAGCATGCGCCCTGTGATGTTTGCTTTTTTCAAAATGGGTTTCAAGGGATAGTCGGTTACGACGTTGACTGAATGAGCTATGAAGTAAAGTCGGAGTTTCCGAGATGAAACGAGCAAGGCGTAGACTACTTTTTCCAAGTACAAGTACCGGGACTCTGGTCCGCAAAGAGATTTACTGACGTAATAAACGGGCATTTGCACTCCTTCGTGCTCCTTTACTATGACAGAACTGACCGCATGATCGAATGCTGCCAAATAAAGGTAAAGTGGCTCACCGGGGTTAGGCTTCATCAGGAGCGGAGGTGACGAGAGGTATTTCTTCAGCTCTTCGAAGGCCAGTTGACACTCGGGAGTCTAGTCGAACTTCTCGGTCTTCCTTAGCAGCTTGAAGAAAGGAAGGTTCCTTTCTGTTGCTTTGGAGATGAATCGATTCAGGGCGGCTAATCTCCCGGTCAGTTTCTGAACTTCCTTCTAATTCCTTGACGGATCCATTTCGAGCATCGCTCTGATCTGATCGGGGTTGGCCTCTATACCCCGGTGAGTGGTCAGAAAACCAAGAAATTTTTCAGACTCCACTCCGAAGGAGCACTTAGCTGCGTTCCGCTTCATGCGATAAGTCCGAAGTACTTCGAATGTCTCCTTTATGTGCCCGAGGTGATCCTGCTTCTGAACGCTCCGTACCAGCATATCGTCAATGTACACCTCCACGGTCTTACCGATTTGGTGCTCGAACATTTTCGTGACCAGCCTTTGGTAGGTTACGCCTGCGTTCTTCAGCCCAAAGGGCATCACTTTGTAGCAATAGGTTCCTATAAGATTTATGAAAGCCGTTTTTTCAACGTCATGCTTGTACATTGGTATATGGTGATATCCCGAGTATGCATCCATGAAGCTCATCAGTTCATTGCCCGATGAGGCGTCCACTAGTTGATCTATTTTCGGAAGAGGAAAACTGTCCTTTGGACAGGCGCTGTTCAAGTCGGTGAAATCGACGCAGACGCGCCACTTCTTATTCTTCTTTGGCACAACCACCGTGTTGGCTAGCCAGTCTGGGTATCGGATTTCCCGTATAAAACCGGCCACCAATATCTTTTCCACCTCCTCTTTTATAGCTTCTGCGTGAACGGGGGCCACTCGCCATTGTCTCTGTTTGACAAGACGGACCATCGGAGACATGTGCAACCGGTGGGATATCACCTTTGGGTCAATACCCGGTACTTCAGACGGCGTTCAAGCAAACACATCTCTGTACTCACGTAGTAACTCTATCATTCTCTCCCTCTCGGCCGGGTTCAGCGTGGTCCCGATAAGGAAGTACTTCTCTGGATTTTATGGGTCGATGACTATTTTTTCTAAGTCCTCTATGACCCGCTGAGCGAGATCGAGTCCGGCGTCATCTGCCTGTACCTGATCCTTCAATAATTGCTATCTTTTAGGGTGGATGTCACCCTCCTCTCCGGCCTGCTCTTCGAGGCTGGCCTTTCCGGAGGTTGTAAACGGCATAATACCGTCTCACGGCGAATTGGTCTCCATGTATTTGCATAATTTCCTGGGCGGACAGGAAGTGCAATTTCTGATAGTAGGAAGATGGAATGGCCTTCATTGTGCCCAGCCACGTGCGCCCCATAATTGCATTGTAAGGTGAACGCAGGTACATGACTATGAACTCTGTCATGACCGTCTCGTCTCCTGCCCGCACCGGCAGGGTTATGCGCCCGGACGGTACTGCCTGACTGCCGTTGAAAGCTATCAACGGCTCCCTCATCGGTTCCAAGCTTGAAGGCTTCAGCCCCATCTTGAGGTATGGCTGCATAAACAGTATGTCAGCCGAACTCCCAGTGTCAACGAGTATGCACTTAACATCGAAATTTGCGATCCGCAACATGATGACCAGGGCGTTGCTGTGTAGTACAACTATTTGGTGAGGTCTTCGTCAGAGAACGAAATCACCCCTGGGTCGTCGGCCCTTGCTTTCTTTGGTGCCAGCTTCGCTTCTTGATCGATTTGCAGAATCTCTAGGTGTTTCGAACTGCGCTTGGCCGTCCTTGCGTATGACTTGGGTTCCGTCACTTGTGGTAGTCCCCCACATATCACATCGATGACCCCGGCGGCGTGCGAGGTCCCCACGACCACCACGTGCTTTTCCGGCTTGTTCTCTTCTCTTGATTCAACGAATTCTCAAAATTTTCCCTTGCAAACTAGGGATTCCAAGAACCCTTTCAAGGTTCGGCAGCTTTCGGTTTGATGCCCGAAGTCTCTGTGGTAGTCGCATTTTAATCCCTTATCCCGAGTGGCCGGATCACCTCTCATGGGAGGCGCCCACTGGAAAAATGGTGCGTGCTTGATTTTTTCCAAAATCTGCACCAGGGGCAGGGTAAACTTCGTGTACGTCTTTTCCCGGACCTCGTTGGCGGTCAGGCCGTTTTTCTGGTCGGCACGTGACTTCCGCCCCTTGTCCTCCCTTGGTGCGGGGTTCTTTGTAACCGCTGCGACGGCTTGGTGTCGTGAAAAGATGGCCTCGTCCTCGACTTTGGCATACTTTTCCACTCTGCACATGAGTTCGCTGAGGGACTCCGGGACCTTCTTCACCAAGGAATTGGGCAGGTGATGCTTTGGTGGCAAGCCATTTCTGAATGCCATTATCACGGCGTTTGAGTCACACCGATCCACCTCGAACATAAGGGGACGGAATCGATCCACATACACCCGAATTGATTCTCCCGGCTGCATCTGGACCTTCATGAGGTCGTCGAGATCCTTTTGTTGTTTTTTGCTGCAGATGAAGTGTTCGGCGAACAAAGTTTCGAGCTCTTCAAAGCAGCGGATCGATCTTCTTGGGAGCTGGTGGAACCAGTTGAGAGCCGCCCTTTCGATGCTGGACGGGAACATGCGGCACATGAGCTCATCGTGCTGTTCATAAAGCGCCATAGCATGTCGGAAGCCCAACACGTGGTCGAAGGAATCGGTTGTCCCATTATAAAGTCTGAACTTCGGCTATACGAACTTCCTAGGAGGTGTGCTGTGCAGGATGCGCTGGACGAAGGGCGATTCGAATCCCTTCAGAGCTCTTGAAATAAACTCCCGATCACGTGTGCTGGTCATCTTGCTCCTGTAAGTTCTCCTCGTACGCTCCCGACGCTCTTGCTCGTAGCCGTCGTCAGACGAAGTCGAGTATCGGCCTGGACTCTGGTAGCGCTCTTGTCCACCAGTTTGGCGAGTGTTGGTTCGCTTCCTTCGTCTTTCATGGCGCAGCGAATAGTCGTGTCGCTCATCGCGGTTCTCTTTCGTGTGATTCCCCTTGGGGGGAACGTCGGGTAGGTCCTGCTTGTTGCCCTGACGGTGTCCTTCACCAGATGAATAGACCGATTCGTGGCTTCGCACGTTCGCCCTTCTGCTTTGACGATCATGATCCCGCGGCTCCTCGCCTGCTCTGACTGAATTCGGTTGGTCTCGAGCCTCTGGCAGGGGTGGTGGTGGCGTCTTTTCTCCACGCTTCAAGAACTGCAGCATCAGTCCCTCCATGTGTCCGAAGCGTTGGTTCATCAGCTCCATTTCTTTCGCAAGATCGCGCCCGGCCTCCGAGGTCGGGTCTTGGGAGGATGACCCGATTGGTGCTTTTCCTTTTGGCGGCGGGGGGTCGTCGGGCGTAACCCTTCATTCCTCCACGTCACGTTCGTGGACCGTTGATCGAGTCCTCGTCGCCACCATTTGCCGATAAATTTGCTGGGACGGCTTTTTGCTCGTATCCCACAGACGGCGCCGAATGTGGGGGCGGATTTTTCCGATGATCCCCTCCTGGGCCAGATCCTGGTCGATCCGGGCTTTTGAATTGGTTCCGGAGAGATGGTGTCGGCTTGGGCTCTTTCCCGAGTTGATCCGACCGAACCGTCCGCTTCTCACCGCCTTCGCCGTGGTGCTCCGCTCCTTCTGGGTCCCGACCTTCGTGTACCAGCTACTCACACCAGTGTGGTGCCGGCTAACGCCCCTCCGACGCTCAAGTTAGTACCACTTCTCCAGAGAGAGAGAGAGAGGAAGAAGAGGAACTTTGTAATACTTGAACTTTTTAAAAGAAGATTGGGTCTCAGGTTTTCGCATACCTTAGGAGAGAGGGATATCCTCCCTTTTATAGTGGAAGTGGGCGCGCCGATCAAGACCTTAGGGAGTGGCCATAAAATAATATGGAATCTCCTACGTGGCCTACGGATCTCGGACACGTGGCGTCTAGGGATCATCATTGTTCTGTCACGGCTTCCCTAACGCATTGTCCTTTTTGGTGTCACATAATATTCCCTTTGTTAACCGTCTCGCCTTGGGGAAGAAGCTCATGACCGACCTGCCGTTCAATCATGAACCCTGTTGTGCCCTTCGACTGAGATGAGCTGCCATAGTCCTGACCGTTCTCATGGTTATCATGGTTACGCGAAAATAGCTTTAGCACTCTGGTCGGGCAATTTTATCCTTGTTAAGCCATAGTCGGGCATATGACTTGCCCATCCTGACCTTCCTTCGTCTTTCTCATTCGCTCACATCTGGGCATGTCAAGCTCACACGCTTTGCGGGCAGTGGTGCCCCATCTCGGTGTTGCCCGATGGGCACGAGCTCGTGGTTTGGCTCGTGGGCCTATCGGTTGAAAGATGGGCCATGTTCAGGTTGTTCCACATGCTATGCTATATTTTGTTTCTTATTCTTTGCCCTGGTTGGATTCGCCTCCTACAATAATATATATTTCATTTAATAAGATACATGTTGTTATAAAAAAATGAAACATATATTCCAATTAATTATATGGATGTATCTATAGAAAATATAAAAAGAATTTACCAAAGTATATACATCATTAATGTGAGTATACGCACCATTAATTTTCTATTAACACATATAAGACTGGAATTGGGGCTGCAAAAAAATTGTGTGTAACAACACTCTTTTAATTATGACCCATAAGTCATGGGATCTACCTACATATGAAATTCCTACACAGCAACAGCTCATCAATAAAAAAAAAACAAATAAAACATTAAAATTTTATTTTGACATCTTTTTTTTGTAAATCATCGATTTAAAATATGATATATCATTTTAAGATATGATAATTATCTTTTATAATTATTCAGTGATATGTTTTATGTTAATGTCTTTATTCCATTTTATACATATTTATTTTTAATCTATGCTATTGAAATAAAAAAATATAATGATATAACTTTAAAAAATATTTACATAAGTCACATTAGCCTCCCCCCCCCCCCACCCCCTTTATAAAAATCATGGCTTCGCTGCCCACTATAGTTAATTTTTAATCCTAAAACTTGACAATAATCCTTTTGAACAATCATATCTTAATTACAATCACTCTATTCCCATACCCTTTCCAAGCAAATCCAAAGGGCAATAAAAGTGCATTTGGGAACATGGTTTAATTTCCATAAATAGAATACTTTTAACTTTTAAAAATTGAATTTCAATTTTTCTTATTTTTCAAAAAATTGTTTTATGATGACATTTATAACTAAAAAAATTAGTGACACTTTCAAATTATTCATTTAAAATTTTAAGTTTTAAGAACACGCTTGCATCTTTTGACTTTAGAATCACCTAAGGCAGCGTTCAATTACACGGTTGATCAGTTTTTGCTTTTGCAGAAAACTGTTTCTGCAATCATGCAATAAAATAATTTTACTGCAGAAGTTTTCTGTAGACATATTTCAGTTTCCTGTAGACAGATTTCAGACAAATAGTGTCTAAAAATTACAATTTTTAAAAGTTGGAGGGATGAGCTTCTTGCAGAATCAGTTGTGCAATTGCGCAACCAAATGCATCTTAAATTGTGTGCCCAAAACCCTCTTTCACATTACTATGGTTTTACATATTGAAATTCATGGTCACCTTGTCTAAACTTATATTGGATGGGGCTGGGTCAATTCTCTGTCTAGGGTAGCTTAATAAAATAATTATCTAATAAATTAAATTATTTTTATCACAAAAGTTTAACACCCATAACAATTATGAATTATTTTAACATAAATAAATTATAAAACGCCTTGTATATATAAAAATAAACCAACCTATATTCATCAAATAAAACAATTGACCAAACATATATCAAAAGAAAAAAATATATAAAACAATTCATCCAAACAACATATTAGGCTACATTCTACAATGATACCTTTGAGAATGCAAGACCCATTTAAATTTATTTGATTTATACATCACTTAGGGCCCGTTTGGCTCGGTGTTAGGCCGGCTTTTGCGTTTGAAAAAACTATCAAACTCTACCTCCCATCCAAACGGAATTTCAGCTTTTGCATTTTAAGGGAAGTGGTGGTGATGAAAGGATATTTTTTCCGATTTTTGAAACGCATTAAAACACCGCTACTCCACCACTTGGCCGATTTTTCAAAAGCGGATGCCCACACCGCCGAGCCAAACGGGCCCTTAATTTGTACAACCCTTTCATAAAACCCATGTTCATTTGCATCTTTCTCATGCCCACATTTTAAATTCATATTTACCGAGCGAGTATTAAAATACAAAGATGAGGAGGAGGAGGAGGGTGGTTGACGAAGAAGAGTGGCGCACCGATGAGAAAGAGAAGAGGTGATCTGGCGAAAAAAATAAAAAAGATTATGTTCCATAAACTAGTATGCAAATTGGAGGGACACAAAAAAAATACAGGAGGGGGCATGCAGACAGATTAAAAAAAATGCAAATAATTCTCACCGCCGGTACGATCATATCCATCCCCACTATCCAAAACACCGAACACTACGTTAACTGAAACCCTAACCCAAATTGAAAAGTACTATGTATTTTTTTGAATGTTCGAAAAAGTAGTATATATCATCTAATATTATAATCTAAGTATCCATTTAGATTAGATGATTATCGTAATTCTATGATTTAATTAAAAAGATAATCTTAATTGTTGTTGTTGCATTCACACCAACGTAAAAAAAATTATATGTAATTTTCATATTAATGACTTGATATATACACCTAAAAAATGATTTAATTATATTTTTATCGTACTTATCCTGTATTATTTATAAATTAATGAACGTCTGAGGAATATGTGATGCACAAGCACTTCGTGACTGATTTGAATTGCACGAGGACAAGATTCGGTGTATTACATGGTGACAACATATTCATCATTTGTGTGACAGATTCATGTCAACATCTGATGGTGATGGTTCATCTAGTGGTGCTTCTTGATTTTGACTTTGCATTACAGCTTATGATGATTGTCCATGGGATGTCTATGCTTTGCATTTAAATTTGGTGACTATGTAAGTATTATATATAGAAATTTAATGAACAAAATGGATCTCACAATTATTATAAATTTCCTGCAGTTTCATATTGACATCTTAATGGTCTGTCAATATAGTGGTTCGTACTTCATAGTGACCTTGTTTTAAGGATGATGGAGAATATGAAGCTTATGATATCTGTGGTACACTAATGTGCATTTAGTTACAATGAAATGTATTTTTCAATATGTAAATGCATTTTTTTTTCGAGAACGTTTGACAGTTTTCTTGTATAATTTTCAATTTTCTCCTCTGATTAAATTATTTCAAATCATGTATGTCCATGCTCGCATGAAGTGAATAGGGTTGTAAAACTGATCGAGTGTATTAACGTCTTTTTTTATGAGTGTTGATACTCAGCCCATATTGTTATCCCTTTCGTAATCGTCACGTAATGTAGTGTATGAAATCACCTAGCGTAATTTATTCTCCACTACTTAGTATATACTTCATTACGAATTAAAAATATACATGCAATTCATATAAGTATGTATATCAGTTTTCACATTTTATCATATAAAATATATTCATTGTAGGACGATACATATACATCATTAAAAAAATTACATTTACTTAAAATGGGTTCTTTCAATTCAAAATGAATCGATATACATTTTTCATCAAGACATACATCGTTAGATGATATTAACTTATTTAAAAAAAATAAAAACATATATGGTCTGCGTTTTGGACTATAAAAGAACTAAAGTTTAACATTTTTCATTTCCTTTTTTATACAAACACGTACATGGGCTTCATTTTACAAACTAAGTTTGCGTAGGCCCACATGGCATAGCTATAAGAAAAATGTTACTATATATTTACTATAAGGAAATAGACACACAGCCTCATTGCAGCTTCATTATAGTTCATTCTATTTTTTTTTTAAAAAAATCATATACTTACCATTTAAAGTGTATATTGTTATATAAAATGAAATATATACTGAGATACATTAGTGTATTTTTTTTCATGATAAAAAAATGAAAAAAAATTTGTCATATACTATGATCGATAGAACTCCATACACAATGATAATGCAATATATACTACTTTATCATAGTGTATGGGGCTGCAAAACAGGCTGTAAAATGGATTGCGTGTATCAACGTGTATCAAAGCTCTTACTATAATTCAAACACACATTTACTATTGGAAAATGATGCGTGGGCTGTGCAGCCCCATTTGCAGTCCACTCAATATTTTTTTTAAATCGTACTCTCTCTTATTGAAGTGTATATTGTTATATGAAATAAAGTATATAATGAGATATAATAATACTTTTTTTTTAAATAATAAATATATTTTTTCTTCATACACTATGATAGCGTAAAACTTTGATAGCGCAATATACAATCTGCTATCATAGTGTATGGGGCTGTAAAATCGACTGAGTATATTAACGCTCTTTACTATGAGGAATATATTACGTATTCAATCTGGGTGTAATCCTCTCATGCATGTTTTGAGTGTTTTATAAATGTGTGTTTCATGAAACATATACTTTTATAAAATGAGTACATACCCTAAGGAGTCACATATAAAAATAATAATAATAAATTGCATACTTCATTTAACGATGTATACCTTGTTCGACATATGTGAGACTGCATACAAGATTATACGTAACAATTCCCTTACCATTGCAACATTAAGCCCAAAAATTAAAGGCAAGGTAATCGTAGATCAAAACTCCAGCATCTTTTCATAAATCAGATCCTATGTACCCTTTGTCACATTTACCCCTTAAGCTTTCACTTATGCAAGATAATCTTTTTTGGAGGTGGAACAAATATTTTCTTGTGGAAATCAGTCACAATGTCACATGATAAGAACATAAGATTGAAAACCCATCCACAAACCAGGTTGGCGCCATAATCAATTTGCCAAAATTCCAAGGAATACATGAACCAACTTGACATTTTTTAATTTATTAAAAAAATGCATAGAACTCCGGAAAAGCTTGTTTATATCCATATCAATCTCTCTCTCTCTTTTTCCCCAAAAATCCATGTAATCCCTGATTGTTTTCTTGATTAAGAAAAAAAAAATCCTAAGTTAAATTATAGTTAATTTGAAAGTGAAATATTCATTTACTTAACATCAAGCTGAACATATATATTCATATAACCCTCTGACTTTTTATAAAATTTAAGACCCTCCAATGACCAAAATGCCATTACCCACACAATTTCACCAAAGCACTGTTTTTCCTCCCAACGATCCTATTTTCAACCATTGGGAGTTTTGAGGTTTCAAATTAACACCCCCCCCCCCCCCCTACTTTGAATCATAGTTTTTGTGCATCTTCCATTTGGTGTGTTCGGGAGTTCTTTCATTCCTTCTTTCAAAGCGTTGGTTTTTCTTGTTTTTCCATGCATCTTTTTGTTGTTTTGATTCCCTTAGTGTAAGCCGAATTCAAGGAATTTGTGTTCAATTACTTGTAATCTATGATTTTCATTATCTGTTTGAAGTACACAAGCAATTATATCAGAAAGTATAAGCTTTAATTTTATCTATTGTCAATCAAGTGTTTGATGGAATGTTTGTATAATTATTTTAGTTAATTTTTCATAATAGATCAATTACGTAATGTTAAGCCACTTACTCCACACATTTAACCACATGAAAGTTAACCACACCCGACTTTCAAGTTGTTCATGGCAGGGGGTCAATCAATATAACCCAAATAATAAGGGATTGTATGGATTTTTAGAAAAAAGAGGGTCGATGTGGATATAAGCGAATTTTCAGGGGGCTATATGCATTTTTTCCAAAAAAAAATAAAATAAGTGAGAGTCAGGTGTGGGTTAAAGTGACGAGCAGGGTAAAAGGATAATTTAAATACGTGATTAAGTTAACCACATCCTAGTTTCAAGGTGTTAACGTGACAGATCAACATATATAACCCAAATAATTAGGGGATTATATTGATTTTCAGAAAAAAAAGAAGAGGTCGATATATGTGGATAAGCGAATTTTTAGGCTATATACATTTTTTTCTTTTTTACTTGAAAAACCACTTGATATGTTAAAAGAGGTATCCCCTTCTTCATTGACCGGCATGGGCCTAGTATTGTCCTCCTTGAAAGATTTCAAGGTGTTAACGTGGCAGATCAACATATATAATCCAAACAATCAGGGAGTTATATTGATTTTCATAAGAAGAAAAAAAGAGATCGATATATATGGATATATATAAGCGAATTTTCAAGGGCTATATACATTTTTTTTCTTTTTTTCTTTTTTACTTGGAAAAACCACTTGACATGTTAAAAGAGGTATCCCCTTCTTCATTGACCGGTATAGGTCTAGTACTGTCCTCCTTGAAAGAAAAAGATTGAATTAGGGGGGGAATATATATATATATATAGACACACTGAAATTTTAAAAAAATCCAAAAACCAAAAAAGGATAAATCAAGAAAGAAGTTGAAAGTGGAGGGGCTTAACCGCAATTCTTCCCTAGAAGCTAAAAAATGCAAGCAACATCCACAAGTAGCTGGACCCAATTAGATTCTGGTCCAAGGTCCTCTGCTATTCTTGAAGAAATATATAAACATATACTCAACCTAATATTTAATATTAGAAAACCATCCACCACTAATGGAGCAGATGAAAAAGCATCACAAAGAAAGGGTCAATGAAGCATATCACATGCCAAACATGTCATGTCATGAACAACATCATCAGGAAAGCATAACATGCATGCATGTTGGATGGGTGTTGAATGAATATCTATAACAGACATGGAAACAGACATGCTTTTCTTTATTTCATTTTTATATAAAGAATCTGCGCATTCACAGGGTTCACGTACAAAGTCTCATGCAGAGATTAGGTTAGGCAATGCTCGGTTGACTTTACAGGTTGGGCTGCAAAGCAAGTGTTGGGTCTTTTATTTCTTTGCTTTATATGATCAGCACATCAAACTGGGATTTTTATAGACCTCACATGACATGAGAAGTTGAGAACAGCTGCAGTGTACGTTTTAATCATATACATGTTTCAATCTGTCTTTCTTGACATAGTGAGAGGGTTTTTTTTTTCTTATGAAATATAAATATAATATATAACATTGAGTGCAAGATCTTCAGTTGATTTAATGTGTTTATGTAGTGAAACTACAAAGTGGGATATTCTTAATTTGACTCATGTTTGAGAGATAGAGAGTGTGTGTCCCATGCATGCATTTCATGTGCCTTTCATGTTTAACCTATGTTTCCTCTAGGGGAAGGTTTGGATTCATTAATTTTATTAATATCAAAGAATTGGTATCTAACCCAATTTTTGTTTTTAATTTGGTAGGGAGAGTTTTCAAGGTTTTTATATTAGTTAAATAAGTAGATCCCGATTTACATAATGGTCTACTACTAGAACAACCTAGGAAATCCTTTTTTGATTAATGTTATAATCTCACATGTAAATATGCATATGTATTTTTTTGCACATGCTTTGATTTTAAAAAATATATATCTCACATAATGAATCATGTACATTCATAAAATTTGAATTACATGTTTCAATGCATTGTGTATATAACCCTTCTAAAAAATGCATGTTTCTTATTGAAAATATACATCATTAAATTATAACAAAATATACAACTGCACATGTCTACATATACAAGGACTAATTACAATAATGCTCTTTTTTTTTCCTATTTGAAGCACATACCTCGTAGATAAACCATTGGCGCATGCAAGCCTAGGTAAAATATGCGAGTTGGATAATGCTAAGAATACTCTCACCCTGCACGCAGTCTCAAATTTGTTAATTTAAAAAAGTAGAATTCATGTTAAAATTGAGTACCTTTTTTCTTCAAAAATGTAGAATTCATGCTATAGCAGTGTTTGATTGCACAATTGAATAATTTTTGCGTTTATAGGAAGCTAATTCTGTAATCGTGCAATCAAAGAGTTATACTGTAGCAGTTTTCTGTAAACAAATTTCAGGTAAATAATGCTTAAAAGCTGCGATTTTCAAAAACTTAGGAGGGGTGAGCTTCCTATAAAATCAATTTAAAATCCAGATTCATACAAAATCAGTTTTGTAATTGCACAACTAAACGCACTCTAAAAATTAAATATATATTGAATTTTGTATATATACCCTGTATACAAAATATGCGACCCTTACGTCAGATGACATCATACGATGAGTTGTAGAATCAGTTTAAAATACGGATTCCTACAAAATCAGTTTTGCAATTGCACAATCAAATGCACTCTAAAAATTAAATATATATTGAATTTTGTATATATACCCCTTAATACAAAATATGCGACGCTTATGTCAGATGACATCATATGATTTGTAATAAATATCCGAAATTATGGAGCTATAATAAACTTGATTGTGGTGGCTGAATAATAACTATTCTTTTACCCCCTGTTTGGATTGAGGTGTAAAGGTAGAACAGGCATAGATAAGGGTGGAATAGCCTAAAAAGGTGTTTGTTTACTTGGAATTAGACGGTATTGGTATGCCAGATAATGTTAGAATAACCGAGTATAACAATTCGAGGTGACCCCTGGAATTGGCTATTACACCCTTATCTATTCCTTGTGTGTAAGTGGGGCCGGCCGTCTCATCAATTATTTTTTTCTACCCTGACAGAACCATTAATGGGCGACCTCTTCTCATTATTTATTAGTGTCTTTCATTTTTAATTTTTTTTCAAATCCATTAAAAACCTATGTCTTCTTCGTGCTCCCTCCGTCCGCTGACGAACCTCTCCCAAGTGGAAGCACCTTGTGACCTCTTCATGTGGTTCAAATTTGATGGAACAGAGAAGCAGATGAAGCAGCACCACTCCCTCTTCGTCTTTGTCGCCTCCGTCTCCGTTGATGTGCCGTCCATCCGCGACAAGGGAGAACAGTTTCTCCGCAAGACCGCAGCGATAGGGGTCCGCAAAGACGGGGAACGGCGATCGTGAGGTGGGACTCCTCCGTGAAAGATTTCTCCGTCGCCGATTTCATGGACATGAAGTTGATTGTTCTTCAGGGATAGGGTTACATAAGATTGCGGTGCCCTCCAATGGCAGGGAAGCACAGTGACGATGTTTATGATTTAAATTAGATATATATGATTTTTAATTAGATTTAAATATATATGATTTTTAATTAGATGATTAAGAATTTTTAATTAAATGTGTTCAGTGCATGTGGGGGTAATGTTGTCGTTTAAAAAATGATAAAACCTTATTCACAAGCTATTCATATTTTATCCTCAACTTATCCATTGTCAACCAAACAACAAAACCTTTATTATTACGTTTTCTAACGAGAATAATAAAAAATACAACCAAACAGAAAATGATCTATTCTATTGACATAGTTATCTATCACAATATAATTATCTATCCCGAATAACTTAATCCCTCATCCCAAACAAGGGCTTAATTAATGCCTAGCTTACAATTTTCTTAAAAATATTGTTGAGAGGTATATTGACTGGTCGTCTCAAAAATAGAAACCGAGTGAGTATGGTTAGTATTAGTATTATCACGATAACATGACGTGTATCATGAGATGATGATATTATTTTTCAAATGCTATAACATTAAAAAAACACATCGTGTCATCTTTTAATATGAGGCACTGAAGTCGAAGGTGGACGACTCTGAATGATACACGATGCCCTGACAAAACCTAAATTAATTAATTGAAAGGTTTAATATATCAATGTTTAAATCACAATGTAGAAAATTATTGCACTAGACCCGGTCATTTTTACAATTCAAAATGAGACCACATGTGTTTTTATTTTATTTTTTAAATAATAAACATTATATAAGGATGCATATCAATTGAATCGTTGATAAAAAGTGTATGATGCTCAATTTTAAATGTATTAATGCCACTACAAGAAAATTGCTTTTCAGCCAGGAAAATTTTCCTTGGTAAACGTGATAATTTCCTTGGTAAAGATATTTTTCAAGGAAAATTTTCTTTGGCAAGTTCATTGCAACAATCCGGTGGTTAAATGTATTTAGCTACAAAATCACTGTTTCCTTGATAAAAATTTACCAAATAAACATATTTTCCTTGATAAAAGCCTTTACCAAAAAAAATATTTTGTCGATGAACATAAAATAATTTCCTTGGTATATATAAATTATATTATTTCCTTGGTAAAGTTCAAAATATTCTCAAGGACAATTTTCTTTGCAAATACTGAATTATTTCCAAGAAAATATTTCCTTGATAAATTTAAATTAACCAAAAAAATTGGCAAGGAACTATTTCCTTGATAAAAGCCGGAATAAGTCTTAATTATGAATAAATTTAATAAAATGTTATATTCATCCCTGTATATATATGAATGTTCAGAATGTGAAAATTTCCAACAATAGTGTTTTTTAAGCAAAAGTGTAACAAAAACAATTAAAACAAAACATGAATATCAAATTCACTCTAAGAAACACACATTGAACACCACTTTCACATATACATTGTTTAGAAAACATTATTGTTTGTAAAGAAGATCCTCCCTGCTTCAACTCCAAGTGATGCAAATCAGGTCCGTTAAGAAACTACAATCAATAAAAATCAAAATGCAGTGAGAAATACTCTTACATAACAGTCCACATAAATAACAACAAACAATATTAAAAAATTTACATGTATCAGTAAATGTAATACATGTATATATTACATCAAATTGGCATAGATACATCTATTCAAACATCTCCCATGGCCTAGTAACATTTATTAAAACTTCCAAACCCATCGAAGGACATCACACAGAGATACACCTACTTCAAAATTTATAATTGAATCACTTCCAACCCAGTTAAAAGGAAATTCAGCCCGTTATTAAAAACAATTTAGCTACAAATTTTGCAAGGATTCCAGAAACAAACAATCATGTACATGCACCAATATCTCTCTCTGTGTTCAAGAAAACCAAATGCAAAAAATGGAACTAATCATCAAAGAGAGCTCAATATATGAACATCCTAAAACATCTTATTAAGTCATTGATTGACTGCTAGAGATTGTGTATAGATGTCACAAATAGATGCTATGATACTTGGAATTACCTCTATTATACCATTGATGCAAGTCCATGTTAATAGGCTCATCATCTAGCACAAAAATGTCAAGTCCACCAACATTCATTTCTTCAATTTTATTTCATAATATAGTCACATTCATAATTATCAATGAAAAAATGAAATCATACCATGATTGTAGAGCTATAGAGCATCCTGGAATTTGCAATCGTGCAGCAAGATTCTGAAACATTTCTTGCATCTGCCTCTCTTGTTGTACTCGTATCTCCTCGGTCCGTTTCGTTATCTCCACCTCCATAACAACACGCGTATCCCTCAGCTCATCTCTCAACTCTTCAAGTTGTGATCGCAAATTCTTATTCTCCTCAGCCTGTCTCATAAATTCCCCCTGCATAACAGAACGACTAGAAGTAGAGGGTGCCTTAAACTTGGCCCCATGCCCTAACCCTCACACATATCCAGATCTCATCCCAAGGATGTCACACATGATCTCTGACTCACTCAGCTTGGTACCATCTGGTGTGGGTTGATTGCGCATAAACTCCATTGCCTCCTGTATCGATACCATAATAGACAAAATATGATCCACACAGTCTCATCTCACCAGAAATTGCATCAGAAACTAAATCTAAATGTCTGATGACTAGCAAAACTAATTTGAACAAATTCCAACTTGACATCATAAAACAAAAAAAGAAAAGAGGAAAACATAATTAATATATTGAATTAATTAGAAACTTATTTCATACCCAACGCTCTTGTGCCAATGGATGAACCCATGTTCTTGTCTGCTCTCGATAGTGAACATCTCTATAATGATCTATCTCACCACGCTCCTCCCCAGTTTCAGAATTTTGCTAAGCCATTTAAAAGAATAATTAAATTAATAAGGTTAATAATTAAAAGAATTTATCAAAGATGTTATTAACAAATATCTTACCATCTCATGTCGATGTCTAACAAATAACTTGTAACCTGCTACGTGATTCACAACTAGCTTCATTCTATTCTGAGAATTGATTCTACTTCTTTTCTACATGTGGAAACTAAATAATGTAACAAATATTAAGGTATGTGAAAAAAATAATTCTACAAGAGAGATATATCACCTGAAAGCTCTATGAATAAAATCAACAATTGATAACCAAACAAAGTTATTTACATACTCTTTCAGATATTAAATAATCAATACAGTTAAAAATTAATTCCTATAAATTACCTCTAGACATTGATAGACATGGTGTCTATCACCATCAATCACATGTTATTGCATACACGACATGGATATCGAATCCAATTAGCTCCATCTCTACAATCAACATTAAACATGCATCATGAATTTTATAAGCTATATAACGATCCTTTTTTTTTTGTTTTGTCTCTGTTTCCAATGGTCCAATATATATACCCTACACAAATTCAATTGCCACCCTTACCTAATTAAAACATCAAGTGTTTAACAGTCGAACACAATCATGAATAACACTTTTATTTTGTAAACCAATCAATAACAAAATCAAATGAACTTTTTATTTTGTAAACCAATCAATAACAAAATCAAATGAACTATTAACCGAAATAAATGCAAAACAGAGCTCTATAGCATCTCTCTGTACCAAAAAAATGATCAAATCAAATCAAATCAAACCAGAATACCTAAAAAACCATACTTACCGGCGGATGTCGACGACGAAGTGGAGGGGAACGTCAACGGTGGTCGGGATCCACTCTTGCACTGGCGGATGTCAATGACGAAGCGGAGGGGAATGTCAACGGTGGTCGGGATCCGCTCTTGCACCGGCAGCTGTCATTGATGAAGCGGAGGCGAACGTCAACGGTGGTCGGGATCCGCTCTTGCACCGGCAGCTGTCATTGACGAAGCGGAGGCGAATGTCAACGGTGGTCGGGATCCGCTCTTACACCGGCAGACGTTGACGAAGTGGATGTTGACGTCAACGGATGTCTGGATCTGCGAATGTCAATGATGAAGCGAAGGCGGACGAAGATGAAATCGATGGAGGTCGGGACGTCGGATGTCGACGAAGATGAAAGCGATGAAGTTGGGACGTCGGATGCGGCAGGGGTTACTTGGGACAAAAGGGGTTATTTGGGAGAAAAAAAAGACGGTGTGTTACGGTTCATTAGGGGCAAAACGTGTACTTTATGTTGTCTGATTTTTATTTTATGTTTAATACTATTATCAAGGTAAATATTCTTTTACCAAAGAACAATATTCATTGGTAAAGATGTAGGGAAATATTTGAAATATTTTTTCAATAAATATTTTGCTTGGTACAAATAATTTCAAAAATAATAAATAATGTTTTTTTAATATATTTTATCGGGAAAAGATTCCTGAGTAAAAAAATTTACTTTGTTCAATGAAATACAAACACTAAAAAAAATCATTATTTTTTCAAATCAACACACATTTACCAAGGAAATTATTCTTTGGTAAAGATAATTCATGTTTAGTAAGGAAAATATTCCTCGGTGAAGGAGTCAATTTTTTCAAAGGCCTTCGCTAAGAAAATATTTCTTTAGAAAAAAAATAGTTTTAGACTTTTATCAAGGAAAACTTTCCTTAGAAATAGTTATTTTCATAATAAAAAACTATAAAATAAAATATTTACTTTTTCAATGAAATACATTCATTGGAAAACAAAATACAAACATTAAAAATATTCATTTTTTTTCTATAACCAGATTTACTAAGGAAATTATTCTTTGGTAAAGATAATTCTAAGGAAAATATTCCTTTGCAAAGGAGTTAGTTTTTTCCAAGGACTTCATTTCCTTATTAAAAAAATAGCTTTAGACTTTTTTCATGGAAAACTTTCCTTGGAAAAAGTTATTTTCATAATAAAAAACTAAAAAATAAAAAAAATTACTTTTTTCAATGAAATACATTCATTGGAAAAAAATACAAACATTAAAAAAATTCAATTTTTTTTCTTCTAAATCAACTCATATTTACTAAGGAAATTATTCATTGATAAAGATAATTCACATTTACTAAGGAAAATATTCCTAAGCAAATGAGTCAATTTTTTTAAAGGCTTTCACTAACGAAATATTACCTTGACAAAAATCAAAAGTGCACTATTACCAGCAAAGTATTTTGTTGGTAAAAAAAATATAAAGAATAAAAAAAATTAAGAATTTTGTGTTCCCCTTTACCCATGAAATAAACTTTTCCTTGGTAAATGGGTATAATTACCAACGAAATTAATTTCCTTGATAAACAATTCATGGCTAAAAAGCCTTTCTCTTGTAGTGTGCCCTGAACCCATTTTTAGTAAATATGAAAAAAATTAACGATGTATATACCTCGTCTAACACACATATGTTTGACTAGATTTCTCACGATGCATATAATATTATAATTTGAACTGTAAAAAAGACAGTGTAACAACATCTTGCTTTATTACTTATATATACATTTTAGTCTCATTTACAGCCCACACATGTTTTCACTTTCATTTTTTGAATTATATATTTAGCTATTTAATTGCTTTCTTATAAAAAGATGATTCACGTATTTATATGAATTGAATGTATGTAGTTTTTTTTTAGGATTTTTAGTTTTAAGTCCCTGTAAACTTTGCTATTTCGAGATTGATCCTTGCCTTTTTTCAAATATTTTTACATCCCTCTAATCTAGTGATTAATTTGGTTTGAGTCCCTTGACACGCTTTCCATCAGCATATACGGAGTATATTCCATCCCTCGTTAGGATCTCATTTGATATTTTCTTGTAATACCTAAATTGCCCTGCTACCCTTTTTGTTACCCAAACTGCCCTTCTATACTTTTGAGTGGCTCCAACAATTACTTCTCCAACACAGTCTCTATAAAAACCTCCATTGAAGCATGCATCTTAGTCCACACCCCCTTCACATTGTCCACACCCCCTTCACCTGCTCATTTTTCTCCTTCACTTGGTTTTGCTATTCTACTTCACCTGCTCAAGCTTATCTTTTACTTGGTTCGGCTATTCTCCATTGAAGCATCTCAATAACACACCCCCTCTTCTCCTTCACTTGGTTGGATTATTGTCCTTCACCTGCTCACTCCCACGAAGAGGACGAAGAAGCTAGCTGACGACGCCAACGACGCTGAAACTGACGCCAACAACAACGCCGACAACAACAATGTCTGAATTTGTAAGTACTTTAGTATTTGTAATGTATATACTAAGTGTTTAATAAAATGCCTCAAATAACATACATTTTGCTTTGTTGGACATCCAATGAAAATTTCAGTGGTACCTCAACTCCCGCTCGAGAGTGTCAGTGTAGAAGGAGATGTCGTGTCTATGTATCCAAATGTGAAGGCTCAAAGGGTCAATGCTTTTTTAGATGCCCGGCATGGAGGGTGGAAGATGACTGTAGGTTTTTCGAGTGGCTGGACGACGCCATCTATACCACCATTGATTTGAAATATCAAATCATGATAGTTGAAGAGGGGGTCAACCAGAAAATAAATGTCATGGTTTTACATATGGAGAAGAGCATTAAGTTGATTAGGCTTGCAATTCTTTTGTTGGTCATTATGAGTTTTGTGGTATTGTATTATATCATGAAGTGAAACCTTCCTTGTAATAATATATGTACTCTCTAACTAATGTTTGTTTAGAATGATATCATTTGCCCTTTCATCATAATATAGCACCTGAAATTTGTGTTGTGTGCATTTCAACCTGTTAGCACTTGTGCAACAATTGCAATTACAAATCTACAACTCCCATATGTATAGCACTTGGAATCTGTAATCTGTAATAACTAAAACTCCAACTAACATGCATATAAATCCTTTGCAACAATGGTTAACCATTCAATTTACAAAATACATAAGCATTCATACACAAAAGATAATCATTCACATTCAAATAGACAAGCATTCACATACAAAAGATAACCTTCTCATATCATTCCGAAATAAGAACTTAAACCATTCACATATCATCCCAAAATAAGAACTTAAACCATTCACATGTGCCCTAAATAGGCACCTAAACCATTCACATCTATGTCAAAATCATACAAAATAAAACCATTTTCTCATAGATTGACCAAAAAGTGTACCAAAATCTATACTAAACCCTTTTACTTGGTCCAAAATGTATACTCCAAACCTGCAGAAAATCTGCAACAAGTGGAACTCTAATCCTGCAAATAAAAATTTCATATGTTAATTAATATGCTATTTGAGAATATTTAATTTGTTTAAAAATATATTATTAGATGCATTGACTATGTTTTAAATAACATACATTCACTTACCTCTTTTATCCAAATCTGCCAACATGAATGAGCTTTGAGACATAAGGATTAACACCTGACATGAGCCCCCAACCATTGATTGACTACCATCTTGAACAAATGGCTGACTACCCCCTACAATCCCTGATCCAGAAGTTGCCTTTTTATTGTTTGCCCTGTATAATAGAATCAATCAAGTTCAATGGATTTTCATATTCAAGTTTTATATATCTATTTTCAATAAACTTATTAAATATATCAGATTTAAGCTTTTACCTGCATCTAGGTTGTTGTTTTCTGGGTTGTTTGGGCAGTGCCTATGTTCCCCGGGTCTCTATGGCTTTCAGTGATTCCTTGCCAAAAATTAAAACATCATAGAAACCATTCGAGTGTAAAAACAATTGCCAAAAATAAAAAAATCCACATGAGAATGAATGATATTCCCCAAACAACATTTTACTATTGTGATACACACATCATTTCTGCCCTAAATGACCTAAACCTAGCATTCAAACCCTAGATGAACCCAACTATCATATTTCATATGAAAAGCCCATCAAAAAAGAAATCATACACTATCACATAATCACTCTAAAAAAACATAGCAACATGAAAAAACCCACATGAGAACCTAGCTTCCTTTCATACCTTGATCTTCAAATTCTGAACAAGATAACCCCCCTTTCACGCGAACTCTTATTCTATAGAAATGCTAGTCTTCCTCGCACTACCAAGAAGAAACCCACGTTGATTTGAAATGGAGGGAAGTCGAGGAGCTCTGATTGCATGAACAATGTTTTTTCAATGGTGGGGACAAGGGGTTTGTGGGGTAGAGGGACTAAAAGGGGTATTTTAGGGTATAGGGGTAGTCTAGGTATTTCCATGTTCTATTAACTCCTTTGAGACGGAAAGTCTGTCAAGGGACTAAAACTAGATTAACCACTAGATTAGAGGGATGTAAAAAATATTTGAAAAAAGACAGGGATCGATCCCGAAATAGCAAAGTTTATAGGGACTTAAACTAAAAATCCCTTTTTTTTAAGAGTATATATTGCATTAGATAACTTTTTACATAATGACTGCAAACATGGTTGTAAAATGGACAGAGTACGTGTATCAACACTCTTAAAAAAAATATTAATCCTAGAATTGGTTACTAGGGTATTGATGAGTTAAGATCCTTGTTGACCCATAAAACAAGCTTCTATAGAAAAATCATGTTTTGTCCTGCAGGCTTCAGTATGGTGCATGGTTGGGACACTGCCCCTCTTGGGAGTACCTGAATCAAATTCTGCCAATTGTAAGATGAGGAGGTGGCCTAGGTTCATAGATCTCTAATCCGCTGACTGTCCTAGACTTCCTAGCCCAAGCCTTCTCTAGTGATTAGAACCCTTTGTGCTGATTCATGAGTCTCTGGCTCATTGTCTGTTCAGAGCTTGTTGTCCCAAGTCTCATCTCTATTCATAGTTCATCAGGAGTACCTTTTCAGGCTACTCTGCATGATGAATTGCTCTGGATAAAGAGTCTTAATTTCTTTAAAAAAGGTAGATTTGCATGTCTCTTCAAACAGTAAAAACTATCAGCCTCAGAAGTTAATCTTTGACTTCATCAATCAAGATGTCCTCTCTAGCATTTAAGATGCAATGACTAGGTGCAGATTGCTAGGTTGTGCACCAAACATATGGTTGAAATTTATGAAACAATGTGTAGCTAGGAATATTAGGTTTTCAACATATATGGCTTTATTTTCCAAACTTATGATTTAATTTATGTGACAATGTGACTGGTTCCAACTCCCTAGCTAGGTAGGGCCACCATTAATTGTGTGTTTGCTAAATCAAGCAAAACATTAATTTTAAAATATCCAAATTTGGTCACATACAATAATCTGACCGACAAAACATTGACTGGGCATGTCAGACATATCATATTATATCCACTGATCCGATAAATCCTAGAATAAGGTAGGGTAAAATATTTAACCTAAACTCATTTTTCAAATTAATGTCTCTAGTTCTCCCATATTTTTAAAATATGATCGAAAAGAACTGAAGTTATGTAAAATAGTTTTTCAGAAATCTAACTAAATCTGGGCATTCCAGTCATGAAAAGTTTCACTTAATTATGGTGAATTAAGTTAGTTAATAGCCATATTACTGGAAATTAAAGTCATCTATATTGTATTTCACGGGTATGGTTCTGGTGGAGTCATATCCATGCATACAAAATCAGGAGCGCTAATTTAAAAATGCGACCCCCCAATCACGGCATGCACCCTGTTATCATAATGTATAAAAATAAAATAATTTTATTTTTTAAATAAAAATTATACAAACGTATCTCAGTGTATATATAGTTTACTTGTTATAGCAGTATGTATTTCGATGGACAATAGATGGGTGCACACGGGTTGGACATATTATTTTCTTTATCATAAATTTGTGTGGTTCATCTTACCTTATATTAGGCCTATCAACGGGTCGGGTCCGAGTCGGATCAGAGTGGACCCGAACCCGACCCGTTTGATTATTGGGTCTTTCGGGTCGGATCCATATCGGGTCTCAGGTCGGGTCTGGTGAGATCGACCCATTAGCAAGCTCAAGCCAGACAAAAAGAGGTAGATGAACTTTTTAAAGGCATATAATGGCTTCATTTTTTTTTAATAGAGTCTAGTATATTATATTATATATAGTTCTTCACTATTTTGATTTTTAAATGTTTTATGATTATTTCTTTCATTTGTTTGACACAGGGAGGGTATGGTTTGGATTATTATGATTTTACATGAAGTCAAAATGTTGTAAAAATATTTCAAATGTTTAAAATTTTAAATGATTATTTAATATTTAGTTATAAATGTTTGGTATAATCATGAGTGTTGGGTTGGATCATAAGTAAAAAAAAACACATAATATTTGAGTTGGATCAATCGGGTCTATAGAATCAGATCGAGTGGACCCAGACCTGACCCATTTTGATTGTCGGATCCTTTGAGTTGGATATTTACGCCTTTTATTGGGTCTGGTCTGGGACGATCCGCGACCACCTACCTTATATGCATGGGGGCAAAGTCCTAGAGAATATTCTTTATGATTCTGGTGGGATATTAGACTTATAAAAAATTTAATGTCTCGTTGATCTCAAGGGAGGACCTACTTTTCATATATTTCTCCAAAATAGGAGCCCCCTTCCTAAAAATTATGACAAATCCACTGTACAAAAGTTGAACCAAAAGAATCTCAGTCATTAAAAGTTCAAAGAGAAACAAATTTTTCATGATTTTCTTCTCACAATCTAATATATGTTAAAAAAACTTCAACTATTAAAATTTCATTAAAGAGGTGATAAAAAAATTACAACCATTAACATTTAATTAAGAAGTGATAAAGTTAAAAAAAATCTTCCATGATTTTCTATTATCTGAATAAATATTTAAAAGAAAAAAATCTCAACCATTAAAATTTATTAAAAGAGATGATTATTTGATCATTTATATTGAGAGAGAAATTTTTAATAGTCTCTGTACAAAGGCAATATAATCATTCAAAGGTTTCAGAACAAGAAGAGTCATCGATGACAATTGCCTTAAAACATGTTATATTAATCTTTGAAAATTATTATTTTTTAAATAGTTCAAATGGATTTTTTTATGAATTTTTTATTTAAAAATTGATTTATAATAATGAAGAGAGACAAAATATATATATATTTAGTTATTGAATAGGTTTCTGGTGGATATGTCTGAAATAGAGAAACAAAATCCAGAGCTGAAGTCAGATGAGGGTATTGCACATGTCATCTCTTTTTTTTGATGAGTCACCTATTTCGGTGTGTTTCTTTGCACGGTGATATTGTTTTTTTCATATTGGAGTTGATTAACATTATCTGATATATTGGTGAAAACATACAATATTCATGTAAAAAACGAAAAAAATTAGATTTAAATGCAATTCACGAACATTTTTTTTAAAAAAATATCATATTATGATATATATATGTCTTTATAAAAAATAAAATATATATATTTCAATGAATGTACTGATTCTTTATAAAATGTGTAAAAAGCATTATAACGAGTTATATATCTTGTAGTTGACCATGATATATAAAATTATAAATAGAGTTATAAAATATATAGAGTGTAACAACTAAAATTTTAAAAAATTTGGCACATCCCGAGACACTCACTCACGTGCACACCATAAAGGTATAATCTCAATCACCGGTAACAGGATATAAATAAGAGTGTCATATCTATTTTTTCATTTTTGTAAGCCTAATTTTTTCTATTTTTCTAATAATATAAAAATGCTTTTCAATCTTTTTTTTTTTGCAAAAAAAAAAAAAAAATTTTATGACTCTTTTATATTTTAAAGAAAAAAATAACCCTTTGAAAATATATAGTAAATCCAAATAACCCCTAAATAAAATTTACATTTATAGATGATGAATGTTTTATAAATATTATGTTGTTGGTTAACCCTGGTAGAAAACAAACATACCTAACAAACCTTACAATATGTTAAAAATGCGAAAAATCATATGTAATACAAAAATCATCTATAATAACAATTTTACCTCTCCAGAGCTAGGGTTTAACAATATATCGAGAGAGAGTAAAATCATCATTTTTCATATGATTTTTTACATTTTTAACACATTGTAGGGGTTTTTTTTAGTATATTGTGTTTTCAGTAAGAGTTAATCAAATAAAATATTCGTGAAATATTCATAATTGTGAACGAAAATTTTATTCATAGAGTTATTTGGATTTACGAGATATTTTAAGGGGTTTAATAGATTTTAAAAAAAGTTGAGAAGTTATATGAATTTCTATCAGATTTAAAGGGGTTGTATGGATTCCATATTTTAAAACAATTCCGTGATTCTTGACGAGGAGTCACATTTCCATCTCTCTTTTCCTTAGGTCTATTTCACCGACAGTTGGAACCAAAAAAATTAAAATAAAAACTAAAAATCCAGTTTTAACGTGACATCTCTCTCTAAAATCCATGCATGCATACATGCATGTACATATATATATATACATCCACAAATGTACATCCCATGCATTAGATACGCATAGATAGATTTGTACACATGCACCCACAGAAATATAGAGAGAGAAAGAGAAAAATAAATAGACAAAGAGAGAGACTTGTCTCCTACTGAGCCATTTAGGGTTCATCAGTTTTTTTTTTTCCTTCTACACAGGCAAGAAAGTCTAACCTGATTAATTCATCACAATTTTCATGGTTGTTGAAAGAGAGAAACCAAAGCAGGAGATCAAAAACATGAAGAGCAGCTCCACAGAAGGATCTGATGATGAACTGTTTGAAAAAAAAGGAGGGGGAGAAGAAGAAGAAGAAGATGATGATGATGACATGGAGGATGGGAGCTCGAGCAACAGCACGGTTGAGGAGAACAATGGAGGCAGCGGCGGAGAAAGGAAGGCGGCGATGGCGGCGGCTTCATCGTCAGGATCCGTTCGACAGTACCAGAGATCGAAGACTCCCAGGCTGCGCTGGACGCCGGACCTCCACCTCCGGTTTGTCCACGCCATCGAGAGGCTCGGCGGCCAAGATCGTGAGTTCTCTTTGGTTTTCTATGATTTCAATTTCACATAATTTGAATTTTGTATATAGTACTAATTATGATTAATTTGTTTTTGGGGGGTATTAGGAGCAACACCTAAGCTTGTCCTTCAGTTGATGAACATCAAAGGCCTCAACATAGCTCATGTGAAGAGTCACTTGCAGGTGCTGATCTCATATGGTTTAATTTGTATTTCATTGATTGATTATGTATAGATTGGTTTCTAATTATAGTTTGGGTTTGATTTAAACAGATGTATCGGAGCAAAAAAATTGATGATCATGGACAAGGTGATCAATTATTTACAATACAAGATGAATTAATTAATTCAAAGGTTTACAATTAATCTAGCAATTCTGATATGGGCCTTGATTTTTCATGAGTGTAGTTTTGAATCAGTATAGACATGGTGGTGGTGATTATCACCATATGTACAACTTCAATCAACTTCCTTTGTTACAACAAGCTCCTCATCATGGCCCATTCAACACAACAAGGTATTGTTTTCTAAATATCTAATATTCATCATTGAAATTGATTTCATCAATTCACATGTGAACATGTAAAATCTCTCTTTCTATGGCTAGATTCGATGGCTCTTCTTGGAGTGGTTATGGACACTGGAGGCATCGCTATGGATCGTCGATGTTCTATGGTTCTTGCGAACAATCTAGACAAGTTTCTCAATGTTTCTATAACAATCAAGGACTCTCTGATGGTAGCCATCTCGGACAAACATCTATAGAACCTAAATTTGTGACCCAATTGTCCGAGATGGCTCGGCGTGAAGTTCAAGAAGAACCGGATTTGGATCTGTCTCTGAAGTTGGATTCAAAGCATGATAAGAGGAAAGAGAGATTGAGGGGTGGTGGTGATGATGATCAAGAGGTGGACAGCAATCTGACTCTCTCTTTGTTTCCTCCATCTTCTTGTTCTGATAGAGCTCCAAAGCTTGGAAGGTTGGATGGGGGAGGAGGAGGAGGAGGAGGAGGAGATGAGAAGAATAGAAGAAGTGGACATGAAAGATGGACAAGTACTCTTGATCTGACTATGTGAGTTTTGGAAGGTTTGATATATAGTGAGATCTTGAAGTACTTGAAAAAAGGGTTCTGTTGGACTGTTGTCATATGTATTCACTACAGACAGAGGTAATAGCCAACACTTGTTCTTTATATTCATTTGTTTCTCCTCCTCTTATAAAATTATATGTCATGTTTCTTCTGTTCTGTGTGCATTGTTTAAGCTATGAGGTGAATTTAATTAATTTTTAATTGCATTGAGAAGAACAAAACTAGCATCTTAGGTGGATGTACACAGTCTTTCTTTGTTTAATTAACATGTGACTGGATCTCTAGATACCTTTAGGTTAGACTGATTTGTGTTAAAAATAAACAAAAATGGTTACAATCTCACATTTTAAGCACATGAAGTTGCCACAAGTCAGACATGACTGAATCACATCTCCTTCAGCTACCTAAATATATCAATGCATGTAATATGTAATTCACTAATTATGCATTATCTGATCCAAATAAAAAAGGAATTTGTGTTTGTAAAAGTTGTTTGTCATTCACTCATGTGTACACTGGCACTGTGAGATTCATTACAAATATAATTAATTAGTTATAAGATATGTGAAGAAACTGACTCTTTTTGTTGGTTTAATTTTAATTTATTCTTTTTTCTCTCACTGGGTTAACAACCACATGGAAGGAGAAAACCATGCCTCACTTGCTATGTAATTTTTCTGATAAGATTAGGGAGTATCTAGGACACATTTGTTATTAAGTAGCATACACTGAGCATTGTAGGGACAATTACAGGACTATGTGATTTTTTTAGTGGCTGTTAATTATCTAATGGACTGTTTTTATAGAGCAGAATAATTTTTATCACTAAGAAAAATTGACATTTGATCTATTACTTAAAACGGTTTCTCTTTGGCATCCGAATGGTCACATAGATTAAAGAACTTTATGAAATATTGGTGAACATAGCAAACAAACCTCTGTATCATTATCAATGCATGCACTGAAAATTTATGTGGAAAAGAAAAGTACACCACCATATTGATGCAGGGTCCAATGTTTTAGAGCCACACAACTAATTTTTTCCATTGGATTTATTACCGTAATCTTCATCTAACAAGGTAATATGTTTCGTTAAATGAAGCATGTGAATTATACACACACACACACACACGAGCGATTAGGTGTGGCGAACGGCGGGTGCGGCCACGATGTGGGTCATTCGATCGCGGGTCTATCGCATCCTACGGTCGATGTGAATCGCACCCGACCGTCCGATGCAATGGACCCGTGATCGCTGCGCACCCGCCGTTCACCGCACGTAATCACCCTATATATATATTTATATATTTGATTACTTAAGAGTGTGAAATCATGTAGGTCTAAAAAAGTATTGCATAGGTTGCATGGAATATTTTTCTTTTGTCATATGAGCTTATAGTAGAAAAAAAATGCATGCCCAAGAGACTCATGACTCTGGATCCTTAAACAAAACAGAAGAACAGATGAAATTTGCAGTATCCTTATGTTTTCAAATCAAATATTGCCTACAATGCTCTACAAGCACATGAACACTTGTTCTTCACCACTCACTTCAGTAATTCAGCAGTACTTGAATGCCAATTTATTGCAGTAGCAAGACCTAAAAATGGTCATGCAGCCTTAATTGCCTGGTGTTTTTCATACTGGATGCACCCATGCATGTCGCAGGTACTTATCACTACATAAAAGAAGGGCAAAAATTTCTAGCTACATTGCACTCACAAGTCACAAGCTGCTTTAGAAATAAATTAACTTCTTTGGTTTGTTAATAATATATTATGGTTTATATTTGTTCCAAATGTTAATGTCCCTTGAAATGTAAGCACATATATACATTGTTTCCAAATCATTTTACAAAGATATATATCCTTTCCAGTTGTCTCTCATATGGTATTATTGTTTCATGAAGAAGAAAACATGACATGTCCTTAGGAATGTAATTAAGTTGCTTCCACTCATTTTTGAGGGGGACTGTACATAATTAGAGACAGCCCTCATTGTAAGCAGAATAGGCAGTATCCTAAACAAACTCTTAATATTATATTTGTGGAAAAAAAATTGATATATCATTAGCTTTTTTCTTCTTTTCTTTTTTTGTTTTCTTTTTTTTGTATCAAATGTCTTCTAAACCCTAGGTGCCAAAAATTAAATTCCATGCTGTTTTTTGGAGGGCCCCAAGCAAGTCGGTACTTTTGAATCTCACATGAGTTGTCCTTGGTCTTTTTTTTTTCTTGTGAGGACTAGGAAGAGAAAGCTTACAAAATTCTTGGGTTATTGCCCTAATTGATATGATATTGGTCCATAATATATATATATATATAGTCATGGCTCAATGTTTATATATATATTTAATCACGGAGATTCTCCAATGTTTCTCATATAACTAGAAGACAGATGGTAATCACCCATTGTTGTTTATGTGAATAGCTTGAACTATAATTTTCTCTATATTGTTTTTCTTCACTTGAAGCATGTCAATGGTTTTTTCCTTATAAATGAACATGCCTAATTTATGATTGCTTGCCAGTGAGGACATCTATTTTAGAGGAAATTAAAGTTTCAAATGTCACTATAGTTATACAAGGTTATTTATGCATATGCACGTAAAAAGTTTATTCACCATATAAAAAAAAAAAAAAACACGGTAGTATTTGGACATAAGTTTCAAAATAAATTTTTTATTTATTTAAAGTTGTTTTAAAATTAGACCCAAAAATCATATTTTATTAGATTTCATAAAAAGTTTAATTTTTCATTGATTTTATTGGTACTTTTTCCATTGTCATATAACTAAAAGTTATTTTTTAACTTTTTTTCGGAAATTAAGACATTCAAAAGTTGATACCATTTATATTAAAGTATCTCACCATATATGATCACTTTCGTAATTTAGAGGTATTAATTTCTTCTAATTTTGTGAATTATTACATCAACACTAGCTCCATACTTTTTAATTTTAATTTCTAAATATTAGACTATATTATGTTGTACATGATTTTGTGAATTATTACACCAACTTGTATTAGACATTGTTTCTAGCAGGGTTGAGGGGTCTTAACTACCAAGAAAAAAGTTTTCTGTTTTTACAATTCAACAAGTAATTCATGTGTAGTGTGATGAATGAGCAGTAATGTAGGCCAAACTGCTAGTTCAATGTATCAAATCTTTTTAGCTCAACCTATCCTCAAACAGTTTAATTTCTCCTTTGAAAGTCCATCTCAAATAATTGAAAAAATTGGATGACGAAGCCCTCTGATTGCTCCAAATTGTCAGCTTTTCAAGCCAGACAATGGTCTTGTCATATGATTGATCCAACAAAAAAAATCACTTATCTTGAAATGAACATTGGTCTTGCTGGAGGACAAAGGCAAGGACAACAGTTGGAAAATGTGCAATTGATCCACAAGTCAAGAGTGGTTGTTGAACAAGCTGTAAACAGAAACAAATGCTTGTGTGTTCATCTAAATAAAGCTCATCAAAATTTCCAAAACATGTGCATTGTCAAACCACAACCAAGTTTGTTTTTTTTTTTTTTTTTTTCGATTGGTAAACTTTGTATTACTATGAACTTAATTGATAATGTACAGAGTGAGTAGAGGACGATTTTTGAAAAGGAGCAGAGGGACTACAGATCAGTCCCAAATTTACATAGATCATGGGTGCAATATTCATAAGTAGTTTCATGAATCAATAGCCAAAATGGTTTTTATTTGCTGATTCGGGTTGCCACTTTGCCTTCCCTATCCTCCATTAAGAGCTTGAGGAGATCCGGCCAAAAATCTATAGGCTCATGGATTTGGTATCCCATGGCGGGTTGAAAAGCTGCTAGATGATCAGCCACTTGGTTTCCTTCTCGGTAGACGTGGGTGGCTTTCCATTCCAACAGAGAATTTGATAATGTAGAGAAAGTACGAAGGTCTCTGAAAGCCCTCCAGGGGATGATGCCCCGGCCATTAATCCATGCAATAGCAGTGGCTGAGTCTGATTCAAGCCACACTCGAGAAGCTCGTAGGGAGTGACAAAGCTTCATCCCTTCGACCAGCCCCTTGAGTTCTAGTAGATTGATAGAAGCTGCCCGGACTCTAGCAGACAGAGCTTTGAGGCATTTGCCTGATGAATCACGCACCAGAGCACCATAGGCGAAACGATCATCTGATTTTGAGCCATCCGAGTTTACTTTCAGCCAACCTTCCTTTGGTGCTTCCCAAGAGACCTCTTTTTCAGATACCTTCTTTTGTTTTATCAGAATTCTAAAAAGGGTGCACATTTTACCAGTGACTGGAGTAATGTCATCTTCGAACAATTTCCCTTCAAAGACAGCTCTCGTTGCATAGAGAATTCGGCGAAGTAACAGTGATTTAAAGCATCTTGCATTTCTGAAAATCCTGTCATTTCTCTCAAGCCATATAGACCACATAATTTGTGTGAGAAGGAAAAATAGCACCTTTTTTCGGTTTGAGTAGACCCAAGAGAAATGAACCATGTGAAGTGATCTGTGAGAGATATTTGCCTGACATGAGATACACCCAGGGCCTTTAAAGTTGCTTTCCAGATATAGGCTGAGAATGGGCAGAGAAGAAACAGATGTACCACATTTTCAGAGCCAGTGGAGCAGAGCATACATGTGGTATTTTGGATGAGTTGTCGGCTGAATAATCTTTGGAGTGTGGGGAGCCTATCGAGGGCAGCTTGCCAACAAAGAAGACTCCGGCTTGGTGGTTGAATCGGTCTCCAAAGTTCTTTTGCCCAGGTAGTTTGAGGTCCTTTCTTGCGAATATATTCCCAAGCAGAAGAGTAAGACATCTTCCCTGATTTTGAACCTGTCCAGATCAGAATGTCATTTCCCTCTCCTCCAATTTCAAGTTCTGTGATGTCATCCCACACTGAGGCATGTTCAGCTGGCCACCTGTGTGGTTTGTGCCATTTGCCATCTCGGAATAGAGTACAAAGCATAACCTCCCTTGGAGGGCCCCAACTAAGCAGAGGTGGGCCCTGAAAAAGGTGTTGGAGACCATTTCCTTGGAACCATGGGTCGGACCATAGATTGATTGTTTTCCCTGAGAAAATGACATACTGTGTAGCCACTTTAACCCAAGTGCCAGCTTTGATAATAGATTTCCACACACTGGAGGCTGTGGTTTTTGAAGAAATAGTCCAGATGCTAACTTTAGAAAGATATTTTTTCCTCATCCAGGAAGCCCATAGTGATTGATGATTAGAGGCTAGTTCCCAAAATCGAACTCCCATGGCAGCCTTGTTCCATTCTTGCAAACGGCGAAGACCAAGTCCTCCCTCAGATTTGGGAAGGCAAACTGTCATCCATTTAACTGCACATTTTTTTGAGTTGTCACTATCTCCTGCCCAAAGGAAATTCCGGAGAATTTTTTCGATAGCTTTGTGGGTCTTTTTTGGAAGAGGAAAGCCCGCAAGCCAGTAGTAACTAAAACTCTGCAACACCGAGTGAACTAACTCAAGGCGACCAGCTTTGGAGAGGAGTGAGGAAGACCAAAAGTTAATTTTTTTGCGCATTTTGTCGATGAGAGGCATACACATAGCATGAGAAAGTGATTTTTGCGTGAGAGGTAGACCAAGATGTTTAACTGGGAGTTTGCATAAGGGAATACCCATGATCTGTGCAAAATCCGAACCCTCAAGAGAAGAGAATAGCTGACTTTTTTGTGGATTGAGCTGGAGACCTGACATTTGAGAGAAGGAGAGGAGAACAGAACGCAAGCCATGGGCTGAGGAGGGGTCCCCGTCAGTGAAGATAACAAGATCATCAGCAAAAGAGAGGTGAGAGATGTTCATGTCAGCCCTTAGAAATAGACCAACCGATCCCGTAGCTATAGCATATTCGATTTGAGCTGAGAGGGCCTGCATTGTGATAACAAATAATAGCGGAGACAGTGGGTCTCCTTGCCGAAGGCCACATTGAGCTCCGAAGAAGCCTTGTGGGCTGCCATTGATTAATACTGAAAAGGATGCTGTTTGAATGCATTGAAGAACGAGGTGTATCCAGTCAGGAGGAAAATTCATACCTCTCATGACTTCCACCAAGAATTCCCATCGAACGCTGTCGAAAGCCTTTCGGAGGTCAATTTTGATACAAGAACGACCTCTAGCTGAAGGAGAGTTCAGAGCTCTGGTGAGCTCGTGCGCAAGGAGTGTACTGTGCACAATGTTCCGCCCCCGAACGAAGGCCGATTGATTTGGGCTAATCACTCTGGGAAGTACCTGTTGGAGTCTCTCAGCCATGATTTTAGTTATAGTCTTGTAGGCCACATTGCATAAAGAAATCGGGCGATAGTTTTCAAAAGAGTCCGCAAGCTTAACTTTCGGGATGAGGGAGATGAAAGTGTGGTTCCACTGCTTAAGGAGATGCCCAGTTTGAAAGAAAGAGGAAACTGCCAGAAGGAAATCATGCTTCACTGTAGGCCAGAAAGTTTGGTAAAAATGGGCTGTAAAGCCATCAGGTCCAGGACTCCCATGAGGCTTCATTGAGAAGAGGGCCTTCTTAATTTCTGCTTCAGAAACTGGTTTACATAGAGCATCACCTTCCATACTGGTAAGAGGGACGAGGTTGTCCAATCGGGGTGTTGGTGTTGGGAGTGAACTCGAAGAGTTGAGGAGGGAACTGTAATACTCCACTGCAAAATTCTTAATGAAACTTGGATCTTCAGAGTGGGTACCATCGGCAAGTAGAACCTTTCGAATGGTGTTTTTGGCAATTCTTGATTTAATGGAGGAATAGAAGAACTTGGAGTTCCTATCACCCTCAGAAAGCCATAATTGGCGGGATTTTTGCCTCAGAAAGGACTCTTCGCGCTGGAGCAGGAGAAGATATTTACTTTTGGCGTCTCTTTCAAGGGTCAGAAGACTTTGATTGGCAGGATCCGCTAGGGCAGCATTTTGGGCAGATTCTAGTTGTTGCCTACAAAGTTGAAGAGAGGATTGAATAGGACCAAAAATCTCTTTGTTCCAGTCTTTAAGAACTATCTTCAGGTGATGCAACTTTTTTGTAAGAATAAACATGGGAGAGCCATGAATCGTGATTCGCCATGCCTTTTGGATTACCTCCGCGAAGTCCGTATGAAGTTCCCATGCATTGAAATATTTGAAAGGGCGAGGGCCTGAGGGGGCAGGGGGGTTTGCAATAACATGTAGTGGGGTGTGATCAGAGAGCCCGGCCGGGAGATACTGCACATAGCCATTCGTGTTGTTGTGCAACCATGACAGATTAACCAGTACCCTATCGAGTTTGCAGACGATACGCTGGTGTTGGTTGTTGCTCCAAGAAAAAGAAGGACCCAAGGCCCTAAGGTCATGAAGATGGCAGCTTGCTAAGCAGTCATTGAATCTTGACATGCGTCTTGAGTGAACCATATTGTTACCTTTTTTTTCATGACAAAACCGGATCTCATTGAAGTCTCCTCCGACTAGCCATTGATCCTGATTGATAGATTGAGCCAAACAGCATAGATCGTGCCATAAAATTTGCCTCTCAGAAGCAAGATTTGAGGCATAGATAGCAGATAGGAAGAAGCTCGGTGCACCGGACATAGGGGTTGCCTTACAGTGCAGGAATTGTGGGGAGAATGCTAGGAGTTGAACATGAACCAGCTCCGGTTGCCATAAAATCCAGAGCCTGCCACCTTGATGGGGATTGAGAAGACTATAATTCGGTAGGATGTTACGTCGGATCCTTTCAGCATTTTGGAGATCGACTTTTGTTTCAACAAGACACATAATAGGGGAAAGAATTCTCTTAAAAAATTCTTTGACATCATGCTGCTTTTCTCGGCTGTTAAGGCCTCGAACATTCCAGAACAGACAGTTCATGAGGACAATTATTAAGAGGTGGCAATTCATGCCAAATATGACTTGATGCTCTTCTTGAGAGAAAGAGCACCTTTGGAGGCTGCTTTACTTTTCTTGGAGGGTTGGGAAGAGGCCCCAACTTTGTGTTTTGGTTTCTGATTCCGACCACCGCCCTGTCTTACTCGAGCAGCACCATTGTTCAAGGAAGTCTCCAGGGTAGTGGGGAAGAGATCTATCTCAAGGGGGATGTCCACCATGGGGACATGCATCACTTCACTGATTAATTTAGGAGATTCAAAAAGATAGGAAGGGGGGAATACCTCATCTTGTGATGAATTCTGCAGTGTTTGAGCAGGTTGAACAGCAGAAGTCGACTGTGCCTTTTGGTTCTGAGTACGGATCCTCGAGCATGATCCTACCACAACCACTGAATTTGTCGAAGAACCGGACGCTGTTGTGGACTGTGGAACTAAGGTATTCTCGATTGTGGATGCATTGATTTGTGCCACCATAGTGAGAGCCGATTTTCCAGTTAGAGAATTTGCCAAGGGAGTAAGACAAGGTGACGAGGGCGTTCGAGGTGTAGCACCAGCATCTTTATTTGAAGTTTGGAGAGAAAAGTCAGTTTCAACAGCTGCTTTAATTGTTAACTCTTCCGTTTCAGAAATGTCTTGAAGGATGGAAAATCTATTTGTTGGAGATTGGGAAAACTTGTTGTTTAGCTGGGAGGTGGAGGCGGAGGCAACATTTGGGTTTTGGGGAATGAGATCAGGACCAGTGAATGCTTCAGTAGTTCTCTCTCTTGAATCAGGGATGTCCTTGAGAGTAGAGGTCTGATTTGGTGGAGTTTGGGGAACCATGATGTTCGGCTGGGAGGTGGAGACAGGCTTCATAGCATCTGCAAGCAGTTTTATCTTGGAACTGTTGTTGGGTTTGGGAACCTCAATCCATTGATAGCCTGCCTTTTCTTTGCCCTTATTTGTGTTTGTAGTAGCCCTCACCTTTCCCGCCTTGTCGGCATTTTGGGGCTCCACATGTGGTTTCATTACGCAAGACGCCTCATCATGTCCAAAGGTTTGACAATATTTGCATGCAATCGGTTTCCAGTCATAGTCTACCTTAAAGGATTCTCGAGCTCCCGGAGCAATCTCAACAAGAACAGAATCCGGAAGAGGCGTTGAGGCTTGCACTTCTACACAGATTCGGGCATAAGATGCTCGATTACATCGGAGTGTGGCAGAGTCTGCGTAAAGGGGTACCCCTAGGAGACTTCCTATCCGACTGAGGCAATCCTCCTCCCACAAATGGAGAGGAAGATTCGGGAGTCTGATCCAAATAGGAATGCTACTTAGTCTCTCCTGTTCCATTCGGACCTGCGGTGACCATTTGCGCAAGATGAAAGGGCGGTGATCCATTGTCCAGGGACCGCCTTCAAGGATGGAATCCATATCTTCAACCAAATCGAATTTGACTGTGAAAAAACCATTCCCGTGAAGGAAGAGACGAAATCCTCCCTTTGGGTTCCACAGTTTCTTTAGGAATTGAAGGAAGGGGAGGAAGACCGGTAGTTTACCAATAACGTATCCAACTATGGCACGATCCCATTCTTGAATATTCTTTGCATAAGCTTCAGGTTTGAGAACTGCCATTGTGTCTGTGCCTTCGCAGGTTGGAGCAATGAAGTGCAACGATCCCACATTTGGATGAGGTTTGTCCGTTTGAAATAGGGAGCCCCAGGAGCGAATCTGATGAGAAGAAGAGGCCGGGGGAACTTGCACCGCTTTCCGTTGCTTTCTCTGAGTGGGAAGAGCAGGGAAGGAATTTGGTGGGATTTGGGGGACTTTTGTGTTAGTGACGGTATGAGCTCCGGATGGAGGAGATGGGTTTGTTGGGAGAGATGAATTGGTGACAGTGGAGGTGGATATAGGGTTAGGTTTCGGGGCTGCATTTGTGATGGCATGTGTGGAGACAGATGTAGCAGGGATGGGTTTTGGAGTTGCTCTGTTTTTGGAGGAAACAGAGGGTGAGGAAGGGTTTACTCCCAATGCCCTAGATTTTACCTTGAATGCGTTAAAAATGCTATCGATGGTTCCCCCACGAGGAGGCGGTGGAGGTTTCGGAGAAGAGGGTTGATCCGAGGTGGAAGGTGGAGCACCAAGTGGAAGAGAAGGAGTGGCCGGAGAGGAGCCTCCTCTGGCGCGGCCATTCCGCCGGCGGAAACCGCGGGACAGGGAGGTCGCACCAAACTTTTCCGTCCGCACCGAACTTTTCCGTCCGTCTTTTTCAAGAGTGATGTGATCATAACCAAGTTTGTTTGGTTGTCACCAAAAAAAAAATCCAAATTTGTTTGGCAATGTATATGTGTTAACCCTGCAAATATTTTTCTTCTAGTAGTTGTGTTATCTGAATGGGAGATCAGGCTCATTCAAAGCACACAGACACAATCTAAAGTGATTTCTCATCTGTGGTATCTAAACCGCCTACATAGTGATAACTATGTGATCATATCATGGAGAAATCTTTATTAGAATTGACATTATATCATGGAGGAATGAAAAACTAAAATGAAAAGAGAAGAATGACTGAATATTATAAAAAAAATTATTCAACCAACTAAAAGAACCCTTCCCTTAACAATGGACAAATTAATTAAACTTGGTCTTGATATATGATTGTCCTACGCAACTAGGAAGATCCATCCAGCGTTGGTGTTTGTCCACCTAGTCATGTTCATTAGGTTCTGCACCTAGGTCAGGCCAAAGATTTTTATAATAGACTATAGCTTCCTCATTTTTTTAATGTTTGACATTTATTCAATAAATGTCATGAGTTAGAGTCCCGACATTTATCAATAAAAATAAATAAATAGTTGAGGTTTGATCAAAACAACATAATAATTAAACTAATAGTTGAGGTTGGAGAAGGGAACCCTGCTATTGATGCTAATGTAACTAGCATCTTAGAGCAATACACTTTGTTTTTTACCCACAAAAAAAAAATTTGCATAACTAAAAAAAAACTATGTCAATGTATCATTTGATCACACAATTTATAGCCATAACCAATAGGGTATTAATTTTTCCTTTTTCTTTTTTTGTTCAACAAGTTAATTACATAAGTAGCATCATGTAGAAAATTACATAAGTAGCATCATGTAGAAATAGTAGATCAATGCATGGTAAGTTAATTCTTCCCTTCAACCAACACACTTTACATTCTAGCCTTATATTTTACATTTATATATATACATTCACATTTTAAATTCACTTGCAGAATAAACAAAATATGAATAATCAGATAATTTATATCAATAAAATCATAAAAATAAAAAAATGCATGTCTAACTAAACACCACCTAAATACAACTATGAATAGGATGCACAACCTCTAATCCTATATGCATCTTTTTATTACAGTAAAAACATCAACCACTAATTAAACAGGTACTAAATCTGACCCTCCTAATAATATTTCAATCAATAAAAACTGTAGAAAATCTTAAATCTAAAATAAATATAAAGATAATCCATAGAGATAGAGAGAAGGGAGAGACATGAAACTAGATTTTGAAGATTCTGGATAGATCCTATTTATAAACTCAATAACTTAAATTTGTAGTTTGTTAAACACATAGATCATGAAAATTCATCATAAGCTAAGCAACTTAGATAATTAATTAATTAAGACGAGGAAGCACAGTCTTGGCGAACCCTGTGGCAAGGGCGCTGTACGCCGCCTGCGAAGGATGGACTGCGTCCCAAACAAGTACTTCGATGCGTCGGCGCACGTTGGCGTGAAAGAGTCACACGTCGGTCCCATCTCAATCAACCCCGTCCCACAGCAGCCTCTTCCTGTCTCTTCGAAACCTTTCGAAGAGACACAACAAATCCAAAAGAAAAATGTTATAAACAATTCCATGTCTTAACGAGGAATATACTTTCATTATAAAAAAATATACTTAGTGTTAGGAGGTACATGAACTATCCGTGAGTCTGTTCTTGTGAACTATGTGTAACATAGTTCAATTTAAAATGCTCAATCTTAAAAAAAAAATGATGAGGCGGTATACCTCAATATGGAGATGCGTTTTCTACACTAGAATCCTATCCATATGTATTTTTGGTGTTTTTCGATTTAAATGCAAAAAAAATGCCTTACAAGCAACCTCGTACATGTATTCAACTGTCATCTCGTTATTTATACCACAATTATATTAAAATAACTTATTAAACCCAGAACAATAAAAAAAAATTGTGTGTGTGTGTGATGTTGAAGTTCATATCCCTAAACAGGAAGGGATGGGATCTGGTCACCATTTATATTCATAGACAATCAGCCGAAAATCTTAGGGGTAACCAGCAAAAATATAGCACTTAGAAATGGCATTGGGGGTCAAATATTTATAAAAATAGCACTGGAGGCATCATATATATATATATAACTTCTCTTTTGTTTTTACGATTATAAAGGGATGCGCGCTGTATATATACATAGCACCTCCTTTATAAACCAAAAAAAGAAATTGTTCAATTTTTTAACACTAGAGACATTATATATATATGGAGTCTCATTTGTTTTTACGATTATAAAGGAATATATATGGAGCCTCCAATATTAAAAATTGGGTAGAAAAAATTCATTAAATATCTATGTTTTTTTTTTATTATTTGATGGAATTGTACAAAAAAATAATTTAAATTTATCAAAATTCATACAAAAAAGAGTTTGCATTTACCACGTATGTTCTTTTTTTTTTAACAAATTTACAATAAACACAAATTGAAAATATGGAAAATATAATCATTGAAACACTTTTTTCCAAACTGATTGTATTTTTGTATGTATTATGGTAAATGCAAACTCTTCTTTGTATGTATTTTAGTAAATGAAAAAAAAATTTGTACAATTCCATCCAATGCCCAAACAAAATGTAGCTATTTGGTGAGTCTTTGCTGTCTAGTTTTTAATATTGGAGGTTTCTTATATATACACCGCATTCCTTTATAATCCTAAAAACAAAGGAGGCTCTATGTATATATGATATGATACCTCCAGTGTTAAAATATCGGGCAGTTTTTTCTACCTGGTTTACAAAGAAAGCGCCATGCATATATATACGGCACGGCGTTTCCTTTTATAATCATAAAAAACAAAGGAGATGCCATATATATATAGCGTCTTCCATTGTTATAAGAAGAAGAAAAAATTCATCGCTAACTCGTGCTACTTTTTACAAATATTCGAGCTGCGATGCTATTTCTGCTAATATTCGATTTATATGTGTTATTTTTGCTAATTGCTCAAAATGTTATACTTGTGAAAAATAAAATTAAGAACAGTGCTACATTGTTAATAACAGAAACATCTCCTCCTAATTTTATTTCACTCCATTTATAATATAATTCTTGTACATAAAAGGCACGTCTATGAATGGGATGGTACATAGAGCTACACATAGAAATGAAAATAACATTATCCTTTTCAGTGAAGCTATATGGCACTGTTTTACAAGTTATTTTTACAATTTTTTTTTTTTTTTTTTTTTTTTTGGTAAGTAAGCAATTATTTGTATTGAACAACTATAAGAATGTACATGGGGTAGAATTAAATTATTTTTACAATTATATATACTTCGTTTATATATACTTCGTTAAAAATCAATGAAGTATTTACATCATTAGATACTGTATATATATTGTTAAATATATTTTTTTACAATTAGAAATGTCTAAGTTTAACATTTTTCATGTATATTATTTTATTTATAAAGTGCTTACCATATTTATTGGGATTGGTGACCATGTCCAACAAAGGTGTGTAGATGTCGACGTAGACGACCTTCGACCCAGCCATGGAAGAACTTAAGCTTTCGATGACGGTCTGAAGCTTCTTGTTGTACGCCTTGGAATCTTTTTTTTTTCTCCGCCACGCAGCCCTTCTGCGGTGGCAAACGCGGTGGAAGGATGTTCCCGGCTGTGATCTGCACCGGTAGACAGCCGATCGGGGGGAGCCCAGCGATCGAAAACTTACGAGCACCCATGCTGTACAGTTTCTGCAATCATTACGTAAGAATATAATTTTAAGTGTCATTTGGATAGAGACATAAGTTATTATGAGATTTATGAATAAGTATACAAGTGGAATAAGTGATTTCTTATTAGGTTGTGCTTTTGAAATAATACAATTCTATGAAAAATTAAAATACAAATACCAACTTATTTCTATCTATTTTATCATAGCTATACTCATCTATTACATCTAAACAAATAGCTTTTTACACCTATTATCCCCATATTCCCTCCTATTATCCACCAATTCCTCTACTCAAACAACTAATTAGAGAATGCATTATAGTCATTTCCTAGTGCAATTTTATGTTTGGTATCTGTTTTATTTTTTTATTTAATTCCAAAATTGTTAATTGTCGAAATGACCTTGGCCGATTTGATCAGAGCAGCGCTACAATTTTAATGCCGACTCAAATTGTTATTTTTTTACCTAAAGTATTTACATTCTTAATTTGTAATCAATCTCCATATTCTATGGCTGCTAGGCTGATCAGTAGGTTGGGTCTAAACCTGGATCTGATCTAATAGAAAGTGTAAAATATCAACTCGAAGGACTCGAACCTGGTATAGGCCCGACCCAAAGGACTTGACAATCAAAATGGGTCGGGTCCAGATCCACCCTGGCCCGATCCTATGAATGATCCAACCTAAACCACTATGTGATTTTTTAATTTATGATCCAACCCGACAGTCATGACCCAACCCAACATTTATAACTAAAAAATGAACCTCACTGTAATTAATCATATAAAATATTAAGCATTTGAAAATATTTTTATAACTTTTGAATTCACATAAAAGCATAATGATTCAAACCATAAAATCCAAAGGCTCCCCCCAATAAAAAAATAAAATAATCCAATAATGAAAAACTATTTTTCATGCACTAAACTCTATTGATTCAAACTCATCATACAAAAATAGAAATAAAAAAACTTAAACAAGAAAAGTGTGGTCTCCACCACCCCAATGTACAGGAAAGCAGAGCGCTCTCTCTCTCTCACTAAACTTTGTTCACCTTCTTCTCCTCCTCTCTCTTCCCTTTCTCAAATCATTTATTTTCTTTCCCAAAAATAATGACAAAAGAAGAAGAAAAAAGCCATCGTAGGCCCTCAAGAAAGCCCTCAACCTTTCCTAATCAGATGGTCCAGCCTCTAAGTTTGTCAGTGGGTTGGGTCTACCCATCCGAACCCGAATAAAGACATAAAGTACCCGATCGAAAGATTGGAGAGCCGATATGGATCTGACAATTAAAACGGGTCGGTCTAAATTTTATCTCACTAAAACCGATACATTGACAATAGGCCTGTCAATAGGTCGGGTCGGGTCCGGGTAGGGTCGGGGTGGACTCGGACCTGACCCGTGGCAAGACCCAACGGGTCCGGGTCCAATCTAGGACCCGGCGGGTCCAGGGAAATGTGGACCCGGACCCGGACCCGGGTCCAGGTCGGGTCCGGGTCCGACCCGACCTGGATGGTTGGCAAAAAAAAAAGAGGAAGAGTTCATGTATTTGTTTGCCTTATTATTCGATTTGAAAATTTTTGTAATAAAACATTATTATTAATGAGACTATGTTTGAACATAATTTTATACAATTCAAAAGAAGCAAATGAATTATTAAACAATATCCAAAACAATAATCACTAACATAAAAAATATATTAACCTAAACAACATTCAAAACAATAAACACTAACATATTAACTAAAATAATAAACATAAATCATGCAACAAACTAATTAATTATACAAATTCAAAAGCTAATAAGTTAATTATTCAAAACAAACCGACGACAATACATTACTAAGTGTATTATATATTAAACAATCAAGTTCTTGCAAGTTGCAACATCAACACAACGAAAAAATGTTATGATTTATGAACTTATGGATACAAACATAAGTTAAGTAAGAAATAAAATTATGTATCAACTAATACTAATAGTCTTATAATATATGAGCATATATTAATAAAACAATCGGGTCTCGGGTCCAACGGGTCGGGGCGGGGTGGACCCGGACCCGACCCGTTTGTTTGTTTGGGTCCGTCGGGTCGGGTCCAACTCGAGTCGGGTCTAAATCGGATCGGGTATATTACATGTGTAATCTAGTTCGGGTCGGGTCGGGTCCGGGTCTAGACCCGACCCGTTGACTGACCTAATTGACGGGGCTATTGGCAGCTTGATTTCATGAAACGAACTTTTAATTAGGGTCAATTTTGAAATTATAGTTTGGGTTAAATATGAAATTGTCCTTATTTAATCATTATGGATTCCCGTGCATGCATGACGGTACGAAGGTTAGATTGAGTCCTAGACACACTAAAGAAAATGAGATGCTCATTCAGAAAAATAATAATAAATAAAGAGTACCCACACAATTTAATGAAATAAAAGATTTTTTAAAGATTTAGGAGTCATACATGGATATGGTGTAGTCTAGGTGGGTTTTTTTTTCCCCAGTAGAAAGGTTTTATATCCAAAAGTATAGTCAGGCTGAACATAAAATCCATAAAGTATAGTCAGGCTGAACATAAAATCCATAAACCAGTTTTTCTATCTGCCATTTACAGGTATTAATCCTGGGTTACCCACATGGAGGTCCGGTGTTCCTACCGCCACGCCAACACGTGCGGGTTGGCGTGACGGTGGGGATAAGTTTAGGGTATGGGGTGACCTGCATGAATGGTTAAGATGAATCAGCATTAGTTGACTATCAAAAAAAGTGTCCAAGGAACCAAAGATTATTGTAGAAATGGTACAAAATACCATTCAAGTGTCCAAGTAACCAAAGATTATTGTACAAATGGTACAAAATAATCAATCACTATAAGAAACAAACCTTTAATACAATTATGTAGTCTCGCAATTATATCATAATATATCAAAATCTTACAATATCATTATCTGATTCAATGAAACAAAGTGTCTTTAGGGTTTTTTGTCATCATTTTTCCCCTAATTGCTTGGCAATCTATAAAGTACTGGAAAATAACTTTCCTTTTCTAAATCTGGATTTTTGGCAGCAATTTTTTTTTTTTTTTTTTTTTTTTGCTTTCAAAATTTTAATTGTAAAACTAGACTTATGTCAATTTAGCATGTTTTATGGGATTAAATGTTAAATATATCTTAATCTTAAATTTTGAATTTATCTTAATTTTAAATATTAAATTTAGAATTTTAAAATTTAATGATATTAAAATTTATAGATAGATTTAATGATTAGATTAATCAAAAATCCTCTCACTTTCTTATCTCCACAAAATCTTTATCAAATTTATTCATAAATCTTTAATATAAAAAATTTAAAATTAAAATTCAATAAGATTTGAAGTCTAATCCTATAAAAACAACCATTCAAATTTTAAACTTTAAAATTCAATATCTATCTCTAAGAATATAAAGAAAAAAAAAATTTTAATCTAGACATGCTCACATAAAAATGGGAAAAAAATTTATCCAGATAAGCTTTGATGACATTACTCATCCGATCAAAAAGCCAGTTTTATAATTAAAACTAGCCCCAAGACAAATTCTAAACTTACAAAAAAAGTTAAGACTAAAAATGAAAATTACTCAAAAAATTTTATCCAAAACCTGTGACAGGCTAGACTGCTATAAAATATTGAATACTCATGAGATCTCATAGGATCCCCTCCAAAATAAATAAATAAAACTATCTATTCTAATATCTAAAATGCATACTACAAATATTTTTATTTTTAAAAATAATAAAATATGTATTTCTATAAAATGTAAGAATATATATATACATATATTCAATAGAATTGAATGATATGAGTTATAATATAAAATATAAAAAAAATTAACGAGATAAGAAAGATCATGTATAATAATAATACCTTGACAAATGTTTGGAGATTTTGAAGCAACAAAGCATGGTAGCCATCCAAGCCCATGGACCTCCTGGTGGGCAACGTATAATAGTTAAACATCATATCATTCGATCCCACCCCAATCACAAACAACGCCTCCCCAACCTTCGCCGCCGTCAACCCCACCTTCCCCAGGTACTCCTTGAAGTACCCCACCTGCGCGTCCATCGACGCCACATTCGACAGCGATGACGTCACCACGTCAAGCCCCGTCCCCGCCGACGCGAAGCTCACGCCGGTGCCCAGGTCGTCGGAGCTGACGGAGGGGCTCAGGTAGGCCTTCAGGATTCCGTCCTTCTTCAGACCATGGCGCCGACCAGAAAGTCGGTCATCAGTTTGCCGTCGGTGAACCTGTAAAAGAAATTCAGGGAACACAGAAGATCAGAATTTAAGTGGTTAAATCTTCACCCGCTTTGAATTCCGTTTAATTTACTCTTAAAACTCAATTATATAAAAAAAATCCGGTAAAACCTAATCAATCTATTGGTTGAACAGATGGACTAATTAAATCGATCATATATTAAAATCATGTTACATGTTAAATAAAAAATTTATACAATTTTTTTTAATATTTCATATTTTTATTTAGTGTGATAATCAATGTATTTGACTCAGTGATCCATTGAAAAATTCGATTTTAAAATATTGTCATTGTATAAAGTAAAAAACAAATTTCTTTTTGTGACTTTCAATGTAAGACTATTCCTAAAACTTGAAACTCCAATTATATTACAATCTATTCAACAGAGAACCTGCCGGTGGCGGAGTGGTCAGGGAAGTCGCGGCCATAGGGGGGGTGGTCGGCGCGGAAGATGGTATTGAGGTAGTTGTTGTTGCCGGGGTCGAGGGTCGAGTCGCCGAAGGCGAAGATGGCGGTGATGTTGGAGGGGGAGGCGGCGGCGGTGGGTGGTTGTGGGAGGAGGGAGAGGAGGAGGAGGAGGAGGAGGAGGGGGAGGTGGTGGGTTTTCATGTTGTTCTCTTTTACGTAAAGTATGTGTTGTGTAGTATTTGTGTGGTTGGTTGTGGGGGTGGGGTGTTCTTTATATAGGATGGGATGATATTTTAGGTTGAAATGTAAATGTGATTGGATCTTATCTTTAAAGATTTGTATTTGACAGTGTCTGGTCAATTTGCTGATCAAAGTAAATTTTGAATTAATGACAAAAAGAACAATGTTTCTCACTTTTAAGATTTTTCTTTAAAATCTGATCCGGATTCTCTGTGTTTAGGATCATTTTGAGTGTCATATGAAGAAACCATGTGCATCTAGCCCCTGATTGCCTAATGTGGAACAAGAGTGAATAAGCTCGAAAAATTGTTTGTTTACAAAGAATAAGTGAATATAGTTATGTCTAGATGAAATGAATTAGTATATTGATCATTCAGGTCTCTTTGGTATTGTGTTAATCCATTCATTCTATTCCACTGATATAAATAATCATATATTAAATCACTCACCATCTCATACATATAAATAAAAACATGTTAATGTCACTTTCAAATTTGTCTTAAAAATTCATTTAAACAATTGTGCTACGTACGTGACATAACATTTTAAAGTTCATTATCCTACTACTTTTCCCTAGTTCAAGAAATATTTAGGAATCCTATCTAAAAGAGTGTCACATAGAATGTAGAGAAACTATTTTTAATGAAAACTTTCTCATTTTAATCGACAACATTGTGAAAAACCTATTCAATTTCGATAACTGTTTTGAGGACTAGTTCAAGAAAATGAGCTAAGAAGGCTGGATCGAATCCGTGAAGATCTAAAATCAGATATCACCTGATATTCAATATTTTTTTATGGTAATATAAAGGAGATAACACTAGGGCCGTTTGTTTCATGTTATTTTTTTTTGTTTAGAATTACTTTATTAAGAATCAGTTTACCAGGAATTATTTTAATATGAATCTTAACTCCATCAAACTGTTTGGTTCATACATAAAAAATTATAAGGAATTTGATTTAAATGTCTAAAATACATTTACTATTATATATATAATTGTAAAATTTATTTCTTTATCTATATCACAATAATAATTAAAAGAATATTATACATATTTAATAATACAAATAAAAAATAACCAATTATGTAATTAAACATATAATACTAGTAATTTTTCTAAATCAGTTGAATATTATGAACTCCCATAAAAACTAAATACCCAATTTTATTAGTTAGGATTCGAGGTATTGCTTTAGCTTAAATCCATATCACACATCACATATTATACCAATTATAATAATATCTAAACCCATCTACAATAATAAAAACTAAATTTAAAAATATAAATTAATATCTAATACACAGTTAAGATTTTTCACATCACATATAAAACTTATAACATAATTTTTTAATTAAAAAATCAAAATATCTATATAAACCCATTATATGGATGGTGGAAAAAATAGAAGAGGAGGCTATTTATTTTAGAAGGGATATACATAGTAATTTTATTAATTTGTAAATGGTATAATAGTAATCTAATTTAGGATTCCTCGTAGAATTTGAGATTACCACCACAAAGGGTTGAGAATCTGATTCCACCCAATTTTTCTACATAGATGGATTTTAATTCGAGTGAGACTCGCAATTACTAACATGATTATTATCAAACAAACACTGGACTTTATACACTTTTCTGATGTTCTCACATGATGACACGAACCAAACAAGATCTGATATATACAAATTAAATAACTGTTATGGATTTGTTCATAAAAAGGTCTACCATTGGCTCATGATCTGTATTTTATTTTTTGCAAAAAAATATTGAAGGCCACTCAAAGAGGGAAGTTAGATTTTAAAAATATATATATATAAAGAACCATAAGCATTTATTAGTCATAATCCGGAATAATCATATATTATCAGTGGGATTATTTATTTGACCATTTTTAAATATAAAATTAAATAAAAAGATGGAATATACCCAATTTCGTTACATGTCGTATTGCATTTATTTTATTCGTTAGGAAAAAATTTAAATAACCCTGTAAAGTTAAACTTTCATTAGCATATTAGGAATATTCTATGAATATTCCATTTAATAAAGACCTAACTAAAAAACACATTATCCCAAAAACCTTCTATAATATGTTAAAATTGTGGAAAACTTTTATAAATGACGATTTTACACTTCGAAATACATTTTAAAATCATAAATAAAATCATCATTTACATATGATTTTTACATTTTTAATACATTATAGAGAGTTTTTAGTATATTATATTTTTAATGAGGGTTAACTAAACAAAATATTAGATGTTTTCAAGGGTTACATAGACTTCAAGAAAAGTCAGGGTTATATAAATTTCAGACAATTTACAAGGGTACGATTTATTGTGTCTAACCACAGTGTTAGAGAGAAAAAAATTGTAACAGGTGTTACAAAGTAGTTAGAATAATGGTGAAGATAAACATATCAATTGGACGGATACGGATCAGATAGGCCCATATTCATATGCGTATTCTATCTAATCCGTATTCGAACTAGATATCCAAAAAAATATCTGCATCCAATATCCAAGTATCCATATCTGATCCAAAAATCCAGATTCAGATACGGATAATTATCCAAAATATCTAAAAATTCAAAATGAATAAGGAATGATTAAAATATCCAAATATCTAATATCTAAAAGTAAAAATCGTATATCTAATATTTAAAATATGTAAAAAATTTAATGATTACCTAGGATAAAACATAAAATTATAAGTATATACATAAAACATTACATGCTTTAGAGTAAAAATAAAAATAAAAACTCGTTCTAATCCTAAAAATAAAAAATATATAAATAAATAAATAATAGTATAATAATATTTTCAGATACGGATATTTTTTGAATCGGATACTGCTTGTATCCGATCCGAAAATTTTTATATACGGATAATTTTTTCAAATACGGACAGTGGCGGAGCCACCATAGGGCCAGGGGGGCATGTGCCCCCCCTGAATTTTTTAATTTATTTTCATATCCTTTTAATTTGTTTCTAGTTCCTTTTAATTTTTTGTGGTAAGTTAATTTAAACTAGGGTCCATAGATCATAGGCTCCACCTACATATAAAATTCCCTAAACTGCAACCACTCACAATTAAATAAAATAAAATTAAAACAACCATCTATTGTTCGTCTGGAACATCAATGTGTATGGTGTGCACTCACCCCTTCTTTTAATTAACCCTCCCCCCTCCACATAACACAAAAATCATTTTTAACTCTCATTTTTCATTTACCCAAGCCTCCTTTTATCTATATCCCACAAACAACTATAGAAGCATGGATTACACTTCTCAGCGTCTTCACCTAGGTGTCCATCTTGAAAAAAATAAATTTTTGAATATCTTTTTTTTTTCTTTTTATATCTCAACTGTTCCTAATATTAATTTTTATCTTAAATAATTTTTACTTTTTGTTCCATTAGATGTCTCACAATTGTTACTAATTTATTTAAAGTTTAAAATATTTGTATAAATATCTAAAATAATTAAATCATTCAACATTTTCAAAATATGAAACATCATCGAAATCAAATTTTAAATGTATGTATTGCTTATTAGATTTATATTTTAACATATTGTTATAAAATATGATAATTATTTTTTATGAATTATCAATATGAAATATGACATATTGTTATAAAATATGGTAATTATTTTTTATAATTATTCAATAATATGTTTTTTTATATGAATGTCTTTATTTCATTTTATACGTATTTTTAATCTATGCTATTAAAATTAAAAAAAAACATAATGATATAATTTTAAAAAATATTTATCTAAGTCACATTAGACCCCTTTTTATAAAAATTCTGGCTCCGCCACTGCATACGGATACAGATATTTCAAATATTTTCTAAATTTTCGGATACAGATTCAGATCGGATACAAATATTTTTTCAGATAATTGACAGGCTTAGGCTAAGATATTGATGTTAATATGTGGGATGACGAATTGAGTTGGGAAAATATTACATATAGTTAAAACATTTAGTGTTGCATTGTAACAACATTCCATCCTGCTCAGGAAACATAAAAGTTCCATACAACCAAGACAAAAATGAAACACAATACTGGATGTAAAATTTGACCATCCAGATCCTTTAAGAAGATTCAATGTCTGAATGATCCAATCCTAATTCCCTGTAGACTTCAAAATCCTCTGATGCCCACCTGCAGATGAGGTGAAGGCGAAATGTCGCCATCTTCACACCGAGCAAACGCTGCAAACGAAAATGAAGATGGGTTGCAATCAAACTTGGATAGCGTTTAGAAACAAGTTTAAAAAGGAATTACTTGAAGCGGCTCTCAAAAACAGCTTTTCAAGAAGCATGCTTTTGTTAGATTCTTGAAAAGCCCTTTTTATAGCTACAAGTTGTTTCTCACTTGCTGTGATCGAAGGGAGTTTAAGAATGAGTTTAGATTAATTATGATTCCTAGAAAAGTAAAATCTCCGAAAGTTGTCCAAACTCATTTTCAAAAATTACCCTTAAGTGAAACATCTAAATATTTGAATCACAAAAACAAAATTTACAACAAATTTTATGAAGTCAAGTAAAATTCAAAGGTTAGGGGAGTACCAATATCCGAGATGCTTCAGGCGATATAGGCTTTCCTTCCTCGCAAACAACATAGTCGGAAACCAACTCGACAACACCTGATAATACGTGAGATAGAATGTTTAACATGTCGATGTTTTTGTTCAAGGTACCAGGGAATATTAAGAGGAACTTACCTTTGTTCAGGCGCACGGGCATTCCTTGCTGACGGAGGAAAGGTTCCATTTCATGGGAGAATTGTGTCAGAGGTCCTTCTTCTAGCTCCACCTAAAACAATCAACTAAACAAGTGAAGAAATGGACCCAATTTACTGGATTAGCACATAAGACACTACAATCATAAAAAGACATGGCTTTCAGGGTATAGACAACCAGCAATTACACTTTCAATAGTCTAATCTCTATGTCTCAGACCTCTGTTGTTCTCGGATATAACTTTGTGTTGTGTGTGTGAGAGAGATAAATCTCTCTCTTTCCTTTTGTATTTGTATCTCGCAATCTCATTAAACACTATCATTTGCTACAAAAACATAAGGCAGGCAACAGCTGTCCATAAAAAAAAGGATTAAAAAAAAAGATCAAATAGATATATACACGAAAGTTTACATAGTTTTAAGGCAAAGATACACCAGAACGTTTACATAAGTTTTTAGGCAAAGGTTACAGAAACCTTTGATAGAGAGAACATGATGTGTATAACATCATGGATGACAATATTAGTAGGGAAAACTAGCCTCATAGGGGAAAAAAACAAAGGTCAAATAATTATTGCAATAAGCAAGAAATGTTTTTTCTTCAAAAAAATAAAAAATTGTTTGCAAAGATTGCATAATATGCAATCTATTTAAACAAAAGATAGTTGTAAATTGTAATACATAACCGATAACGTGACAAGTGCTCTGTAATTTATTTTTATAGTTGAAGTTTGAGGAACACTCTGGCATGGTAAACTGAAGTATTGTAAGACTAACACAGATTGTTACAAATATAATGATGGCAATGCCCATAATTATTAGAGGGGATTTTCTAGATACTTTGGCACACAGAGAACAGAGAGATGGTCTAAATTCTACATGTACAGATGACTTCCATTTCAAGCATTTATTTATTAAATAATGCAGTCACCTCAATCCATAATTTTTATGAATAAAAAAACACCTTTTCTGTTGCAATGCTTCCAGTCCTGGCAAAGTCATGTTCTTCATATGTTTCAAACATCCTGTAGAAAAAGGTGAACAAAAAAAGAAATATTACAACTAAACATTTGAGAAAGTGAAATTTCTTCATTAAAATGGATTATATTTTAGCTGCAAATAATATCTCATCTCCCTTTTATCCATGGACATTATATGTCCTCTTCCTGTAGGAGTTTACCTTTTTAAAATTAAATTTTAGATCATTCATCATTCACCTAAATGAAGCTGATTTCACACATAGCTAGGTCTTGGCATGGAGATGGCTCATGTCTATGCTTTTATTGTTTTCTTGAGTTGGTTTCGGTAGAGATTTGGCCATTGCCACCTCCATGTATCCTGAAGTTACTAAAAAGCATGGTGTACTCCCACCATTCCTTTTAAAATAAAAATTAAAAAAACACAACTGAACTACCACAATTTTCCCTGTTTATCCAACTCTCTCATGCACTAGATTGTGGGTGGCCTCCAATACACCGTATCTTCTTCTTTTTCTTCTTCTGAGTCTAGGACTCTAGATGCATCTCTTGCAACCCATCTTTCTAAAAGAAAACCTCAACATAGTTGCCAGGTCTGTAATCAAGTTCCTCCAGATCCCCCCCCCTCCAAAAAAAAAATCACAACAGATATCCTCCTTCACTGACAACAACCTCATCCACCAACTTGGTTAGTACTTAGTACCAACTCCAGTCTACCACACCTCCCATAATATCTTTCCATCACCACCTATACTCTATATAGTCTCTTCGTCAACCAACAAACTCCACAACTATTTCCCCATCAAAGTGTGATCCATGTTAAGAAGATTCAGTACCCCCGTACCTCCCTCGTGTTCATCATACTTCTTTGACCATTAACATATACTATGACTAGTCTCTGAATGCTCCTTTCTCTTCCACATAGCAGTTTCTCATGTCAACAATTAGATTTCATAAAATGGTTAAGCATGCCAATTTAAAGACTTCTAATCATGTCTCCATCAATTCATTACTCAATGAATCACCCACTATTTGATTTTCATACTGAAAATTTGACAGGCCCATGTGCCACATCTTTCGAACCCAAGTGAGCATTAAATAAAATCTTCTTCTTGAAGTGTTTGATCCACCATTCGTCAATACTCCTGCCCTATTTATTCTTTATATAGTGAAAGCAGAGAGATTAGACAATCTCACACAGAATATTATATTGTGATTTGCCTGATATGCCACCAATATTAAATTCAACAAGTAATATCCAATATCTAAAGCATACCTCAGGACCTCCTCTGTTGGTAAATTTGTGAAGAAAAGTCCGGTATTACCACGCAGAAACTAAAGAAAAAAAACAATCAGCACCTCTAATATAAAAATTAAAAAAAGATATTTCTTACAACATGAGGATAAATGCCAACCTTGGAGACTTTGTGTACACCTGGCCTGATTTCGTCAGCTGCAGTACGACCTAAGGAAACCTGCATGACTTTGTTTGACCCAAGAAAAAATCTGCCAGCAGAGAATCAGCTAAAAATATCACTCTGGTGATCTAGTCTGAAGTACATCAGGCATTATATTAGACCCTTGTCTGAAAGGACTATAACATTTTAAAATATTAATGCGATGATTTCCATTCCGAGACAAAAGCCCAGCTAGACAATGACATAATAATACTTCTGTGTACTTTAAAAGTACACACTGATACATGATGCAAATTCTGAACAGATTTTTTGTGAAAGATGAACACATTATATTAAATAGGTCCGGTAAGGAATGGGAAAAACTTCATGTTTAGACAGTTAAATGTTTATACTGAGAGAAAAATTACAAAAATCTTTACATCCATGGGGCAAAGGCTTTTCAGGTCATCATTTATACCTGCTGCTAGTTTTCAGTTGTTCCCTGAGTTCCTTAAATTTTGTATTTCGCATGTTCTCAAATGAGAAAACATAGATAGAACTGTAGTCCTCTATTGCATTCCTTATGGAATTTACAACTGCCTCCCTCTGATCTTTTCCCTTTTTCTTCGTCTTAGATAATGTCACTGCATATATCAAATACACCATATTAATACCAATTCTGAAAGGCTACTTCAAATATGAAAAAGGACCAATGAGCAATTTGAGTGGCAGATGCTCACAAATGAACATTCACACTAATTAAATTCACCAACCGATTCATACCAAAACTGAAAGGAGTGATACAACATGCCTCTACAGTATTAACTATTGGAGTCATTATATAGGCCTGTTGTTGGGCCTATTCCCTCCAGCCTGATCGCCGATTGGGCATATGGGGGTTCGGGGGCAGCGGCCCCGACTCAAATTTTTTTCATGGGTATTTTGGTCATTTTCTGTTTCTAGGGTTTGTACATCTTTAACTAAACTAGTAAAACATTTAGTGGCAAAAAAAGTGCAATTCAGACTCATTATCTTCATCATATATATTCATACCAAAAACAAAAAAGAGAAAAACAACAGGCCTTGACAATGTTAACTAAAATAATAAAAGATTAAATGAATAAACCAGCTTGTTAGGAACTTATGGCAGGAATTTATAGGTGATCTTGAACAGCATGTAATGACAACCATGATTCATGAGACAGACCCCAACTCTTGGGGGTTTTGACAATGAAAACAGTATTACTCCAATAAACAATCTAGTCAGAAACAGCATTAGAGAGTAACTATGTACTCAAACAGCGGGCAAACATATTCAGATGTGAGTTCAATACTAGTCTAGGTCTGAAGCCCATATTTCTGCATAAAAATGGTGAGCTAAATGAAATAACAATAGAAAGCATTATCAAAGATATCTCAATTAACATATACATCACGCAATAACAATTTGAAAATCAGAGGCACCCACTTAAAACTAGGCCACCCCATTAAGGTGGCACTTATTGCCAACTAAAAGTCCTCAAAACAAGTGGTGAAAAGCAATACATGGGTTGGATCGATGCAATGAAAAAAGAACAGAAAAAACTGACCTATCTGGTGAAGGTTGATTTGACAAAAAAAAATCCACAAAACAGACTCTTGGGTATTGTTCAACCCAATTGTGGACGGACTCTGCGTTTGAGTAAATCGACTTCCGAATCAATTGATTCCAAATGCTCCCTTTGGTTTGGTTTTAATCAAATGTGCACTTCCGGCCCTAACTCTTGTGAAATTAAACTTTTTAAACGTGATTTTTTCCTTTTTTTTTCAAGTAAGCCAATACAAGAACAAACTTCTCAACCAATGAAAAACCTAAATTTTCCTCCATTTTTGAATGCATGATAGCATCAACTCACCCCCAACTGTCAAAACCCAACATCAAGATTTTATCAGGACCCACATCACAAATAGCATACCAAAGCACTTTATAGACAAAAGCCATTTCAGATATTTGAAGAACAATATATCAGATTGTGCTTTGAATCCCTAACTACAGACAACAACGAGAGGAGGAGCATGTGCTGTTCATGTTGGATTTTCGAACAAACCTGTTCGATTGCGCTTCGACTTCGGCATCTCGGAAGGTCTCTCTGCGCCGTCGCCGCTTCAGCTTTTCGAGTTGGAAGAAGAACGAAGGGGATTGGTCTCTTCCCTTCAAAGGGTTTTTGAGGTTCGCGTAGGGTTTGCGAAACGGCATCGGTCGATCCTGACCGTCCGTTTGAGTAGGGCTTACAATGATGATGATAAATGGGTTTCTCTAATTGCACCTCTCAAATTGGGTTGGGGTGCACATCCCTCATAAACGGATAGGTATAAAAGATTCATTTATAATCGAATCATGTACACACCTCATTTTTTTATGTTAACAATGCTTGTGTCATGGGGTTCAAAAAGCTAAACTCGTAGCATCTGAATCATTCATGACACTATCAGTATCGATATTTGGTATTTATGTCAACAGTAATTGTGTCACGAGTTCAGAAAACTAAACTCGTCACATCTAAAATCTGCACGACAATAGCAGTGTCGATTATTTAAGAGACTTGAGTGTGTTAAGAAAAATAAAAACCAAAGGGATGCAATCTATTCAACCACCAAATATCCACCACAATCCATTTATTGTGCTTCAACCTCACTTGATAAAAAAATGAATATGTCCTTGCATTTGTGAAGTAAAAATGATATGTATCTGGTGTGCCGATAGGGTCTTTGTTGATGAAAATGCTATATATCGACAGTGTCACAGTTAATATAAATATCAAATATCGACACTGATAGTATTAGTACTTTCAAAAATAAATTTCTGGGTGCAACGACATAGTAAAATTATCTCAACAGTTTCAGTGTCATCGAGGTTGTCTGAATGTTTATTCAATTTTTTTTATAACCATCAACAATAGAAATGCCGACATATGTGATATGTCTTGACACTGTCAGTGTCATTACTAGCAGCAGGAGTTCATTTTTCAATATTCTGAGTGGTTCAAATATTTAAATATGAATTAAATCCTAAACAACAATCACTCTTCTCATCACAAGCCACCCAACAAAAACACAATGTAGACTCAAATTAAAAGAATAACCTAATACAAACTGACCCATAGCATCTGAAACATGTGCACAAAAATAAATAAATCTTCATATCATATCAATCTATACCTGAGAATATCTTAATGGAAAGACATGAATGTATCAATTTTTTGGGACACCGTCGACAATATAAGTGTCGACGGATGTGATATACATCGACACTGGTAGTGTCATTAGTAGCAGCAGGAGCCCATTCTTCAATTTTTTAGGTGGTTCACCAAAAATAACACATTCATACAAGAGAGGTCACGAGATGTCTACGGAGAGGGAGAGCACGAGATGAGATGTTGACGGAGAAGAGAGCACGAGATGTCGACGGAGAGGGAGAGCACGAGATGAAAAGTATCATCGGAGGGAAAGCACCGAATGGCTTGAGTGAACAGTGAGGGAGAGTATGGAACAACTTGTGATAAGGGGAGGAGTGATGAAGAAAACTAGGGTTTTCTCGATGCCTTCAAAGGGTGGGTGTGTTCAAAAAATCAAATCTCATTTTATATAGAAGGGGTCTTTAAAAAATATGAAGGATTCTGTTGGGTGTGTAAATATAGGGGTGTGCACCCCAATTTGAGGGGTGCAATTAGAGGCACCCATGATAAATTCTCAGATATTCGGGTCAGAAATTTTGTTTTGATTTCATATTCAGGTGAGATCTGGCCCTACTATTTATCATACGATATGAGCTTATGCAGTAGAACTCTGTTACACTTCGTCTTTTTTTTAGAGTGATGTTACACATAGTTTTTATTCTAGTATCATTTTCAGTTTTATATGCGTCGATAGAAAATTATTAGAGGTATATACTTCAAAACACTTGTAAACTAGATTTAGAATTGAAAAATGGATTGGATGTAACATTATCTTTTTTTTATAATTCCAAATACAATCTTATAGATATTCTCCACTCACTTTATGTGCATCATTGAAAATTTCTTACATATTCTATAAATTATATCAATTTAAAGCACATTTACCACAAGGAAGATATAAAACATTTACCACAAGAAAGATATAAAACATTTACATATATCTTGTCTATACACCCAATTTACAAAAACATCCAACTTATCTAAACAAAGGGTGTCAAAAGATAGCAATACAAGTTAGTCAATCACTATCACCTAAGACATCGATAATAGCTACATCGGTGCCAACGAAACTTCTAAAGCGTGTCATCGATCAACATAAGGTGTCGTCCAGGATGATGCCTCATGTTCTTTGAATTTTTCCCATGTTCTTGATGCAAGTGGTATTGGACTGTCCAGAGTTAACTCCAACCTAATGAAGTGGCATCTATTGACGTGTCCGATGCTCAGAATCCTGCGTACGGCTGGAGGAGGTGGAGAATCTCTCAATGGGAAGAAATTTAGGCATTGAAGCTTGGAGATGTGCACTACCACAATCTTATAGCAAGAAGCGATCATGCATCCCATGTCCGACATTGACATCCAATGACTACTATCTGCATAAGAAGAATGGCATTGGATGCCTCTTTTCAGCTCCTCCATACGATCGACGCCATAAAAGACTCTCTCATACTCCTTGGCATGTAGTTCTATCTCCGTTAGCAGATCGTTCCTCACATATCGCCATCCATCCTCCTCCATATCCAAGAATTCAGCCACCACCCGAGATCCACAGTGACCATCACCAATTACATCAATTATGTTGCTGATGTACGGTGATAGGAAGCTTGAAAATTCGTTCAAATACCTCCCCACATCTATAGATCGATTTCTAAGCATCTTTGTTCATCGAGGGACAATCTTCTCTCTTTTTATGGATGAGGAGAGTGGAACATGGGATGCATAGTGGAATTCTCAGTCTCATTCAGGTTGGAACTCTAGATGGAATCGAGTACATGTTTAAATCCACTCTTCTCTCTTTTGGTGGATTCCTCGGCTAGGGCCTTTGCTCTTTTTTTCCGCTCCTCTTTTGACCCCTTGTATTTACCTTAACCATGGGTTCCAAAAGATGATTCGCACTTGGATCACTCAACTTTTTCAACACTTTTTTTATCTCTTTCTGTTGGGCAGCATTTCCAACTTGAAACCGTTTTAGTAGAAGATCAATTTCAAGACCGATGTCAACTGCATGTGTTTGTTCCTCTACAAAGGGTGTACTGCAATCCAATTTACTCCAAAAAGGATGAATGCTTGACAAGGGAATAGGAGAATTTTCACGCCTATGATCCACGATCATGTGAGCGCATGGCAGTCCACATGTCGATCGCGCTACATGGGCACATGCATCACTAAAGGGGCCAGTGGAGTCACTCTCACCAATCTCCTCTTCTATTTTCTGTATGGCATATATGGAGAGATGAAGCTAATGAGATCTCGAAATAGATAACCTCGATATTTGTGGGGGATATTCGTCAAACTCTTATCAAATGATGCTTTGATGTCACTGATTTGGAGCTCCAATAAGTTGTTAATTGTTTATCAAGAGTTTACGAAATTCCCAATTGATGTTTTCAAATGTCTCTTCAACTTAGCATGGTGACCTTCAACTCGATTGGTGGATGTATTCCCAAGATGCATGTATTGGTCAATCCATGCCGATATGAATTTTTCCTTGTGTTTGTCCAACCATTGTGAATGGAGATACGTGATCACTGTCAGAAACCGTTGATACTCAACCTCCAACTTCTGAAGTCTATTGGCATATTCACCAGGACTTGGCGCCCTCTAATCTCCCAAGTGCCCTTAAATGCATCCCACGTTTCCACATCATCGAAAGATTTCCTACAATTCTTTACGACATTCTTTACTATATGCACACGACACAAAAAATTCATACTCGTGGGAAAAAAAATAGATATGGCGTTCATCAAGCCAAGCTCATGGTCGGTAATTATGACCTTGGGCAAGGTACACGGATCCAACAACGCTCGAAGCATTCCAAAGCCCAAATGTAGTTTTCTTCTTTCTCAGAGTTCAAATATGCAAACGTTGCAGCAAATGTTTTCCCCGTTGACGTGATTCCGACGATCTCCAATAGTGGAACTCGGTGCCTGTTTGTTTTGTAAGTACAGTCCATCATAAACACCATTGGGAATGGCCTCACCAAAGTCATGGACATTGGGTGCGCAAAGAACAACTCCATCAAAATGTCACCATCCGCATCAACCCGATGGTGCTTGATATACCCATGCTCATACACTAATTTCATCAATTGCTGCAGTTGAGTACGACCACTTGTCTCTGAAATTCGCATCTTCTTTCGATAATTATAGATTGTCCTAATTGAAGACACATTGATAGGATCATTCCTCTTCAATGGGTGAGAATGTCACGTGGACGCACCCCACTTCTGCTCATTCCTTCTAGGATTTCAACCTCCTCAAGCAATTTACCAGCAAATGAATGGCCTTCGAAGTTGATGATGAGGGGATGGTTGTGTATCCCACACAATACTTGCAACTGCCACTTTTTGTTGACGTCGGAAACCCGGAGCTTGAATGGACAATCGCATTTCTCTGTGCCGGTTTTGCGCTTCGATTTTCCTTTGTCAATCTTTCGTGGTCGACCGTCATATGTTCCTCCCCTTTCACATATCAAAATAACACGTGGAGCTCTCTTTGGGTCAGAGACATCCAATCTACCAATTATCACAGTTACACCAACGTTTCGGTCAATTCTCTTAACCCACTCTATCACTTCTTTACGACTATCAAATAACTGATACAATGAAACAAAAACAATATTAGTATGATTGCCCAAAATTCAATATATATAAACACATTTAAGAGATATGTCATCGTCAATTACCAATTCACAAGTGAAGTTTTCTGTGGTGTCGACACTGACTATGGCCTTGTCATAGTTTGGTGGAAATGGGATGATTTTATTCTATAGGTAAAATACATCAACTGCAATTAGTAACCAATAATACATGTTCTTTATAACATTAATACATAATTTCATGAAAACTAACATCATCGACCATTCTTAAGATGCTTTTGAAGAAGATAATTTCCAACGTTAAACGCAAAAAATATTCAAACCTAAAATGCAATATCTTCCATTAGTATACAAGTAAATCAAAATATTTAATATGATAAAAAATTATTATCAACAAATTGCACAATCATCACCACCACCATCACATGATAATGCCCCAAAAAACATAACACTAACACCACCACCAACAAATATGTGACAAACAAATTTGATACCTAGCCCCACCTCCAATACAACTTCAACAAAAACTGGACCTATCACAACCACACCAAAAATCCTCCACTACCATCACCACTACCAAACCCTAACCCTAACACCACCCACCACCAATACAATCACCAAAACTTACCAAAAAAAATACTAATACTACTACTGCATTGAAGATGAGAAATAGAAAGTAAATCACTCACAAATAACAAATAACAAGCATTACCTTCTTATAAATTTCTGCTCTCAACCCAGGGCATCATTTTTCACAACAAATCAGTTGTATCCGGGGAGAGCTCCAGTGATGGTGGAAGGAAAGGAGGCTGAAATACTTGCCGGAGACGAGGTCGGCCACGGGAAGCGTAGGGGAGGCCGAACGGGAGAGAAAAGGTGTGAATGAGGGGGGATTTTCATAAAAGAGGGTGGGATTTGGCATAGCATAGGATTTAAGGGGGTGAAAGGCACAAGGGGTGGATACAGTTTGAAATGGGGTGGGCAGGGTAGGGGTGGGTTTATTCTGTTTTCAACAGTGAAATCAAACTGTATTTTATTTTGGGGGGGGGGGGTTTCTAGAATATTGGGGTGCATATATTGGCCCCCTTTTACAAAAGATTAAAATGCATATAACCTTTCAGATGAGACCGGATCCGGTCAGTGTCGAGCTCGGTCAGTTCAGTTAGTACCGAACTGCACCACGTTCAAATCGAACTGCATCACTTATAAATCGAACTGCACAATCAATTGTTGGGCATATTTTTCACTCTCTTATTGGATACTGATGATACTTAGGAATTTATATTTTCTCCAATAGTTGATTGAATCCAATAAGAGAGTAAAAAATATACCCAACAATTGGTTGTGCAGTTCGATTTATAAGTGGTGCAGTTCGGTACTGACCGAACTGACCGAGGTCGAGCACTGACATGAAAGATTGCATATATCAAGATGAACCCCTCATTTTTTTAATATCCATATAAACCCTCTTGCTTTTTACAGTTAACTCAACTCCCTCCCTACCGTTACATTGTTTAAACAAGTGTGTAGTTAATCTAACCCAATGTGAGAAAAAAATTGTTCTATCCCTCTTCACATATCACACCTATTTCAATAATTAAACCAACAAAAAATAAAATCCATATATGACCGTTGGGGGAAGAAGAAGAAGCAGCAGCAGATCTGGGTGGTGATTATTGTGACAGTGACATTTTGGTCATTTGAAGGGTCATTTTGAATTTTTGTAGAATATCAAGGGGTTATATGCATATCTAAGATGATGGAATATTACTAGTATATTCCTTAACATTTGACGAAAATCTAACTCAATGACCTCAATGCTTAACCATGTCAAAATGCAAGGGGTTATATAGATATTCAAAAAATTGAAGGATTAATCTAGATATATGCAATCGGTCAAGGGTTATATGTATTTATCCCATTATAAAAATATAAAAACATAAAATCATGTATGGTTTGCGTTTTAGACTGTAAACATGGATTAAATGTAACATTTTTTCAAAATTTTTATAACAGATTATATGATTATTATCATTATTTTATTAATATAGAACTTGAAATGTTGTACCATGTGTGTTTTTTTAACAAATGCATAAAACTAACGGATTGTTTCAATAGACCTTGATAGCCTTTCATAATCAATTTGAGGATGCCTCAGTGACCATCTCAAGTCATTTCTTTGAAATGCGAATGCATCCCTTTCACACAAATCATGGGGCGCGGATATTCGCACCCCGGGTTATTAGAAACCCACCCTGTTTTTTAACAAAAATTTTTTTTACTGTAGCAGTAAATGTAAATCCACCCTGAGGTCGTCAGACCCTTTGGCAACGGTGGTGAATGATGGTCGCCAGAGGTTTTGGCGAGTATACCAATCCAGGTCGCCAGACCCTCTGGCGACGATGGTGAAGCGTGGTCGTCCGAAGGCCCGGCGAACCAAAATAAGAGAGAATAAATTCACATTTTTACAAGTTTCAAACCAAATAGACAAATTTCACATTTAAACTCATATAACAGACAGTCATAGCAGCATTTAAAATACATTAAAATATGGTTAACATTTATAACATCAAAATATGATGTTAAGATTCCATAACGAATTATTCGTATTACTATACTACAAAATACATGTTCAAATTATTTTTATGTTTATTTTTATTTTTTGAAAAAATGAGTAATTTTTTTATTACATAGGTTATTTATTTTTATATTTGAAAATATCAATATAGTCACATGAATGGTTGTGGAATTTGAACATGTATTTTATTGTGTAGTCATGTGAATGGTTGATTATGGAATGCGAATGTCATATTTTTTATGTGTTTTAAATGCTGTTATAACTGTCTATTATATGTGTTTAAATGTGAAATTTGTCTATTTGGTTTGAAACTTGTAAAAATGTGAATTTATTCTCCTTTATTTTAGTTCGCCGGGCCTTCGGGCGACCACGCTTCACCACCGTCACCAGAGGGTCTGGCGACCTGGATTGGTACACTCGCCAGAACCTCTGGCGACCATCATTCACCACCGTCGCCAGAGGGTCTGGCGACCTCGGGGTGGGTTTACATTTACTGCTACAGTATTTTTTTTTTGGTTAAAAACGGGGTGGGTTTCTAGTAACCCGGGGTGCGAATATCCGCGCCCAAAATCATGATGTTAGCAGCCACATTAGTAACTAGTTGAACAATGGTTGAATATTCACACACATGTCAGCGTTGGTACAAGCACAATTGTTCCATGGCTTCATGTCAAAAGGCATCATGTTCATTGGATCACACAGTGATCCATCATCGAAGACCAATTACAGAGACATGATGGAAACACAAAACATTCTCTTGTTGTACAGCAGTCATTGAAAGCCTTGCTCAGCTAAATTGGAGGGAGAGAGTGATTTTTTACACGGGCATGGAAAATACTCCAAATAGAAATTTGTTGTCCTCATAATATCAAAGAGACCCTCTCTATGCTAACTTTCATGATTCTTCAAGACTCCCATTAGCATATTCATCCACGGTTCCATTGGCAGCCCTGTTCGAGTAAGGAGCGTAGACTGAAACGGGACTTCCACGAGAGTGTCGGCTCTGCATTGTACTGCTTCTTGTAGACTTCAGGCGAGCTTTCCGGCCCTGCAATGGATTTGAATGTGTGACATTTTTTATATTAATGACCAAAAATGGATTTCATGCCGATATAAGCCATGTAAAATTACACATATTTCACCCATGAGAAAAGGAAAAGAAAAGAAACAACATAATATGTCTCAACAAGATCCTCCAGAAAAATAAATAAATAAGTAAAGGATGCATCACTATGAAACACCAGACACAAGGTAATGCCACTGATGTATTGATTTTACACAATTACGATGACTGTGAACCAATGATATATGCTCGGCATAACATGTGAGCAAGTTAGTTTCATTTTAACTAATGTTTCACAATATTTATTGGACTATATGAAGATTGAAGACCAACAGTGATATGAGTGTTTCCATTGAGCAGAACCTGACTCACCTTTCCCATACATTTCTCCAAATGAGGTGCAAAACGCCCAGCCATGATTGACCTCCCACAGTTCATGCACTCGAAGATCTCATTGGCAATAGCAGGATGTGTCTGTCCGAATATGTCGACCACATGTTTGCTGTTCGTTTCTCCACTATTGCTTGAATCTGCAAACCTTCTTCGAGCCTGTGCAGAGAGTCTCAGCTCTTCTTCCTCCTCTTCCAGATTACGATCAAGGCCTAATCTAGATATTCTGTGGCATTCTGATGCTATATCTACTATTATTGAATTGAGAAGGTTCTCAAATACATGTGATGATAACTGCGTGTGAAACAATAAGAAAATGCATGTTAACTCCCAAAAAAACAAACGCGGCATGATCAGAATATGTCAGCATATACAATTTGCCGCTGAGATGCTAATAAAGAAATCCATCACATTTCAAAAATTATTTTGTCCTCTCATTAACTTAATATATTTTCACCCTCCAACTAAAAAAGAAGTTATAACTTTGGTCTGTAGGAATTTATGACCTGGGCGTGTTAAACTTAGCTGCTAAAGCCACCAATATCATTAGTAAATGCCCATTCCCTCAAAAAAAGCCGTCAATATCGTTATTAAACTACCGTAATAGAATTCCTACCAGTTACATAAAAAAAAGCCACCAATATCAACACATTTGATATGACATGGTTAGAGCAAATAAGTATTTGGTTACAATTAGTACTCTCTCTTTCTAAGCTATCATTTTTATAATCCTAGTTAGAGTTTAATCTCTTTATACTTTAATCGTTTGTTAAAATTAATCACTGAAACATAAAATTTAAAAAAAAAACACATTACTCAACAATATAATTTCTGGTAAAAAATAATAGTCATAATTCATATAACTCCATCCTCATTCATCCAATGAAGATCACAGACACACCTTACTGACACACTTTCCATGACTCAGCCTAGATCCAGAAAGGAAAGGAATGTCATTGGTGGTTTGACAGCAGTGGCAAGGGAATCTACTAATTATGACCCTAATGGATACCACACCAACCCAACAGAATCAACATTCACATTGAAGAAATCCAGAAAAATCAGAATTGAGTTCACAGCCAAGCAAAAGGTCCAAATTATCCTCTCAGTGGAAGAAGCATGTTCAAACTACCAAATATTATTTTAGATCTCCAAAATATCTTAATTAACCTGTCATCATGTATCAATGGTAAATGGGTAACCCAACTGCATAGTCACATATATTCATACTATTCAACTAAAAGTCTTCACAGTCAATTTACAATGTATCCTAACCAGCCTTCTAGTGATAGCATCTTTGCGCAGGAAATTGCAGCATTTCAATAATATATCATAACATATACCATATGTTTGTTTAACTATTCTCCATGCAATTGTTTTCCTAAAAATCAATATTTGCCTTGTGTAAAGTTGACAAAAGGTCCCTCTAGGAACCGATTTCCAAAAACAGCTCATAAAAGTTGCTCTCAACCAGCTTTTTTCTTAAAAGTTGTTTTGTTGACTAAATACACACAGAACCAAAAGCTAAAGTTCAAAAACCATTTGGAACCGATTATCTGAAAAACTCATTTTACAGAAGCAGAATCAGTTTGAAATTGGTTCCAAAGGGAGAAGGAACAAACCACTGCATATCTATCAATTCAATTCAAACTACTTATGGGTTGCAAACAATTACACAATGGAACCCAAAATCACCTGCGAGTGAGGAGACGAATTATCATCATTCGACATCGATGTGAATAAATCCTGCACAAGTACATTGAAAAAAGGAATAAATCCCCTCACTTCAAGATACGTAGGAGGCAAGAATACAGGAAACATTTTCAAAAGAAAATGAAAATATAAAATCAAGCACAACAATTCACTGATGTTGGTTGCTAGACAATGCAATTTCAATACTTAAAACCCAGATCAAAATTAACCCATTATTAAAAAAATCATTTTTTTTCACAACCAAAGACCATATCCTCCTTATCCCGAATTCAGATAATCACAATAAAAAAAACTATTTTTGAGAGGTACCCATTAGAGAAAAACACGAAATAAAATCGACCCAATTGAAATCTATCAATGCTTTCATGAAATCAACACGTTTACAATTGAATCGATCGAAGGGAAACAGATGCCATCGGTTTTGAAAAAAAAAAAAACATACCAATCGTCCCACAAACTGGGGGATCTTTGGTAGGAATACGTTTATGGGAAGTTTATCTAAAGAATCGAAATATTTAAACAATTAGTCGACCAGTCTCTCTCCGTCTATCTCATCCAAAATCCTGTCTGGATCTCTCTTTTTCTTTCCCTTCTTACCGGGCGCGTGCGCAGTAAGTGTTATTTTTCTTAGGGCACGTCTAGTCTCATCAACGTTTTTCTTACTCCACCAATCGGTTAAAAAAAAAACGATTTTTTGCTATCCCCACCGATCCGGTCAGTTCGATCAAATTTGGTTATCAATTCAGGTTGGTTTCGGGCGACTGAATTTGATCGTCATTTCAGATTTTAGGCGACCGAACCTGGTCGAACAGGATTTGTAATAAAGTTTATAATTTTTTTCTTGAAAACATAATCTCACGACGTGTATCCTCCTTGAATCATTCATATCACTCCAAGTCTAAGTTGTAATGTAGGGAGAATAAATCATTATTCTTAAATGTAGAATATAAGAACAATTTTTTTTACATAAGTATAGACAAATTTCAAAAGCCAAATATAAAATGTGTTTGGATCAACTGATAGTTTTTTTTTTTTCAAACATAGAATCATCTTAACTATGAATTCAAACGAAGCTTAAAATGATATATATTTGTCTAATAAGATATTTTTCTATAAAAATTTGAATTAATTGAAAGTATACATACTTACATTTTTTCAGTCCCTTAACTGTTGTTTGGATAAAAGAATAAATGTAGAATATGATGGATAAACTCAAAAATTTATTTGTTTACAAAGAATAGATCATTATAGTTCTGAACTCTGTTTGACCAATTACGGTCGTCCAAAGCCTGAAATAACGACCAATTAAGGTCGCCCAAAATCGGTCGCCCAAAACCGAAAATGGCGACCAATTTCGGTCGATCTGGATTGGTGGGAACAGTAAAACACCGAGTTTTTTTTTATGGTGGGTTAGATGAAAGACTTGGTGAGGATAGACGCGCCCTTTTTACTATCCAAAATACAATGCACGAACCAATGTACTTATTAATTGAATGACTAAAAATACATGAACACATATTTTAAGCTTCAATTGACTAACCCCCTTTTACTTAAAAGAAATAGTTTCATCTAATTTGAAATGTACACTTTTTTAATAAAAATTTAAAAATATGTGCGATCTAAGTTTTAATTGATGAAAATGACTGAGGGTTTGTGTGGAAGTGAGGTGTGCACCGTCAAATTTTGAAAACGCAGTGTTTGAATGTGGGGTCTCGGATTTCGTGCGTTCAAATTCAGCTCCAAAACGCATATGGCATGTTTGGCAGTCAAGGCGGCGTCCGGCATTGTAGATTTCACAGTTTACTAAAATACCCTGTGCTCATTAATGAGCTTACGTTGTCTGATACTATCACCAAATGCATGACATTTTTTTTTGTGGAGAGTAGTATCACATGATATGTTAAAATTAAAACAGAGCACACATGCATGACAAAACTTTTTTTTTTATGGAGGCTATCACATGACATTAAAATCAAAATAGAGCACATGATATTTATGCACAACTAAAGTATGTATAACAGTATAAGGAGTCATTCCAACCAACATCCAGAAGGTTTTAAAAAAAATAATACTCAAAGATGATACAATACAGCCAGCAAACATTAGAATATGGCAATCAAATACATTTTGATGCCAAACCATTACCATGCCAAATTTAAAAATGTTATCATCAAAGTTTTATGCTCAAATTCACCAACACCTCTGTAAACAAAAGTATGAAAATGTTGATCACTAGCAATATTGATATGAATTGTCTGACTGACAATGAAACCACCTGCTAATCCATACACGAACACATAAAAGATCTTAACATCTAGCTAATGAAAAAAGTATAAACAAAACAATATGTAAAATATCTCAACATCTATAACTCATTATGGAATTTCTCCAAGTTTGGATCTTTTAAACCTGCATTGGTCCACTCTTCTGCATACCTGCAAACCAAGTTGAAGCATTATAATAATCAGGTTAGATTTGCATTAAAGTTTGCATTAAGCAAGAATGATGTGATGTTAGAATAGGGTTATACGTACTCTTCTTGATTATTCAATGGTTCAATCTACGTGCAAGAGCAATTTGGTCCTGAATTTAATCGTGTACTGCTGACATTGCTATGTCATCCGATCCCTCAGATGAATCAGCATCATCTTCACCATTCACTGAAGGCTGCCCATTCACATTATCATCATTGAATCCGTTGAGCACCTCATCAGATATGCGTTGTTCAATAATGAAATTGTGAATGGCAGTGGCCGCAATGACAATTTTGATCTTGTAACTGTAATTTGGCATCCTCTCCAAGATGGGCCACCTCTTTTTTAGAACCCCGAAAGATCGCTCGATAATGTTCCTCAAAGATGAGTGCAAGCTGTTAAAATGTTCTTCGGGACCCCTCGGTGCGCCACGCTGGAAATCAGGAATGTGATATCTTACATTGTGATATGGTGAAAGGAATCCCTTTCTGTTGGGATTTCCCGCATCCACAACATAATATTTATCTCTAGAAGACCATCATAATGAATTTCAATGATATATAGTAAGATATAAATAAGATTCACTGAGTTAGGATAGAACGAACCTCCAAGGGGTATTGGAAAGTTATGAATTGTGTAATCTGTTGGGAGTGCCTAGAGGAGAGTTTTGTGTGATTCATTCATTGACGGCGACTGAAAAAAAAAATTAAAGATAAAAGTTGGGTAGGGTTTTCTTTGGTCCAGGGCATTATTTGGTATTTTCGAAAATGCCAGGGATAGTGTAGTCATTTCCGCCTTAAGTCAGTGGATTTCAAGGTTCGTGTTTCAAAAAGTAGGGTTTAATTGCATTCGAAAGTCGGACTAATTAATACGTACAACGTAGACTCCGATTTTAGTTTTTACCAACGCAATAATTTGTATGGGCGATCCCTGTTTTTTGGTGTTTCATAACGCAAACGCGGTTGTATCACGGATCCCTGTTTTTTGGTGTTTCATAACGCAAATAGTTTCAACTAATTTGAACTAAAAGATGTACACTTTTTTTAAAAAAAATTTGAAAATATGTGTGGTCTAAGTTTTGGTTGATAAAAATGACTGAGGCCCTGTTTGGATATGATTTTAGGTAGATTTTGCGTTTGAAAATCTAAAAATTTCTAAACTCATATCTAAACACATTTTTAGCGTTTAACTTTTTAAATCACAATTTTCATTTTTTAGGTCAAAAAATCTTGCGATTGGAAAGTCAATAAAACAACGTTTTTCAAAAACTGAGTTTGAAACACATGATTTTAAGAATCCTAACGTTTCAATCTTACATCCAAATGCAGCATGAAACATTTTCATTTTTTTTGTTTTTTTTAGTGTTGTATGTACTTGAGCAAGTCGTATATTTAAAAAAAGAAAGAAAAAAATGGTGAGAGTTGCAAGCGAAACTGTCATTAACATAGGATGTCAAGTCATAGCGCAATGTATAAAATCACCTAATGCATAATTAATATCAGTATATTCTATTGCATAAAAAAATAAAAACTGTATGCATCTAATTTATTAGAGTATGTATTTTATTTTTAAAATATATATATATACTTTCTTAGACAAATATATACTTCAAAACGTGTTTTTATTTTTTTTCTGATGTTATATATTTGTTTAATAATATACTTTTTATAACAAATTAAATTTACATTTCAATGAACTATCTAAATTTGGTATATCCTAGTCTAACTAGGTAAAAGTGGAGGCAATATTTAGTAGCAGTGATCATTACTTAACATAGTGCAAGTCTTTGGGTACAATGAACAATCCCATAAAAAATTGAGCTGGATGGAGGTCATGCTACAAATCATAAAATCCACAAATTATTACCAAATGGATGCTATCTTGGAGCAAAATTTCTCCCAGTAGATCCAAGACAATATACTCTTTCCTTCAAAATTTAAAGAAAAATGTTAAGGAATCACTTTTGTTCTTCCAACATGTTTTGAAAAAATTTAAATATAAATCACAAAAGTAAATATATAATTTTCAAGAGTTCAAAGTTTTTATGCATGCAACAGAATCCCAAGCTCATGACTCATGAATGAAAATACGGGAGATTTTCTTTAAAACTTTTGCTTTATTTCAAACAATGATTCAAATAAAACGAATTGCAAATTTGCAATCGATATTTGAATTTGAATGGATAATTCATAATGCAAATTTTAAAGATAAGTCTCAAAAATTAGTCCCATCTCTGCCACAGCTACATCAACCAAAATAAAAATATAAAATAAAGATAAAATGAGAGCAGCATCACATCCAAGGTATGCAGCTTAACACCCTGAATGACTTTACAATGGTTCATCAATCAGTGTATAAAACTTCATCAAGATGAAAATCATGTATGTATGTATACAAGCTTATCTATGTGACAATGTCTTCAACATTTTTAAACAGATTCAGGCATCACATAAAAAAAAATGGCTTCAAAAACTGCACCCCTTCCACTGCTTGTGAATTGTAATATAATCTCAACAGAAGCTCAATGCGTTGTAATATGTTCACTGAGAAAGATGGGTTTTATCTCCTTTCACGATACCCGAAGATGATGGCTGGTCCTCTTCATTTGGAGATTTTGCTCGCTGTAACGACCTTCTTTTTAGAGTGCTTGGCATCCCCGAAATTTCCTGATAAAATCGGAGCACTTCAGTCCAAACAAATAGATCATACTGAAACACTGTTGTTGTTTGGCAAAGGTATCCCTCTTCACTGAGGAATCTTGGGTTGTCTTACTTCTGTTGATAATATAAGATTTAACCAAAAAAATGAAACAAAACATAGCCTTAAGTGATGCATTGATAACATCTTAGATATTCATTGCTATACACTACTAGTACATCTATATTTTTTTAAAGCGATCCTTTTGGTTACCCTTGACATGTGCTCTCATCGAATTGTTGACCTACTACATCAAATCCTATTAACTGTTATTCCCTAGTAATCTTCTACTCATTATTTTCACGGAATGGATATACTAATCTCTTGCAAAGATTTGAAGCCCCAATTCACAAAGCATTCTGATTGGAAACATCATGGACTACAGGTTTCCATTGATGAAACATGTCAAGCTATTCAAGGTAAGTAGTGATCAAACAAACTTTGACAGGGAAGTGCAGTAGTTATATAATGTCTACAATTCAAAGGAGGAAAGCAGTGGAAAGGCAAAGAATTATGTCAGTTACATCTTATTTGAAAGGGTTATATGCCAACCAAAAAAGACTGAAGCATATGCTGTAGCCTTGTTCACCCAAGTTGGGCATGCTTTTCCAAGCAAATATTAGCATGTGGTCATGGAAGACAATGCTAGAAGATGTCCACATATGTAGACAAGTGTCATCATGTTCAAGGATTCTGCTGCATATTCATGTACGCCATCACATATTTTTACATATTTATGTGCCATATATGGCTTTACACATCACACACAATATTGCATGTTAGTGGCATTCCACATTTGTGAATTGAGATCTCTTAGCATCTTACAATTTTTATATTTTTTCATACATTTCTCAAACAAAAGTGCAAACAATTAAACATTGTGGCATCACACAAACAGCACGTGCCATTGTAGAGGTTCACTGTGCACAAGGCATGCTGGACTCCCAAAGTGCACATGTCTACCAAACTTATGCTCAGTATTTGGAAGCACATCAATATGTTAAGAAAAGAAAATTCAACATGTGATCAATCGAGGACGAAAGGGTTTCAATGGAAAATATTTGTTCATACAAGAAGACCAACAAAATCTCATGCCTCCTTTTCGTTCTCTTTTCTTCTTTTTTTTCTTCTTTGCAATCTGTACATGGTGTCCCAAACCCTAAACCCATATAAAACCAGTCATCTTTCTTATATCATGCAAATTCTCAATTCAAACCTCGTCAATTTTCTACAATAGTCAGAAATGTCACAAATTTGAGGAAATATTAAAGATATAAGAAACCTCAGAGGAACAGTCCACTTTAACCCATCTAAAATGATGCCTACACACAACTTTCTGGAATATATAGAGTGATATGCAAGGCTTTTAGGAAATAGGTAAAGTCAGTGTGGAAGCTCGTGGTGTGGCCAGGAACCATATAGTTGAACACTGATAAGAACTTTTATTATTCAATTCCTTCATTTCATTCCTAGTTGATTGCACTTCGGAAAGAGTGGATTTTTTCCATTAAACAGAAAGGACTAGGAAAGCCACTGCCAACACAGTGGAGAAATCAGTAGGGCTATTAGAGACCAAGTGACAACATATTGAGTATCTCTCATTGAAAAAGCGGATCTACTAAGGCTGAGCTTGGGATTTATGATGGCACATTAAAAGAGGAATTAAGTCAAAATATTTCATGTCATCTTTGTATGGGGTCAGATGGTACAGTTGAGGAAGAAAGAAGCATCCAAGAAAACCATATAGTTTTATTGTTGATACTTCTTATTGGTTGTCCATAGTGCCAATCTTTTGAGATTCACCACAAAAAAATTGATGGATGTATCAATTAGTTTTTTTTTCTTCTTTCTGACAGCCATGGATGTATCATTTTTGTGCTGGCGAATCTATGCCAAATTTAACATTCCTTATCTGATCAAGAGAATACCTATTTCACTTTCAAAATGCAAGATGTTGTTGATAAAAAGTGACATGCCATTATGACATATAATCAATGTCCATTTCCAAAAATCGGTCGGTCACCAAATGACTGCCAATCTATGGACTCTTAGTTAATTTAAAAGCTAGGTCACACATTCATTGATCACATATGGGGAGATGGTCATCAATCATATGCTTGCTGAGATATTCCTCATCAAATGCTTGTTCTATTAACAATATTATATAAAAGCTCATTTGATCAAGACTTCTAAACTTCAGTCAAGTGCATGTTCCAAAAAGACCTTTATTTTAGTTGACACACGGGCCAACTTACTGAATTATATTAAAAATGCCGAAGGAAGTGTAACAAAAATACAGGCCACCAATCAATCACCATTGCAAATAAAGCATAGCAGAAAGTACCAATCTATACAACCTGGAGAAGATAACTCCTATTATAGTGCAACCAATTGTCAAAGACTGTTCACTTTCAGGCTGTGAGAGCAAAGTCCTGTTATATCACACGGGTATCGAAGACTGAATTGGTGGAGGATGTGGACACCCAAAACTATACGCACAATCATTGTTCATAATCAAACAGACAATGGTGGAAACTGTAGACACCTGGAACTGACCAAGCATAGTTCATACTATGATCAACTCTTGATCGCATCATATTCAACAGAAGAGCCAACAGATTCTACTCTTTGTGCACAATGAATTCCTCATTTCTTTCCTAACCATTTTTGTATAAAAGTTACTTTTAACATTGAGATGACAGCTCAATGTCTGAAGATAGATTATTAAAACCTCAATCTATCCCTTCATTGCCAGTTCCCCACAAGGATTTATTGACAACAATACCTAAAATCCAAATTAAAACAACAAAGACTAACATGGACTAAACCACATCTTGACAGGTTGGTAGAAGTAAACCCTCTTCAGTGAGGAGTCCCGGGTTTCAATCTTACCAATGTTGATAGGATAAAACTAAACAAGAAAATTGTTTTCTAAAAAAAAGGTCCCAACCCCAAATAAAAGACATGAAGATGAAAAAATGAAGAGGATAAAAACCTTCTCATAGGATGCCTCACCAAGTGATATGTGGGGCATGAATTAGTACAACTTTAGTAATGATTCATGGATGAAAGATGGCTGCACCCTCTAAATAAACTCTATGTGACCACTGTATTATCAACTACAAACAGGCGCCGGTTTGGTAACCTTTCGCATTACCCAAAGAAATGTCGTTCAGAATCCTTCATTCACGTGGGCTATATATGATTGCCCAAGACAAATGCCATTAATCTCTCCCTTCCATGAAATCTATTATAATCGGTTTCTATGGATCAGAGTCACTGAAATGTCAAACTAGCCCTAACACTAATTCATACAAAGGCAATCATCATCTTCAGCGCCCCCCCCCCCCCCCCCCGAAAAAAAAAAAAAGCTATGAGTACCATCAGTATCGAACTGCATAGCCTATGAATCGAACTACATACTATTAATCGAACTGCACAATTAATTGTTGGGTACAATGTCACTATTTGTGGACAACCAATTGTTGGGTACAATGTCACTATTTGTGCAGTTTAATTCATAGGTTGTACAGTTCGATGCTCATGATATTAATGGTACCAAGCCTGACTGGATCCGAACACCCCAAAACTCCATTGGCCATGAAAAAAAATCATACTTCCACAAATCAAATGCATCTGATTTCAAGAAAAGTCCAAATTATTAAAAAAGAATCGGGGTTCAGTAATTAAAGTAACAATCCCAGTGAAACAATAATCGTTGCTTGTCAATAGAAGGGAAAGGAAGAAAAGTTTTTATAAAAAATTATACCTTCATGAGATGCAACCGGAGATCAGTGGGACGGACACCCTCGCCGATACAGACCATGGCGAACTGTGAGTACTGATACAGCACATCCGCGGCAGCTTGTTTTCGCTCCTCTATCTGCGATTTTTCAAATCATTCAAATCGATTTCACAAACCTGAATCGAATTTCAAATTTTAGGTGTTCTGATGATTTGCTAAACCTCGTAATCTTCCATTCCTCTTGGTAGGGTTTCGATTTTCCGAAGTTATATCCAGTGATGCCCCAGTGGGATCTATAAATGCCGAGCGGGAGATTTCGAGACAGTTGATTTTGGATTTTTGGATTGACCCACTACCCAACTTAATTTTCCCACTACCCATAATTACGGCCATTATTTATTTTAATTTTTTTAACTTTTGCACGACCTCGAATATGGGACGACAACGGGTTCAACACGACTCAACTTTCCTAAGAATCAATCACTTATACAAATTTGGAAAAACAAAAATACGAGCTTGAAATATTAAACAAATAGTTATTTGACCAAATAAACAGTAAACATTTCATATAGACAAAAAATATTATTTTTTTTTTCAGTGGAGTTCCACGGAAAAAAAAATAATGTTGAAAAACCCTATTTGTTTGATATTTTTGCCGAACCTTAAATGAGTTTTTCAACTTAAATGATTGTATAAGTGATTGATTTTTAGAAGAAAGTTGTTGTTTTGAAGGGTTCCAATCTAATATACGGAGTTGATTTTGGATTGAGACAGTTTGGATAATTTCCGACGCTGTCGAACCGGGTAGTGGGAAAGGGATTAAAAAAATTAAAATAAATAATGGCATTTTCGTAATTATGGGTAGTGGGAAAGTGTAACAGAAATTGAACCTAAATAAAAAGTTCTAAGTAAAATTATAATTTTTTATTTTTATGATAAAATTTAAATTGTATAATTTATTTTTATCTAGAATATTTCATGACTATAATTTTTATATTTTTATTCTTTAAATAAAATGTTTCTCATCTTCATTCTATTTTATTTTTATTGTGTAGATAATTAACTCTTGTAAAAAATTTAAGAAAAATACTCAAAAAAACTCTTCCAAAATTTAAAAATATCCAAATCAGTCACTTTTTAAAATTATATAAAAAAGTATCATTTCACAATTTTGAAAACTAGAAAGACTAACATAATCTTATATAATTTTTAAACTATCAAATCATATTTAAAACTTTTTATAACCATCATTTAATTGAAAAATAATATTAAGATAAGAAATAATTTTTATTTAAGAGTGATTTTACAAGTTATTAAAAATTTTAAATATGCTGTCAAAAATTTTAAAATAATCAAAATTATCATTCATAAATTTAGAAGATTTTCTTTGGATTTTTCCTAACTTTTTTAAGTTTTCTATTATTTATATTTTATAAATGCCATGTAAAAGGATTTTTTTATAATATTAAACATGTATAAGTGCCCCAAAAAACTTTAGAAAGCTTAGAATGTTTAAAAAATATTTTATAACAATTTTTTAAAAAATTTACAATTTAAATCTTAATGATGTATTTAGATATACAAAGAATAATAATAAACTTCATACACAAATTTAAAAAATATTTTATTTGTTATTAATATTTTTTAATTTGGGTATTAAACAATTAAATATATGTGATGATGTTTAAATAGTATAACATAGGGGTAATCAAGTCATTGTGCTTTCTAAAATTGTAAAACAAGACTTTTTTTTGTAAAATTTTAAAAAATGACTGATTTGGGTATTTCTAACTTTTAAAAAAAAATTAGATATTTTTTCAAAAATTTATTGTTTAAAATAATACAATTTTCAAGTCAAATCCAAATCTAACACGAATTAAACTCAAATACAAACAAAACCCGACATGTTGGGTTCATATTGAGCTTTTTAAATCTGAGAATCGAGTTGGGTCAGATATGGGTATAGAACAAAACTTGATGATAAAAAGTATTATACACAATCTATCTAATCCAATTCTAAAATAAGTATTTCCAATTATTTTTAAAAAATCTATACTATTATAAAAAAAAATATAAGTTGATGCGAAAATATTTTTCTAATTTTACCCTTTGAAATCTGGTAAGAATATAACTATATCCATCAATAAATCTTATGTATAATTTAATACGTTAAATTTTATTTCACAAATTAGATTTGAAAAATTAATTTGGGGTGATCACCCATCTATTAATTTTAGGTCCCCAAAAAATTTCAAATTTTTTTAGGTCCCTAAGAGGTTGAAAAATTATCTTTAAGTCTCTCTAGCCGGATATGTTCAATTAATTAGGGGTGATTACAATTATGAAAAAATACTGAAAATGTCTTCGCCTAGTTATGCAAAAGTTAACAATATTCTGGGAATGCTAACAGTGTACTTAAAATATTTAACAATATGCTTGAGAGTGTTTATAGTGCACTGAAACAATTGAGCAGAGGGCATTCTATGTGAACAGTGTACTTGAGATTGTTAACAGTATACTAGAGATACTTAACAATGTATTGGAGAGCGCAAACAATGTACTAAAATAATTGTATAGGTAGCATTTTTTGTATTTTTGAAAAGCATCTGGTTCTAAAGATAATTTTATACCGCCTTAGTGGCCTAAAAAAACTTGAAAAATTCCAGAGATCTAAAAACAATAGATGAGTGACCACATAGACCCCTAATTAATTTCTCCAATTAAATTTTAATCTCAAAATTATTATTTTAAAAAACAAAAATAAAAAATTGACTATTTTGTATTATTTATATAATCCATTAACAAATCTTTTCAAATTATACTAGATTTTATCTAAAAAAAATATAGAAATTAGTTTTAATTTATGTTCCTTTGATTATTAACTTTAAAATAGTTTTTATCGTATTTTGAATTTATTTTGAGTTATAAATAGCTAATTTCAGGTCAAATATAAATTTCGATATTTGATTTCATTTTTTTTATCATGATATAATCATTTTTTGGAAAACTTTAAATTATAGTCGCATATATCAAAACTCTCTTTTCAACAAGCTATTCATCACCCGAATTAGAGTTGTACCTTAAAATTGATATTGAAAGCATATCATTATATGCCAATAAATAACCTAAAATCCCCTAATATTTAAAGTTGAATTTTGAATAATTTTTTTTTTGGTGAGAAAATTTCAGATTAAGAGATATTCATTATTTACTTATTTATTTGTTATTTATTTATTTATAGATGTTATTAATTTTTTATATTTTGAATATAGATATCACTTAATGCAATATAATATTTGAATTTTGAATCTATTAATTTTTTCTCACTTTCTTATATGTTAATGATTTTTATTATCATATTAATTTAATTTAATATGTATTTTTTTTAGTATTTGATCGAATTAAATTTTGATCAATAAATTTCATAGAGACAGAAAAATTGGATGTTATTTTTATTTTTATTTTTTTGCTCAATTTCCTGTGCTTAAATAAATAAATGAAAATCTACATTGCATAGGCCGTTGATGTTTCAAATCCTCAAGAAATTTTCCATAAACTTGGGCGTGTTTGAGTTGAGATCTTTGGTCATCGGACTAAATCCGAAATCCAACTCAATCCAAACCCAATTCGAGTTGGATTCATGTTGAGGGTTAGGTTTCTCGGATTCAATCTGAAACCGAGATAGTCATAAAAATGAAGAAAATTCTAGACCATCTAAAGCATGATGCTTGGACCCTTTTGATGGTCTTCAATTATATGCCTTAAATGAGGCATACCAATCAATCTATCTTCTATCTATATACTAACAAGTAGTAATTTAGTTTTTCAACTTTGTTTCTTTGTAACATTTTTATTTTTTATTTTACTATTTTTTTGTGATATTTTTTTTATGATCTTTATTTTTCTAATAAAGGTAAGTACAAATCTAATTAATGTATTACAATAAATTATTAAATAAAATTTAAAAGAGTATTATAGTAATTTATCATGAATATTTAGAGTCAACTATGGATGTGGTTAGGTTCAGTTATAGTGAGGACTAAAATAAATATTGTCTAATAAGATAGGGACCTGAGAGGATTTACCGATTTTATATAGACTTTTTTCAATATTCATATGTTTCTAGGGAACCATATCGATTTTTCAAAAATAAAGGGTGGGTGCATTCTAATGTGTAGTTAGAATTAATCATTTATATTTGGTTAGTTAGGGTGACGGTATGGACTGAAATGATAATTTTCAAATTCAATTTAACAGGGACTAAAACCTATTTAGTTAAAGTTACAGAGAGTTATTTCGATTTTTCTTATGAATATGTAAAGGGAGGAGCTTTTATAGTTTTTTTGGGGTTGACTATTGCATGATTACTTTTATTTGATTATACAGAAAAAATGTGATGTTCTGTATTAGTAATTTCCTTATCTGTTAATTGATATTATATTTTTATAATTGATATTACATTTCTATAATTAGATATTACATTGCACTTTCTGAATTTATTCAGACATATTCTATAGCTCAAGTTGTTAATTAATGAAAATCACTTGATACATGATTATCGTAGAACTGTTGGATCTCAAATTAACCATCATTAATAATCCTCGTTAGTTATGTTGTAGTTGTTATATTTGATAAGTTTATCATGTTATAGTTATGTTGTATTTGTTACATTGGATATGTAATGTTGGTTATTTTTTAAAATTAACAGTTTCTAGTTTTTGTTTTTGGTGGTCTTTGTAATTTGATTATTTCTTTTCTAGTAAATGGTAGTTTCTGTTATGTAAATAATAATTTATATTCTGTATATGGTAATTTATGTTTTGTAAATGATACTTTTTGTAATTTCATAATAAATTTCTTTAAGTTATTGATATATTTCTGTGATTGAGCATAACAATTTTTTTACTAATGTGATTTGCATATATCTTGCGCAGAGGATCCAACGAAGAAGAGATGGTGGGAAACAAGGATCCCCCTAGGATTCGTTGGCGGATGCATGACTGTCTTCATGGTTAATTTACTCTATTTGTTTTAAATAATCAATGGTTGACCCCCTCTGCATAAGATATATACAAGATATACACACATCAATTAATACAAATTGTAATGTCCAATCATATAAATATAATTACAACTTACATAGCTGTACTAAAAAATTACATAAACTATCATTCACATAACATAAACTACCATTTACATAACAGAAATTGCAATTTACATAAATTAAACAATCCAATTACAATGAATACCTAGAACAACAACTGTCGATTACAAAAACTACTAACATTACATATCCAATTTAACAACAATATAACAATACTACCAATATAATGCCCAATTACAACGGAAACTGTCATTCACAAAATGTAATGCCGCAACTACAACACAATTACACTAAGGACATCATGTAATGCTCAAACTACAAAACATAGATATATCAATTTATGAAATAAATAATGCCCAAATTACAACATAATTACAAAATGTAATGCCTAATGAAACAACTACAACATAACTACTACTATGTAATATCATCTATCATTCATATAACAGCTATAACACAATTACATAATGTAATACCCAATATAACACTTACAATCAATACCCAATTACATAATTAAACTAGTCATTTACAAATTTATAAATGATAGAGATTTATATAAATTTACTGAAATGTAATAACCACATACACATATAAAATGTAAAATTATAAAAACTTGATAAACACTTACAGAATATTATTGTTGATTTACATAAATCATTCACATAGTAACACCTAATAGGATGAAATGTTAAACAAACCAAGGAATATAAACCCTGAACAACAAAGTATATTAGTTGTCCTCTTCGAAGATTTCTAAATCATCATCAAGTGATATACACTTAGAAAAAGAAGAGCATCAACATAAACTGATTCAAGCGGTATTGACAAATTATATAAAACAAACCAAGGAGCATAAACCCTGAACAAAAAATATAATAGTTGCCCTTCTCATAGATTTTTAAACCATCCTCAAATGTGAACTTCATTGCTATCTCAGCCCTCATTCAAGTTGATTCATTGGATGAGTGGTCTAAACTTAATGATTAATACCACACATCCTCTACTTATTAAAAAAAAGACCACAAATAAGTCAACACACATTAAAAATTCATTCTTTCTGAAACTAAGATTAACATAACCTAAAAAAAATGAAATTAAAACAACCCGAATAAAAAAAGACATCACATTTTTGGCATCACCTCTTCAGCTCTTCTTCTCTTCTCCATTTTGCTGTCACCGCCATGGGTTGCTACCTCCATCGCCCCTACTCTCGGAATTCTCGACCTCCCCGTGACTGGACTGAAGTGGGAAATGAAGGAGTGATGTATACAATGGTGTCACGATGGAAGTGTGAACGGCGGCGGTTTTCCTTAGCGACGAAGTGAGAGATGGATCGCTCGGCGAAGTGAACGGTGACCGGGTGAAGGTGATCGGTGAGCAGAGCTCGTTTGGGGAAGGAAAAAAAAACACTCATTTAGGGAAGAAGAAGAAAAAAAAGAAAGGGAAAGTGATTTTAGTTTGTCCTATCTGAAGGGATAATACTGATATTAAGAAAAACAGGGATAAAAAAACAATGGGACAAAGCTACAAGGTTAAAAAAATAAAAAAAAGTTAGGGGTCATACAAAAAATAAAATAGTTGGTCCAGGGGTATATGGGCAATTCCCCTTTAGTTTTTCAACTTGTTTCTTTGTAACATTTTCATTTTTTATTTTACTCTTTTTTTAGTGATATTTTTTTTATGATGTTTATTTTTCTAATAAAGGTAAGTACAAATCTAATTAATGTATTACAGTAATTTATTAAGTAAAATTTAAAAGAGTATTATAGTAATTTATCATGAATATTTAGAGTCAACCATGGATGTGGTTAGCTACGGTTACGGTGGGGACTAAAATAAATATTATCTAATAAGATAAGGAAAAGACCTGAGAGGATTTATCGATTTTAATGGACTTTTTCCGATTTTCATATGTTACAAGGTAGCTATATCGATTTTCCAAAAATAAAGGGTGAGTGCATGCTGCTAACTTTTAATGTGTAGTTAGGGTTAATCAGTTGTACATGGTTAGTTTTTTTTTTAAAATGAACTTGGTGGGATTGCCACTTGTTTGATATTAATTAAAGGAGTACATGCCCAAAAGACCAGCAACATAGGAGATAAACTAGCTTATATAGCAATAGATAATAGCTAAAATAGGGTGCATCCAGGGGAAGTTGGTTAAGAGGTTTAGGCAACGTCCACTGAATGCAGCCAGATTTAATAATTGACCAGGAGCGAGTTCCTCCGGAACTCCACTGAAGATGCCCCAATGCAGAAAACACCCCAGGCAATGATGAATCTCTTGACGGTGTCCCATATCATCGGTGGAAACCTCTGAAGATCCGAACACCCTTTCATTTCTTCCCAACCATATTGCCCACATGGCTGTTGGTATCAAGACCTGCCCGACTTTACCCATCTTTAATCTATCTTCTCGGTGATACATGCTTCGACCGATCCACCCAATGTGGTCAAGAGAAATTTGTACATGGTTAGTTAGGGTGATGGTAGGGACTCAACGATATTTTTTTAATCACACGGGAATTGTGATGATTTTTCAATTTAACAGGGACTAAAACATATTTAGCTAAAGTTACAGGGAGTTATATCGATTTTTCCCTAATTTATTTCCCTTTTCTTCCCCCCTCATCGTGCTCTCATTCTCCACCTCCATTGGAGACCGATCGATCAGACTGAGAAGGAGATCCTTCAGCGTTCGTTGCTTCATCTGACTGTAACCCTAGAATTCAAATTACTTTATTTTCCTTTTCTTCCTTTCTCGAAAAGCAATCGACGAGGGGATTGGATTGACATCAAGATCTATCAATCTTGGTTCATTTTTTTGTTCTTCTGGGATCGGAAGTCAGCAGGCAACGCAGATGGATATGGCGGTGGATCCTGTGGTGCCCAATGGCCGGAGTGATGGTGGTGATCCTCCGGATTCTACTGCCCCTGCCGCCATTACCCCACAACCACCAAACAGGATGAATTCGCAGTTGGCGGAGTCTCTGAAGCTGGAGCACCAGCTGCTGAGGGTTCCACTTGAGCACCTCAAGAAGACGATGAGGTCCAACCACAGGACTGTCGAGAAGGAGGTCACCTCCGTCCTCTCCAGCGTCGTCGCCGAGGCCGCTTCATCTCAACAAGACATCTCCAAAGAGGCCGCCGTCCACCACCTCTCCTCCCTTGTCTCCCGTCTCCAGGGCCTTAAGCGCAAGGTATTATCTTCCCTTCCTTCCCCCTCTTGATTCTATTTCCATGTCTTCATTTATGCCCCGTTTGAAAACAGGTTTGGACAGCTTTTAGGTTTGCGGGAAGCTGCTTTTACCAAACCTGTTTTCAAATAGAAAAATTGGGGCAAAAAGCTGCGGACAGATTTATGCGAAAAAGTGTACAAAATCTGAGTTTTCCAAAAGATGTGAAGAGACAGTTTCTTGCAAAATCAGTTTTAAACTCAGCTTTTGCCTAAAATAAGTTTTGCAATTGCGCAATTAAACGCAACCAATTTAATGATATATGTTTGGTTCTTGGATTTGCAGTTGGAGGAAGGGAGCAAACAGGAGAGCTTGCAGGTACAGAGGTGCAGGGCTCGGCTGGACCATCTGGATGTGGCGTCTGTGGGCGATTGGGGAGACACGAGGCTTAAGCGCATCCTGGTGGACTACTTGCTCCGTCTCTCTTATTATGACTCTGCCATCAAGCTCGCCCAGATCAGCGGCATCCAAGTAATAATTCTATATCACAATTTCAGTAGTGGTTTTTTTTTTAATTGTTATCTCTACAATAACATTGTCGATCATAACATACCTAAATCAAGAAGTTGAAGAAACTCACTATGATAAGGAACTCATGCTTCCATTTCTTTTTCAATGTCCTTTATGTCCGAAAAATTTGGGGCATAACTGTTGGTGATTCCATCAAGAGTCTCTGAAGGCGACTTCATCGGACCTGATCTTGTTTTATGAGTTGTGACGTGTGAACTGTTCTTCAACTGTTCAAGTCTCCCTAGATTGTGACACCGTCATTGATGCAGTTTACCCAAAGACTCACTAAACATCCGCAAAGTCAAGGAATTCATCTGTGACAAGATCCAATGCCTCAAAGTTCAACCCACACGGTAAATGTCAATAGGGAAGACAGTTGGAACTTAGGGCAGGGGGCTAGGTAGGCTCGGTGACATGTGGCAGACTTGCATTTAATTTAGGCTATGTTCATATAGAGCTTGTTATGTTTGGGTTGAATTAGGTTTGTGTTTGGTGTAATGAACGATTTGAGATGGAGGAAATTAGGGAAATATGTTTTTGGGTGAATTGACGCATTCAAGTATGTGAAAATGATTTTTTTAATGATAATGGATGAAGAGACTTTATAGGGAAAAAACATGTTACATATTTAACCATCAAACCAATTGATTGAATGGCTAGAAGTGATAGACCTCTAAATAAAGGTCCATTCATACAAATTAATATGACAACAAATAACTAGTTAGTTGCAATCAAATGAGGGTCCTCAAATATTCATTTATTTTTCAATTAAATTGCTTGCCAACACATTTAGAAAATTGAAGTTTGTGCACAATTAAATTTCATTAGACATGGAAAGATATCAGGTGAGTTACAACTATTTCCGTTGCCCACATCCACCTAGTGAACTGGGATTGCACACATTCTGTTGCTATGTTTTTGAGGGAATGTTTGTTTCTAACTTGTACATGAATGTCAGAGCGTCATTTTACCGATTGTGAAGTGGCAGCCAGCCAGCCAGCTACCGGCTATACATTATCACGAGCTCTCTTTGTTCTTTCTTAGGTTGATGTTATCTAGTTTCTGTACTACTGTGTATATTAAACTTGTGACTGCTTTGCTTGCAGGATCTTGTGGATATTGATGTCTTTATTGATGCGAAGAAGGTTATTGATGCTCTCCAGAATAAGGAAGTAGGTCCTGCCCTAGCTTGGTGTGCTGAAAACAAATCCAGGTTGAAGAAGTCCAAGGTATCTCATTTTCACACCATATTTTCTAGAAGGTTGAAAGTATGAGTCTGAAGGACAGCCAATGCTTCTGAGTTCTACTGGAACACTGTATTGTGTCGTTCTATGGTGTTGAACACTAAACCTATGTGTTATATGGATGTTATTGCACAAAATAACTGTTGATATGAGAGTGACACTGCACGACCTTTTGGAATTAGCTCATTAGTTATTTTCAGCAGCCAACAATGTTCAAAAGGAAAGTTATGGTCTTATCTAATTATTCATTATTTAAATTATAGGTGAAAGGGGACTATGGTTTCTCATCCACAATATGAGAACACCACATCATTGCCATGTGGTGGGAGCCTAATGAATTTGAGTGGATTAAATTTTCCTTTGGTGTTTTGGAATGATAACTATGATTCAGATCAACTTTCCATGGCTGGAATAAATATGGGGAAGGAAGATGTAAGGCTTTGTTCACATGTAACGGTCTCTATTGAAAAGTTCCCAGTCAGATATCTTGGTTTCAGGATTGAAATTCTTTGGTGGAGAGGTTTGAAAGTAAGCCTTTTGGGCAGTTTGGTGTTGCTTAAAATGGTATTATTAAATTTCTCTATCTTCTTCTTTTTCCAATATCCCTCTCTTCCATAGATTCTTAGCAAATTATATGGTCTCAGCAGGAGGTTTTTTGGGGAGGAGATTGGGACGAGAGGATAAGGTATATTTAGTTCGTCAGGATGTAGTGTTCAGTAAAAGTAAGACAATGAGCTGGGAATGAATAATTTTTTTGAGAAAACTGTGGGTTTCAATAAAATGATATCAACATACTATGTGTGAATGGGGATGAGAAGAAACAAAGGAAATACAGCAAAAAGAACCATAGAAAATGGACAAGAGAGTAAAGAGACACCTGACATCCCCTTGGGTAACAATAGATCCGGTAGAAAAGATTTCTACCCAATCCCTCCGATGGGCCACGCTCCTGTCACTCTTACAGCAGTGGAGGCAGAGGATAACACCAAGAATAGAATATAACTTTCCACACATCTGAAAGGACGCAGCCATGGAATGGATTGGTTTTAATGTGGGGGATGGACATGATATTGGCTGTTGTGTTTTTTCACTTTAAATATTGAATAGAAGGAAATACTTTAGTGCTACTAAAATATTGAAATAAATGTAAAATCAGTCAAACAAATATGGGACTATTTCTAATGCTTAAAAAAGGTGACTGACTTCTCTTGGCTGAGGACTGCTTTTGTTCCTGATCTTCGAAGTGTCCCAGTGGACTTCAAAGGGCTTTTCAAAGTCAAGGGAAAGGACATGAGCTTTCATCAACAACTTAATTCTCTGTAATAAACTTATTCTGCCTTTGGGGTCCAGACGAATCTCTTTTTTCTTAAGAAAATCTATGTAAGGTATCATGATGTGGGGAAGTTAGGGATGAATATCCGGTTGATGGAAGCCAATCTATTCACTATGCCTAGCCCATGAGAAAATGGCACATACGGATCAACCATTTACCTTGACGGATTGGCCCTCCTAACTATCGACCGTAACAAATCTTATCCTCTCCTAGACCTAAGTTAATTTAGAAGTCTATTAATAGGTTATACAAGAAAAAAATATTTTTGAGTAAATAGATATTCATGAAACATTCAGGATGTTTTGATCCTGCTTATGATGTTTTTTGTTTGGGAAAAAAATCTCTCTAAAAAAAAAGGGCTATTGGGTTTTAGGGTATGGAATTTGTCCACCCAGGTGACAGTTTATGCATTCTGGTTCGTCGGCTGCCCCTTTCTTTAGTTATGTGGTGCATTGAGGTCCTTAAGGTCTTTCAGGGCTAATCGGGATGTTGTGTGTCAGAGACCAATTTGCATCAGCCATCCTTGACATGTCTTGTTCAACCATACTGAGCTCAAGCATGCAAACGGGATTTTGGTTATTATACTCAGCTGAGGTTCTACATCCAATGGGTGATCACTGAAATAAGCGCACAAATCTAACCATTCAATTTGGAATGCTTAGTGTTCTTTTCCATTTCAAAAATTTATATAATGACGTGTATCATGTAATCAAAGAAGGTATGGATGATCAGGCTGGCAATTGCTAATATATGAATATCTTAACAATGTAATCTCCATTCTGTTTCATATATTTTTTGGAGCAATGAAGCTGTCATTTGTTAATATATCTTCTTTCACAGTGGATGTGTTATTTCCAATATATTGAACTTGACCACTTTTAATGGTTTTGCTGCCTGATTATATCGTAACTAAGATTTTAAGCTTTTTTGTATAGCATGCCTTTTCATGTTGCTTTTTGCAAGAGGCCCGGTATCATTTTAGAATCTATTTGATAAGAAAACTGTGTTTTAGTCTGAATTAGCACTACTACAATGTTGATATACCTTTCTTTGTGACATATACATTCATACTAGATGTCACCATTCCTAGAGCATTGTGACATCAACTTCATATTGTCAATCACAGAGCAAGTTCGAATTTCAATTGCGACTTCAGGAGTTCATAGAGCTGGTACGAGCTGACAACAACTTGCGCGCTATTACATATGCCCGAAAGTATCTTGCTCCTTGGGGGGCTACTCATATGAAAGAACTGCAACGCGTCATGGCTACTTTGGCATTTAAGAGTAATACAGAATGCTTAACATACAAGGTAGAATTATTACTTAGCTGTTTCTTTTGGATTCCTTGTTATTATATTGTGCAACTGTTTGTTTTGTTTCATGGGGAGACATAAAGGGGATTCCTGCGTATGCTGATATATAGATGGAGGCAAAAATAAGTAGACATACGATGATTTTTAGTTGATTCAGCAATAATTATAGTAGTCGTGCGCGGCATTCCCATGGTTTTCCGTCCTATGCGACATCCAGATTCTTCTTCTGGCTGTATAATCTGCTCTTTATTTCTTCTTTGAGGAATTATGAGGGAGAGAGTTGTGGTCTCAAGTAATTGCACAAAATAACATTACTGGAAGAACTGAAAGTGAAAAGTACGCTTGACTTTTATTTAGAGAAACACATGATGGCGGGGAGCTAAATTAGCTAAGAAACTTAGTTTTGGATCACTAATTTCTCATGAATTTGATTTTAGTGGATAACTGGGATGTCTGTCTGCTTGTTTCTTTTGATCTTTGGTGGGTGAAGGAAATGTTTTAATATGGGAGATTCTCAGCGAGTCTCAGTTGCATGTCATTAAAATATTTTAGAAATAATTGATAATGTGATTTTGGTTTTGGTCAAAGGAAGTGAACCATAAAGAGGGGGAGTGACACTAGATAAAATGTGTGTTTTTGGTTAAACTAAGTATAAAGGGGGGAGTGGAAATAGAATGTGTATTGTTTTTTGGTTTCAAATGGGGTGTTGGAACATGCAGTTTGGCATGACGTGTGGGGGGCAGCTTAATTGGCATTACAGTAGTAGAGATTTCAAGTATGATCCCATAATGTGTATGATGCCACATTTACTTCTTTTGCATATATATTTTATACCAGAATTTGACATGGCAGGTTTTATTTGAGCCAAAACAATGGGACCATCTAGTTGAGCTGTTCAGACAAGAGTTTTGCAAATTATATGGCATGATCCTTGAGCCTCTGTTGCATATATTCTTGCAAGCAGGCTTGTCAGCCTTAAAGACTCCGTATCCTCATCTATAAGCATAAATTGATCCAATGATAGTTTTTTGTGGCCATTATACGGTTGTTATTATCTTTTGTTTAGATATATGACAAGTCATGAAAATTACATGGATGCTGTCAATTCTTGACCACTTTAAGATTCTGCTACGAAGAAGATTGCACCAAAGATGATCCTCTCTCCCAGGAGAGCTTCCGCAAATTGGCCTTACCTTTACCATTCTCCAAGCAGCATCATTCAAAGCTCGTCTGCTACATAACCAAAGAGCTGATGGACACAGAGAATCCACCACTTGTACTACCAAATGGCTATGTTTACAGCACTAAGGTTTGAAACCCACTACAGAAAGCACTCTGAGAGAGTTATATATAGCACTTATCAATTAACTAGAAGACTCATATCCCCATGATTATGTGGCAGGCCCTTGAAGATATGGCTAAAAAAAATGATGGCAAGATTACGTGTCCGAGGACGGGTTATGTGTGCAATTTTACTGATCTGGTGAAGGCTTATATTTCATAACTTGTTATCTTGGTGGTGATTGGCCTTGCATTTATTTTCTCCTGCTTCTGAGCTGGCATAGCATGTATAGAATGTAAAGGGGTGAGTCTAGTGGCTTGTTATCACATCACTCAAGACCATTTACTTGTTTTCTGATAGCCACCTGAACTCAAACAAAAAACCTGCTGTTTATCAGCAACATGTGTAAAGCTTTTATTCTAATTGATTTGCACTAAAAAGATTTGGTTCATTACTCCTGCATTTTAGGCTTCATTATAACTCTAGGTTTGTAAAAGTAACTTCTCTTTCACCCTGGTTGATGCCCAACCAAGGCAAGAACATACACATCTGATGTCACACGCCATAATGCATTCACAAATCACAAGGATGCTCCTAGTTCTAAAAATGTCTAATCATCCTAAAAATATTATATATATTCTTTATTTGGGAGTACTTTTCTTTTTTATTTTTCAAATGCATACAAGATACAATCCTCGCATAAGAGGCGATTTTTAATAACAACACTTCAAATTATTTATAGTATATAATCACATATGGTATAACCCAAGAACACCATATAAATTAACAATATATAGCATAATCTACATTACACAGTCGTAAAATATATACCGATCAATAACTGAATGCAACACCCAAAAGAAGATCATGACTAATACCATTAGGCCACATGTTACGGCATGTGCGGTTGCAGGTTGCATTTGCTGTTTTAGAATTATACGACATATGATTTGACATTTATGGTTTTTACAGTGAAATTGTTCAAATGACCGAGATTCTGTTCGAATAGGGTTCGAACAATAGTCCAAATGCTCAAAAATTAAATGCTCTGGGACTGAATTCCGTTCGAGCGTCATTGGGATGTTTGAAGGACAATTTAACATAAAATAAAAGAACGATCGTTCGAATAGATCTATGAGTCCGTTCGATCGCTCAATGTATATAGTATATGTAGCCGCAGTGCGGTTTGGACCCTGACTACACGTGCGAACCGCATATTATTTTAAAAAATTAGTTGCTGACGCCTCATCAAGAGTGGTGTGCTAGCCATTGCCATCCTATGAGCCACGTGGACGGACGCGATACCTCTAATTGGTGCATACAACATGACTCTAAAATTCAACCCACTCATGTTGCACCTCCCCTGAGTCACAATCATGTATAGTACATACTATTTAGAACCATGGCCACAAACAAACATTGAGATACCTAAAATGTGTGAATGTTGTCATGTAGTCCAAACCCTCTAGTTGTCCTGATCCACTCCCTTCCCAAGAAGAAATCTATCCCAAACAGCTTTCTCGTAGCACACTTCCCAGTAGTAACTAACTCATCCCATGTTTTACCCAAAAAAACTAACTGTTTCCCACAAAAGCCTATTGGAGCCTCTCAAATACCCCCCCTCCACACACACACTACATACCACACATAACATAAAGTAGTAGATAGAAAATGAGAAAGCAAATGATAACCAAACACCACCTTGATCATGAAGCCACAAACAATCATGTCCTTGCTCCTCTTCCTAGCATGGCCCCCTCAGGGTCACCACAAGAGCTCCTCCTCCTTACCACCGACCCCGGCTTCATCGTGCACGGCCGGATCATGACGCTCGTCCTAGTCATCCTCTTTGCTCTCTTCCTCTCCTCTCTCCTCTTCCTCCATCTTCGACGTGTCCGTCAGAGGGCCAAAAAGGGCAGATTCAACCTTGACTCGAGCTTCGGTGGGCGGTCGGAGCACGAGTCGATGGGCGCCGTTGGTGAGTCTAAGTAGATTGGAAGTGTGGTGGCTGTAATTGAAAAAAAAAAAAACTCTTGATTTTGTCTAAGTAGATTGGAAGCGTGCTGTAATTGAAAAAAAAAAATTCTCTTGATTTTCAAATCTATATAGTTCAAAGCTGTTTATCATTGAATTGACTCAAAAGGCTGGAGGATCGGTTGGCATACATGAGTCTCTTCATATTTTTATTTAATTATTTGTATAAAAACATGGTTGAAGAAAAATTAGATGATTTTATGTATAATTATATTTTTTTTTTCTGTTTGGATTTGTTTTACTGTACTATTGGATTATTGTTATTGTTTTAGATGGATAGGTATGGATGTACTGTATTTGTCATCTCATGTGCAGTTATCAAGAATTATTTGAACTTATTATGATATAATTATTATAAATTATTCACAATATACATATTGCTGTTCTTGTTTGGGAAGCAGAATTAAGGGACCTGATGATGGATTTGGATGGCAATTAGAAACTTAATTTAAGGTTCTAGCTTTCTAATTGCAAAAAAAGACTAGTCCTTTTGAGTTCAAAATTTCACAATATTTACTAACAAGAATATTTTGGATCATGGAATAAAGTAACAGTTATCAATCATTTTGATGTTCAGATTAATATTGTTTCATCATCTAATTTGGGAGCAGCACATGTACTTTGTATAGGAAATTTTGAAGTCAGTTTGATTTTTTAAGAAGAATAATGAATTACACATCTTTATAAAAAAATGAATTATACTAATTCTAAGCCTCCAATTGGTGGGTAGCTATGTAAACTATTTCGGGATAGATAATTATTAGTATAGATAAAGAATAAATTATTTGATGTTTAGTTGTGATTTTAGTTATTTATTTAAAAAATATAATAATAGTTCGATTGATCATAAATAAGTTATAGATAAAATGTGAATAAGATGTGGTTAATAATTTATAATGATAAATCAATTATCTAACATGTAGCTCTCTGATTTATAAGATGTAATGACAACTAATTTGATATGTATGTCTCCTTATACTAGTGGAACAACACAACTTCAGAGAGACCTGAAATATAAATATTATCTTATTCCCACATATTCTGACACAGCTATATTCATCTATTCCTTACAAACAAACAACTTTTTATATTCTTCATCCCTATCCCTTTCTTACAAACGGTCCATTAATAAATTGGATATATTCATTTTCATTAAATAAAAAAAGTCACATTAACTTACAAAGTACAAGCTATATACCTGTTAATTAGGAAAAACATATTTGTAAATGTGATATTTTTGACCTGGCCATCCTAATTGACTGACCTGCTGTATTTTATATTAAAATAAAAGTCCAAAATAATGAGGTTGTAAACTCAATAGGAAGCTTCTTAATTTGCGAGATGGATCTATGTTGTGTTCCCAGATGCAATTCTTTTTGTTTACTCTAGATGCAGTTCTTGTTTTGGCCTAATAAGACATACATAAACGATAAGGGATACAGGTATTCTTCACCCCCACATTGCTCAGACAACATTGTCCATATGTGATAAGGTGTGTTGATACGATCAGTCTATTTTACAGTCATATTTGTAATAGTTATTGTCACTAGCGTAGTGTATATGAAATTGTTGATTTTTAAAAATAAAATTTCAAAATTATATGTTTGGTATGGAAATATATATCAATATATTTACTTCAAATGTTAGTTTGTCACTTGATTTCAAATAATTCACAATTAGCTAATTATATGGTTTTGATATAATATAAACAAAAGTTATAATTGGATGTGTATGTGTACAGGCATGTGAATGTGGACTTGACATGATTCATGTATTTTAGCTAATGGAGTATAGAGGACATTGGACTCTAATTATGAAATTAAATATGCAAGGTTCATGTCTACAGAATTCCTAGATAAATCTTATTTGGAATGAATCCATGTTTTTAAAGTATTGAGTATATAGTATCCATTCTATAATGAACCTAGAGTGGAGTGAACCTTATTTAAGGCACTAAATATGCAATGTTCTCATTCTAATGATGCACCTAGGTTGAATACATAAATTAACAATAAAAGAATCCATTATGTATCTTGAATTTGTCATTCACATTGAATATAGAACAATAAACCATGCATGTAATATTTTATTTTGTTGAATTTTTATTGTAATTTCACCTTATTTTTGTCTAATCCTGTAATAGAAATCACATAGTATATATTCTATTACATAAAAAATTTAAAATACACACATTCAATTTATATTCAAAATATGTAATTTACATTTTATAAAAAGCAGTATGTCATTAACTAAAAATGATCTTTAAAAGTTAAAGAGCATTATTACACTTTTCCCCATTCATAATGTCAAAAACTCGCATTGTTAGCCATTTTTCATATTTTCTATACATAAAATCTATGTAATCTATTAAAGTTCATATTTCATTTTTTTTTATGAAAACTTATATCTCATTTTATGTTATTTTAAAAAAAATCAAAATATAGGTAAACTAAAGTTAATTTGGGTGAAAAAATTGAACCTGAGAATTAAAACAATGTGCGGGTTAGAAACAGAGATGGAAATATCATTTTTTTGTGTGTGACAAAATAGTGAGTGGAACACTGAACTGGCTTGGCTCCACAGCATTATTGTTCTGAAATTGTTGAACGACATGGATTTGTACATTTTTGTTTTCTTGCTCTTTTTTATTTTTGTTTTCATAAGGTGTCTCACAGACCCAAAGCTCCATCTCTTTCTATAGGGCTGATGTGTCACACTCACACAAAACCCAATGGTTCATTTGTTCAACAATGGTGGTCTCTCTCTCTCTCTCTCTCTCTCTCTGGACTGTTGTGTATCAGGTAGTTCCTACACCAATTGTTTTATGAAAAACAGGGGTGCAACTCGGACGGGTTGGGTAAGGTTCGGGTCGGGTTCGACTTTAACCCGCATTGTAGAGAGCCCAACCCAAACCCGAGCCCGAACCTGGTCTCAACCCGAAGGGTTCAACTCTAACCCGACCTCAACCCGTGGGTTCGGGTTGAATTTGGGTTCGGTCGGGTTTGAGTCGGGTTCGGGTTAAATTCTGGCTCAAGTCAGGTTCGGGTCGGGTTTGAGTTTAACACCTAAAATATCATAAAAAATATTTAATAAACAACACAACAAACTCTAATTAATTATTAATTAAACCTTATATACAAATAATTAAAAGTGAATATCTATGATAAATTAACCTGAACACAACAAACATAGTGATGTCTAATTTGTGTAATTGTTTATTGTGTTTTAAGAATTTAGGGTTTTAGATATATGTATGTTGTTATGGCAGCATAACATTTGTTAACCTGGGGGTCGGGTTCGGGTTGAGTCCGCGGGTTGAACCCCCAACCTGAACCCGACCCAAATTGGGTTCGGATTAGTTCGGGTTCGGGTCGGGTTGAACCCGACAGAGAAAAACCCCAACCCAAACCCGCCCATGAACCGGGTTGGGTCGGGTTCAACCCGTCCAAGTTGCACCCCTATGAAAAACACATCTGGAGATCAGATTTATAGTCAGAATCATAATAGATGTACGAGTACAAATGAATACAAACAATTATATAAAAAAAATGGAGAATAAAGAACACAATAGATGTTTACATAGTTCCCTCTGTATTCATGTATTCTCAGCACATAACAAGTGGACTATTATTTTTTTTTTTTACCATAGGTCATGTTTGGAAAGGGGTTTGGGTTTGCAAGAAGCTGAATCCCCAAACCCATTTTTAAACAGAAAAAAAACTGCAGCTTAGAAGCTGCATACACTTTTTATATATAAGTGCAAAAAAACTATTTTTTTCATAATATGTAGAGAGATAGTTTCTTACAAACCTAATTTTGGACCTCGTTTTTGGGCTATAGTATAGTTTTTCCAATCCATGTTTCTCTTTTTCCTCAAGAAAAATGATATATTCAATCTTATTTGCAGTTACATTTACAATCCACACATATTATTTTTTATGTAATATATACTCAATTAATGAATTATATTTTTTTACACAAAAAATTGATTTATATAATCATTACAGATTGAATATATATATTTTAATTTTTTTTTCATAATAGGAGTATACATTGAAAATAGCTGAATATAAATAATGCTAGGTGATTTCACACCCCACATTAGTGATTTAACAAATATGAATGAGACTCTACAAAACAGATTGAAGCGTATCAGTATTATTCTCTCAAATCTCTCTATGTAAACTTTAATGTCATACACCCATCAGTATTAGATTACAAAATAGATAAGTTATACAAGTCGTTATATGCTTCAAAAGGATACAAGAGTGTCAAGACAAGATTATTGGTTATAAGGATATGTGATCAAATACAAGTGATTATGATGGAAGCAGGAGGATATGTTTCAGTAACTGTTAGATATTAGGTTCATCCATACCTATCAAAGAATTGCCCCGACCATGAGATTTTCCTTGTATAAACTACTCACAATTCATATGCAAAAACTCAAATGGATTACCAAATAAGTTTAAAAAAGCAAGTTTAATTAAAAAGTTACTTACAGTTTTAGTATAAAAATGTTATTTTTTAAAAAACGCAGAAAATGCGTTTTTTAGGAATTAAAATCTATTTAAGTTATTTTATTCAAAATCTCATTTTTCAAACATGTTTACAAACAGACCTGAACAATTTTCTTTGTTTCAAGTCATGTGCATTTATATAATTTTTTTTTTTTGGTGTTTGGCCTCCAAATATGAAATAACCATCCCATTCAGTGCTCAAGTACAATTCAACACAATATGTGACTCGTGGGTAAATCAGTGATTCTTAAAGTTAATTCAGCAGCATGTAAATGATTACTGACTTTAGGATGCATTGTATATGAAGAAATGATTCAAATGATTGGTTAGTGCTACAATGTGATTGAACAATTGTTTTTTTATTTAGAATCAATTGTGATTGAACATTTAACCCAAAGAATAAATTGTAAAATATGATGGAATAAAAGTTAATAAGTAAAAAAAATATATGTATTTGTTTGTAAAGAATAATTAGGTATAACTATGCCAGAATATGTGGTCCCCCTTAAACTTATTTTTTCTTGAAAATAAATTATTGTGGCACGTTTATTTAAATTTACTGGAGATTAGTTAAGTTAAAAATAACTTGAGTAAGGAGGTGCGGCTTGTCTCCTCTACCTCCCCGTGCTTTGTTTCGGACCACTTGGCTTTGATCATTTATGAAAAAGTTTACAATTTTCGTATAAAAATAACTGAGAAATTCACAATAAAAAGTTGGGTGACGGGTGTTTTTTGGATTACAACTTATGCAAAACTTTACGAATTTCATATTGGACAATATTTAAAATGAATGTGCGGACCCCAATGTGTGGTTGGGGTTGCATACGATATATGCTGCCACACATTTTTTGCAACAGCCATTCAAATGGGATTCGAAGTGCAGTTTTTTTTAAAAACAATATACGAGGTTGACTGTTGGAACCTCATCTTAACGCTTGAAGGTTAGAACAAACTCCATTTAAATAAGGTTCGAGTGTAAATAGAGTTCTCTAGGGATGAACATAATCGAATGAGATTCAAATGATTGAAGCTGGAATGGACCCCATTTCAATGAGATTTAAACGGTTGAAGGATTTAGTCTTTCACATTGCAGCACATGCGCCACACATAACCACACATATTGCTTTTTTTCAACACATATATGCAGTGCATTGACGACACATGTGGTCACACTTTGAATTATTGTGTTGGACTCAACCACTCTGAATCAATTTATGAAATAATAAATATGTTCTTTTATACACAATCAAATTGTTTTTTACTTTCACAATTAAAAAATAATAATTTATAATAATAATATAACATAAGGATGTTTTTACAATTTATTTTGACAAAAAATACACTGCCGGTAATATGCTATTATTTGTCATTTACAACAAAGTATACTGTTTATTTATAAAAAAAATATAGAATTTCTGTCATTGATAATGACCCATTTATGTAAAAAAAACCTTTAGCCCTCGTTTGGAACATGAATAAGCCCATGAATAATCTCAGATAAAGGGGAATAAGGTATAAAGAGTGTTTGGAAACATAAAATAACTAGAGATAAAGTGTGTCATAATAAACTGATATAAAGTGGTATATGGATTCCAATCAACCTCTGGAATTAAAGTTATCCTAGGTCATTCCACCCAAAAAATATGTGGGTCCACTGTCAAATCAACTATTATCACTTTTTATAAATCACTTGTCTAATCAACTATCATTATTTTTTCACTTTTTACAAATCTTTATCTATACTTTATTCACATTTTACCCAAAACAACAAAACATTTATTCTTACGTTTACCAACGAATAATTCAAACACAACCAAACACAACCCCCGTATGGCGTGAGAAATAAGCCCAGAATAGAGAAAAATACAGGAGAATAGTCTAAAAAAGCTGTTTGTTTTGGCAGAATAAACCTCGATAGCTATGTCTGAATAAGTTAGGATAATGCTTGATAACAATTCTAATGAAAGACCAGAATTGCTTATCAGGGTTTTTCTATGCCAGTGAATTAAAATACCCCTTACTGTCATTTTTTAAAATTTCTCTCACATCATTTTACATAACCCAGTGATACACCCATCTTTAATAAGGACCATTTGATCAATGGATCCACTGTTGAAGATTAAAATCTCGACCACACAAAATAAACTCATTTAGTATTCAATCCACACCGTTCATTCTCACAGGCAAGTTAGCCCATCTATGTGCACGTGTCCCTGATCAGTCCCATCGCATTGATTCTCCCATCCACTTTTCTTTTCTCCCCTCTTTCACTCGAAGAAACCCTCTCTCTACATTTCGTCTCTTTGATGGGGAAACCCTAGGTTGGTTTCAATGACCTCTGGCGACCTCCATATTTGGATCTATGATGTTGTAGCTAAGTCATCGTTCGATTTGAGTCCCTGATGTTAATTTTTCACAGTTGGGTCATGCATATTGGTTAGCCATGGTAGATTTGATAATATGAGGCATTCTTTTTATGATATAATTTGTTGTGGTTGACACATTGTTTGAATCCAATTGGCCCCTTATTAATTTTTTTCAATATTTATTATACCTTCAATTATTTATGACTTTATCTTCTTATTTTCTCATTGTAGTGTATTATTGTCAACTATTTATTGGTTGCATCATATTCTACTTTCACATTAACTTTCAACCAAAACAAGTAAGTTACCAACGTCCATGAATATGATTTGTAAAAGAAAATTATTCCATAAAATGCCCTCTATTCAAGTATTGGAATGATTTTATTACATAACATCCAATGTAATAGATATGAGACCTAATAATTAACTTTGCTTCCTCTTTATGAATGTGTAGTACAGATGTTTGATGATATTTTTTTGATCTATTGGAATGGTAGGCATGTACTTTGATACGAAGTAAGGTAGTTGTAAACATCAATATAAAGATTTCATTAGTCTATAACATATCCTGTTTTTTAAGAAAGATAACCAAAGGAACTGAACATGCTTGAGGAGTTTATTTGCTTTCACTTTTGTTAAATGATTGTTTATAGGTGATCCTCTTTTGGGTAGGTGATAGGTATCAAAGACTAATATTTTTATTGATACAAATGGTCCTTTTTACTTACATGTAAAAGCCAACAAAGAAGAGTTACACAAGAATCAATGGCCATAATTTAATCACACAACTCATTTTTTAATTTAAATCCATTAATCATACCAAACATAGATTTATATACTAGGGGTAAAGTTGTCATTTTAAAAGTTATAACTCCTTATTCACATATTATCTACTATTTATCCTTAATTTATACAGGGTGAATCAAACAACAAAAAACTATTTTTTACGTTTCTCAATGAGATAACTGGAAAGTTAACCAAATAAAAAATTGTTTATTCTGCATTGATTGCTATCTATCCCAGTATAGCTATCAGAACCGAATAAATCAATGTCTCACCCCATACGGAGGGAAAATCACTTTATCCTCACGTATGCGGAAATAAATGTATACAAAAAAATGAGTCTTATTCCCGTTCCAAACAGGGACTTAATCCTACATGGATCCAAACATTGGCTTATTAAGCTTTTCAAGCTAGTATGGTAAGAGGTTAAAGTTTTGATGGTAAAAATGTCCATCAATTTTGTCATTATTCAAATTTGTTAAAGTTAGGAGAAATCTTGTTTCACCCTTTCACTTGGTTGACACTGGGATAAATGGTTGGGATAAGAAAATAATTAGGTTAAATTACATGTTATCCCATATGACATAATAAAAAAAGATAATAATTGTCGTATTTTAAGAGAAAAAAGTGAGGATATTTTGTTTTAGGTAAAAAGTGGAATATATTTTATTTTCATTTTTTAACCTCATTTTATAAAATATGGACACCATTTATGACCGCCCTTAAAAAAAAAAAAACCAAAAAACTTAATAAAACCAAAACCAACAATATTAATACCCTTTTAATAGAAATGGTAGACTTGATATTTTTAAATTTTTCTTTTAAAGTTATCAAATATTTTACATCATGTGATCCAAATGCAAAATTAAGGATAAAAATCCAAAAAAATGAGACAACAAAATATATTATCAAATGTAAACATAGATAAAAATAATGGTCTTTTATCCTCATAAATTAGGCTAACTTATCATAAATATTTATCCTTTTACTAAACTAGGTCTTTAAGTAGAAAATAAAAATTTCAATTTTATTTTAAAATCATGATAACTGTATGTACTTTATCGCTTATTTTTTTATACCAAACGGATAAACTGTCATATTCTCCAATTTATCCCAGTAATTATTATTTATTCCACTGTTTATCCCCTCGCACGTGAGACCGGTCTCCCCTTCACTTAATCCATCGGAGGGGGCGAGCCCGAGTCACCCCTCCAGACACCGACGTAATGATAATAAACCCACCTCCCTTATTCTCACCGGGGGGTGACCCCATTCCTACCCACCCACCCCTCTCTCCTTCGGCTCACGTCAACCCGTCGAACCGACGGTGTCCCGCGGGTCACGTTAACCCGCCGTTCAATGTCCCTCCGATGCTCCTCTCTTAAACCAACCCCCCTCAAACCAAACCCTAATTTTTCTCTCTTTCTCTCTCTCTATCACCAACGCTTCCATGGACGACCACCACCGCCCCTCCGCCGCCGCCACCACAACCGCGATCGTCCCTCCAGACCCACCTACAACGGCGGTGGCGGCGGCCGCGAGGACTGCTGGAGCGAGGGGGCCTCGTCGGCGCTGATCGACGCTTGGGGCGACCGGTACCTCGAGCTCAGCCGGGGGAACCTCCGGCAGAAAGACTGGAAGGACGTCGCCGGCGCCGTCAACGCCCGTCAGGACTCCCACGGCCGGCCCAGGAAGACCGACGTCCAGTGTAAGAACCGCATCGACACGCTCAAGAAGAAGTATAAGATCGAGAAGGCCAAGCTCGGCCCTTCCTCCTGGCCCTTCTTCTCCCGCCTGGATCAGCTCGTCGGCCCCTCCGCCTCCGCTTCCGCTAAGAAGCCTCAACAGGCCCCTGCGAAGCCCCACGCGGCCGTTACTTTCACCTTGAAGCCTAACCTAACCCTAACCCGTACTCGGCGGGGTCCTCGTCAGGGAGCTCAAGGGATCACCGGATGGAGGACGATGAGGACGATGATGATGAGGATGAGGAGGATCTGGTGGGGGTTGGGGAGGATGTGAGGGGGAGGGGGGAGGGCGGGGCGGGGGTTTTCGGGGAGTTGGCGAGGGCGATTGTTAGGTTTGGGGAGATTTACGAGAGGGTGGAGAGCGCGAAGCAGCAGCAGATGGTGGAGATGGAGAGGCAGAGGATGGAGTTTGCGAAGGAGTTGGAGTACCAGCGGATGCACATGTTTGTCGAGGCGCAGCTCGAGCTTGAGAAGATGAAGCGGCCCAGATATAGCTCCTCTGCCGGTGAGATTTCCTCTCTGTATTTTTTTTTACTGTCCTTTATGATTAGTTTAATTGGATGTTTGGTTGATTGGGGTCTTGTGATGGTTGGGGCATTGCTGTTATGGAAAAGGATTAATTTTTAGTGGGATTGATGCATTTAAAAGGTTGTCTGTTAGTAGAATGTTTCTATCTTGAACTGTTGATTAGAGTTTAAGTTGTGGTCTTTTTGTTATGTTTGTGGGATTTGATATATCTGAGTTCTTCTGTGTGTGATTATTTGTGTGTTAAAAAAATTCTAAGTTCTTTCTTGGTTTAATGAGTTATTCATGGTTAGAGTTTTGGTTGGTCCAATTGCTGTCTTTGTGGTTGATTTGTGCGGTTAAAATGATGGTGATGGTGCAGAAATATAACTTCATGTCTAGGGATTTATTCTGCCGTGGTGTTGGTTTTTATTTTTATATATTTATAATTTTCTTGTAGGGTCCTTAGAGATTATGAAGGGCCTTTCCAGATTTCTTTGAGGGAAAGATTTTTATTGACCTCATCTTCTTGATGCTACATGTAATTACATAATACTATCACAACCTAGTTGGATGGTTTATGTTGTCAAGTTAAATGGATGGCTGCACTCAAAAAAACAAAAAAGAAGTTAAATGGATGGCTTAGGTCGTCGATGAGGGTTATGCCCCGGTTCGGTGGGGCCTTTTTATCCTTTTTTTTTACTTTTTATTCCTTTTTATTTTCTTAGGGGATCTCCCATCTCCATTTTTGTTAGGGGGGCATCTTTTATAATAAGACGCTCCAATTTTTTATAAAAAAGGTTAATTTGGAGAATTTAAGGTGAATAGACGGTTAACTAGGAATGAGATTATAAGTATATCCAAGTAGCAGGGAAGAATTGGTGTAAAATCTAGGTAGTAAAAAGTAGAACATCATTTGGTCGATATGACATGTGAAACATATGCTATTGATTGTGTGTTATATGATAAGTAGTAGTTTGAGTGGAATGTGCGTGAAGGAGGGGAGAGAACATACAGATAATTGGACGGTAGTTAAGAAATTGAAGAATAACATACCTTCTATTACGATGAACATTGACAGAAATTTATGGCTTTAAAATCCAATCATGAGCAGTTAGAAGGATAGAGTTTTTCCAAGGTATCGAATCTTTCTTGTTTGAAATTATGGCAGCTCTCAGCTAGAGTTAGTAATCACCACACCAGGTCATTGTCATAAGAGCGAATAAGTTGTTTGCACATCTACATATCATTGGAAAACGTAGAACACTTTGATAACTCATCTCAATGCACCTATAATTGGTTGTGTTTTTTTTTGTTGCTTTGAATGCATGTTTTGATAAGTCATCACACTGCCCCCATAATGGTTTCTTTTATAGGTAAGCAATGAGATTTGAACCTAGACCATGTGGTTGAAAATTTTGTGACAACCATTGAACTATGAGTCCAACACCAAGTTTGCCCATAATAGTTAGATCGCATGTTCTTTTCGGTTTTGAAAAATTTTCAGCGTTGCTGTGTCTATCATTGGAGTAACAAAGAAATTCTCCTAAATCTGGGTTTTTTTTTCCGATGTAAAATGAGAAGCTTTCTTTGATGTATTTTGATTTGCTTTAGAATGATGATATAAAGTCTGGAGTATTGTGGCCATGAGAAATTAACCTAAAATTATTGACCTGAAATGGAAGCATAATATTCTCATCATAGTTATATTTTGTTTGTCAGGTTTTTTTTTTTCTTTCAATTCCATGTATTTCTTTTACCAAAAGGTTACCTCATCTTACTATATTTTGAGGTAAATTTTGTTCTTATCTTTTATTTTTATTTTTTGAGGAAAGGTTGGAGCAATCCTATGAATTAAAGGTGCCCCTTAACAAAGGAGGAGATGAGGGCTTTGAGGTAAAGTTGTGCAAATGAGGTAGAAGCAAGAGAGGAGAGGAGATATAAGCAACCTTGCCAAATTCCAATGGTTGGTCCCTCAGCGATATGTTGGAGTATTTGGATCACGAGACATGAATGTATATTCCAACACGAGGTTCTATGTGGTAACACTTGGATGACTATTTCTTTGGACCTCTGTGATTGGGTTATTACAATTTTAGGATTGGATACCCCTTTGTTGGCTATGAGTAATCTTTGGTTTGGGGGAACACGACAATGTTATTTATGGATGGAACCTTTCCTATCTATATCTGTCATCTCTTTTCTTCTTTTCCTTATTTTGTCATCAGAGCATCTTCACTTTCTTAATAGATTGCTCTCATGCTTTTCTCAAAATAAAAATAAAAATAAAAAGTTGTACAAAGGAGATTCTGGAACAAGTGCCTTACTTTCATCTTGCCTGATGGAGCAGCTTCTTTTTATATTTTGTTGTTCCTTTATGTATACACCTCTGCACTGAGTTGCATGCTGGGGTAAGTTTGAGTTTACCATAGGTTTCACTTTTTGGATGTGGGGTGGAATATGTGTAGTGTAGAAGAAAACTTGTGGTCAGAATGGTCCTTTGTTTGGTTGAGAACATGATGATGGGAATAAATTTACTGAGGAGAATTGTGGCTAATGCTTGTAATGTGTGGGATACATGTTGTGAAGCTTAAGATTCAAGTGGTTCATTGTTCTTCTGCACTGAAATCAGAATAGTTGGAGCCTGTTGTCATTACTTTTTTTATATGGTATATATAGGAAATAGCTTTATGTTGGACAATATTGTTAGATAGATGTGCGGGGCTCTTTTCTTGGATACTTTGTGAGTATATATTCTTAGTAGTTGGGATTGAGGCTTTGCAATAAGGTTAGGGCTCCAACCCCATATTATAAATTAAAATAATAAATAAATAAATATGGGCCACAGAGGTTATCTTGAAAGTATGATTCACGTGGCTGGCCTACAAGAAAAGTTATCAACAAGGGTGTGCATGTCAGAATAGGCTAAAAGGGATTTAACACAATGTTCACCTTGTGATGAACCTCGTCTTTGCCCTTATGCTAGAACTATGTGAGCCTCTCCGAGTTCTGCAGCGGGTGTGAATAAAGATTTCAACAGTCTTGATGGTCTTTGAAAGTCAAAAATAAATGATGAAAAAGGGTGATAACAGCATCAAAGAAAAGCATCGCAATTGCTTGTTATTGCAGGGTGTTGGGCAATCTGGTTGATAAAAAGGATGTGTGTGGTCTTTAAGGAAGTAACCCAGATTTTGAGATCATCTGGAATAGTACAATTTGCTTCATCAAGGATCGGGTAATTAACTGCGGCAGGGCAAAGTTTGTGAGACTGGTCATGGCAGATAGATGGCGAGGAGTAATTTGGGGTTTTCAGCTTTGATTGGTTTAGTTCTTTGTTTTTTGAAAAAAAAAAGTTTAGGTAATTGCTTTTAATTGCTTTGTTTCTTTTGTTGATTGTCATTTTCTCTGGCTGTTTAGGGCCTTGGATAATTAGATTGCTCATCTATTGATTGGACCTCTTCCCTCTTTTTTCCTCTTTCATGGAACTGTATCCCAATTTTCTCTTCTTGAATGGGGTACCATTTCTTAAAAAAAAATCTTCAAAAAAAAAAAAAAACCTCTTCATGAATGAATTTTGGTGATGGGATTCCTATCTAACTTCCAATAACTAGCTAACTAACTAAATAAATATACTTGTGGTTTCTACTTTGGGAGGACAATGAATTTAATGGGGAAAGTAAATGTAGGTTGCTAGATGGACTTATAGTTAATATTACATCCCTTGATTAAGTTTTTATAAATTATAACTGTACATTTTTTTGACCAAAATTAGAAAGTTTTTGTAACTTTAAATCCTTTGACCAATATTTGAATTTGGACTAGTCCTTGACTCCTTGTCCATCATTTTAGCTGATTTTGTTCTAGTTTCGTCCTTGCAAAATATTTTCCAATGTAAAACTGTTGCACACATTATACATTGAAAAAATGGTACTACCAGATTGGACAAACTGTTTACATTGTACCATAGTTGTTTTGGCCACGCCTAGGTGGTTAGGCAGCTTACATGGGACGAAGTTCATCCACTAGCATGTTCAAGGTGTACACTTGAGCTGGTTTATATGCGTAGCATCACTTAACTCACCTGAGCGTAAAAAATGAGTCTGGTGATCACTTAATGGACTTGACCCATTTATTATGAACGGTTGACAGGTTGAGATAGAAATAAATGTATAGTAGGGATTTAATCAAAACAACAAAATAGAAATAACTAGTTCTATTTGTTTGTATATGAGCTGATCCCTAGGTGTGTTTCCACCTAGATGTTGATCATCCTTCCACCATCATGGTAACTCTTGGTTGGAACATGATTCCTAAGGATTATGGATTAAGGCAACCAAAGAGGGGTATGTCCCGATTGTGGACCTCTTATATATTATTTCCACTTTCTTTCTTTCCCTTTTTTTTTGGGTTAAGAGATCCTCATCTGCATTTTGTTCGGAGGCTTCTTTATCAATAAGATGCTCCAAAATTCCAAATTCTTACGAATGAAAATTATTATCTAATACAATCCGGGCATTAGCTATGATCTTAATACAATCTAGGCACATGCCTATCAAATTAAAAAAAAAAAAAGAACTTGGAAATTGCAAATATAGTAAGGCTGAATTCCTGTTGAAATAAAGTCACCTCTTTCTTTCTTTTTCATTTTTTGAAGAATGGTGCAAGTCACCTCTTTCTGGACCATATTCTTTCACAGTGGTTTCTAGTTGGCCTTTTCTGTGAGGACTTTTGCTTATTTATTAAACATTTGGATAATCAGAAAACTGTGACAATGATTTGACTACTATATTAGAATTTTCTGTTTGATACTGAAACACGATTTCTAAAAGACTCATGAGAAAGATCACAAGTTACATTTATTTGAGAAAATGACCTTGTATTCTTTTGAATCAATGTTCAAATAGTTCTAGAAAAGCTGAAGCCTAACTGTTCACCAGTTTTAATAAAACTTGGTGGATGCCACCTTTGTCAGAAAGAAGGCCCAGGGAAAACCATTCTGACTGCAATCGTAATGTATGATGCTAGTGTTGAATTATGCTAGATAGGAAGGTTTGGGTACTGTTCTCCGTCTGATTGTTCAGTGTCCATCTGGCACGGCCTTCAGAACAGTTCTGTCCTCAGCATTTGGTATCCACTGATTTTGTTCTTCAAACATAAGTAATTCTAGAGGATAATAAAGCAATTATGAACTAAAATGACTCAAAACAAGTTTTACTTGGTAGAAAAATTATGCTTTTGTAATTTCATTTGTTGATTTCATCTGGGCTCATCTTATAATGGACAACCCCACTTCAACCCTGTAAATAATGCCCCTCAGAAATCTAGGGAAATGGAAAACATCCTAGTTGGCAGAAACCTTTTTTTTTTGGCACGTGTGTGTTAGCTGATGAGACTCTGCTAACTAGACTACATTGCTGCGTATGTAATGTACAAACATCAAGGAAAGTACATGCAACATATTATAGCTGTTCTTAACTTGGTTAAACAAATTGAAATATTAGAGAAATCATACTTTGACGTAATGCATGATAATTTTCAATAAGCAGTTTATACCATGCCTATATGTATTTTGGATGTGTAAATATTGGTGATTTGGGACTCTATTGTGACACATTCTTTATGATCTGCCTTGCCATGTATTTTGTTTGATGTATAGTTGTAACATTTGTTGTAGTCTGCGTGTGATTCATCAGGATATGGGTCCCCCCCCCCCCCCATGAATAATTCTTTAGAGGATTTCTTGTTGCTCACTTGTGCCGGGATCATAAATGCATTGTTAATGATTTGAGTATCACATTGTGTATTTGGATGGATGGCTAGCTTGGATTGCATTTATATAACAAATGAGAAGCTATCCAACTTAAACTTTGACTTGGCTCTTCTTGGTGCTTGAATAATTCCCAATTGTAAAAACTCCTCTGTTATTGTTTCTGCGAACATCATAACTGAAAATTCCCAGCATGTTACACAAAATATAATACTGGCATGAATGATTCTATATAGGGTCACAAAAATAATCTAGAATATGTTGTCTTAGATGTCACTAAAGACAAAGCATGAGCAGTGTTGGTCGGGCCTGTTGATACGAGATTTATGATTTATTATATGGAAAAAAAAATTTATGCTTGTAAATGGCTGGATTTTGTCAAGTATCACAACTTTTATTTGAATCACATTCAAGGTTTTGGGCCCATTCCCCCCCCCCCCCCCCCCCCCCCCCCCCATACATGGAATTTAGGACTCTTTTCTTTCATAGAAAATATGGAATCCAGTAATCTATGACTCTCTCTGTAATAAATATTGAACAATTTCACAAAAGAACCAACAAATCCAGTAATCTATGCGTAATACACCTTGAACAATTGCACTATTTTTTTGGGGGTCTGTTTGAGCGTGCGTGCTCTGCAAGAGTGAAAATTTGAAAGCATTGTACTAAGCCCAATTATTAGTTATGTTGTATGATGAAGGCAGACGTTTCAATGAAATCTGAGCACTAATTCTGTTTGGGAATAGGGATAGCTATTCTTGTGGAATAGGAATGGTACTTGATTTTTGTGTGGAGTAATGCTATTAGATATTTGTTTGGAGTAATGCTATTTGATTATTGTGTGGTTATTCGGTTATTCCTCGGATAAACATGTCTAGCATTTCATCTGTGTGATAATGCTCTTTTTTTGTTTTTATATATGGTTATTGTTCTTTTTTGGGTGGGGTGGATTCATTCATAAAAACCTAGATAAATGCTTATTTATGCCTCTCTGTTATTTAACTATGCCAACCTCCCTGTCAATTAACTATACCAATGTTGTCCCTGCACGCGTTGGCGTGGCGGTAGGGACTCCGGCCCCCTTGCGGGTGACCCAGGATCAATTCTTGCCTATGGCAGAAGGACTAACTGGTTTATGGTCTTTAACCCAGTCTGATCTGTCTATGCTCTGGATACAGAGCCTCCCCTACCACAAAAAAAAAAAAAACCAATGTTACTCGGATAGAACCAGTACAGGGAAAAGCTGGGCTTGGTACGCTTTTGGGTCAGCCAGATGGAATAGAGGAAAAATTAACCTTTTCTTCATATTTTTGTTCAAGGCTTGTTCCCAAGCCAAGCAGGTCTGAAGGTTCTCATCGTCGGGAAGGGTACTAAACTTTTGAAATTCTTCATACCTGATTAACTATGGACCTCTATATCTTTGGAACATAATACTGGAATGTGCAAATTAGGTTGTGGTGTCCGATGCCATTTCCATGTTGGTTGCATCATGCCTTGTATTTATTTGAACAACGAAATCTCAAATTAGTTGTCCTTTTTTTTTTTGGCTAGAAAAAATTGATGCTTCTTTTGGGGCCATTTCTGCATTTTCAGGGTTGTATATTTGTTTCAGTCCATCAAAATAGAACTCAGTTTGGTTCTAATTATTTTTTTCAGAATTTAAGTCGCATATCCTTCTTTTTGTGTCCGAGGATTTTCTTGCCGGGTACATTTTTTATGGTCATTCAAGTTTCACTTTATCATCAAATAAATAGAAAAATTCATTAGTGGTCCCATTAGAATGTTAACTCGCATATGATATGTTCTGATCAGGCATATGTCACTTGTATTCTGATCAGGCATATGTTACTTTAGTTGCTCACATGTAAACTTCATTTATCGACTACTGACAATTCTGTTTCACCCTCTCATGTGACGATCAGGAAAGAAGTAGACAAAGGGTGTGGACGTGGTCATTCCAACCACAAATTCGCCCGAACACGATCTTGCTGAGTGCCGCTCTAGAAGCTCATCTGACACTTATAATTATCATAACCTGTCTTCATGCTTAATACCTTATTTAAGCTCCAGGATTTTAATCTTTTTGGAGTTTGGCATACGGTCTGTGTTTGGTTGTACATCTGTGACTGGTAAACCAAAAAAAAATATATCGTTCGGTGTAATGTTAGTTCCACTTTTGTTTCTCTCTCCAATGTTTGTGTTGGTTTGTTCTCATGCCACTAAAATTGGGGAATGCTATGCCACAATCTTGTGAAAGAAATGCTGATGAATATAAATGATTGTGTGTTTGCAGGGCTCATGACAACCTGTTTGTTGTTTCTCTTTCAGGTACGTTTGACCTTGCAAGTCCTTGAAAGTAGTGGTTCCCATTAGAGAAAGACAATATCAATGAAGCTATTATCCTCTCCAATCCCTATGAAATAGAAATCAATTTGATTTCATTGTACATGTGGGGATTAGTTCAAACTTTTATTTCCCTACTTTGGGTGTTTTTTTTTTACATTTGGGGTTTTTCCTAACTAATGGGATTTCTCTTCATCAAGAAAGAAAGGTAAAAAAAAGAAAAAAAAAACAGCTGTTATCCTGAAAGCAAGCTGTTCCACGTGTATACAAGTAAGGTGTCACCCTCAATCCTGTTTTCAGTCTTATTGTTTGAGTCTATGTGATAGTGACATAGGCTATTTTGAATGGATAACTATTCTAATATTAATATTAATATGGATAAAGAATAAATTATTTTTTATTTGGTTGTGTTTTGATATTTTTATTGAGAAATTTAATAATAAAGATTTTGTTGTTTAATTGATTATGAATAAATGGTGGATAAAAAATGATTAAGATGTGAACAGTGATTTATAAAAGATAAAAAATTGATTTGATATATAGGTATACTGGGATAGATAACAATCCATGTTGAATAAATAAAATTTTGTTTGATTGTCTTTTCTGTTATTCTCGTTGGGAAACGTGAAAGTGACCTTGTTCTTTGGTTTATCGTGGATAAAGTGATGATAAATGGTTAATAATGGATGCACGAGAGTTTATGACTTTTTAAATAACAATTATATCCTTAAATAAGTATGAGAGATGTATGACTCATTTGATAGATGTAATAGTTTTTGAAATGTGTATGTGAAACTGTTAGGTGAGATAAATTTTTTAAAATAACAAAGAAGAATATTTTTATCTATTAGCATAGATAAATTTTGATAAACAATTTTAGCATTTTATTAGAATAGTTATTAAGCCTTATTTGATTTATACAGACATAGCTATCAGGGTTTATTCGGCAAAAACAAACAGCGAATAAGGGCTATTCTCTGATATTCGCTCCTATTCTCTGTTAATTCTTCACCACAAATGGGGGTTTATAACTATACCCCTTTATTCTTTGCAAACAAACAATTTTTTGATCTTATACTCCACCATTCTGTTTTATTCCTCTCATATTCTCCGATCCAAACCGGGCTTAACAGAATAGTATACATCTCACTTATATGCTCCATTTCTTTTAAATAGTACACGTATGGAGGGTTTAAAATCTCTCAAAAAATTGTTTAATTCCCTATTTTTTTAGATTTTTTTTAATTATCTCATTATATTTTTTAAAAACTTATGCCCTTTTATCTCTTCTTCCGTGCTACTAATTTATTTGGATTTTATCTTATATATTTTTATTTACATTTTATTTTTTTAATTAGGTGTTATTTTTCAGTTTTCAAACACATCTATTATTTTTGTGTTTTTTGTCACCTTTTTTTCTTTTATTGATATATTTTCTCCTTTAGGGTCAATAATTAAAAGAATTTTTTTTGAAAATGTATAATTAAAATAATTAAAAATTAAATTTCAAATAACTATTCAAAATGTTTTTGTGACAAGGAACATGAAAACATTTGTGTATGTTGGGGTATGTTTTTGCACAAACATAAAGGAAACCGAAGGAAAATGAAGAAATTTGAGTAAAAGGAAAACTGACCGGAAATAAAATATTTTTCTTTTAACCAGTTTATATGGTCTTTATGCCTATAACGAAAAGTGATGAGAAATAAAAACTGTTATTTGTACCTGTGATGAAAAATGTCAGAAAATACAAACAGTTGTTCGTGCCTATAATGAAAAATAATTTTAATCAACATATCCAACTATTGAAATAATTAGTATCTCTAACCAATAAACTCCAATGAAAAGCTAAATTTGTTTAATTTATTCTATTGATTGGCCCCACAAAAAAAAAAACTCACAGTTGATCACCAAAATATCACATTTTCATCACCCTTTCAATATTTATCATTATGTATTCTACTGCTCATATAACAACCCATCTTCCCAATTTTTTTTTTCATTGGGCTTCAATTCATTCAAACAAAAAAGGGATTTTTAGTTTTAAGTCCCCGTAAACTATCGAATTTAGTGATCAATCTCTCACTTCTTCATATTTTGGTTTTAGTCCATGTATTTAAATGATAATTTAGGAATAAGGGACTTATTCCTAAATTATTAAGTTTGTTTTTTAATCCCTGGGAGGGACCTTCCTAAATTATCATTTAAATGTAGGGATTAAAACCAAAATATGAAGAAGTGAGGGATCGATCGCTAAATTCGATAGTTTACAGGGACTTAAAACTAAAAATCCCAACAAAAAAAGCCACACACAAAAACACTTGTACCGACCTAAAAAAAATCAAATCAAAATCTAGATCTAAGATTTAAGTTTGATATATTAAGAAATAAATAAATAAATAAAACCTAGGTTTATTCATCAAATAAAAAAAATAAATCACAAAAATGGATCTAAGATCTCAATGTACATCGATTAAGCAAAAATAAAAAATACCAAAAAAATTCTATACCCGTTCGATATAATTATTTTTGTTGGTGTAGAGAGAAAATCTAATTTTCATTCACTTTCTTTCCTTACTCTAGGGTGAGGGAAATTTTTTTCTTTCATTTCTAATAAGATAAAATAGCAAAGGAAAAGTAAAGAAAAATTTTTTCTTTTTACTTTTTGGCACAAACACCAGTTTTTTAAGTGATCAAAGGAAAATTTTTATTTTCCATCAATTTCTTTCACTTTCCATGTGGCACAAACACACCAAGTGTCCGTTAAAAGAATTTGTCTAGAATCCCATCTATTGTTTATGATATGAGACTGTTCATGTGTGATTAATAGAAAATGTAACAATGAGTAGAGTACAAGCATTGATTTTTCATGCAGATGCTTTCTACAATGATCCATGGTTTCTTGTCATTCCTTTATGCCCCGTTTGTAAATAGGTTTGAGTTAACTTTTCCTTAAAAGCTAGGTTTAAAACTAAGTTTGCAGGAAGCTACCTCTCCACAGATTATGAAAAAACTAGCTTTTGAGCATTTTTTTTACAAAAATATGTTTTCAGCTTTTAATTAAGTTATAGTTTTTTAATGAATTGTTCAAATGCCCATTGACTAAGAGTCTAATTTTTTTTTTACCCTTAGACTTTTTTTATTTTTTGTTTACCCCTGAAATCTGATTTTTTTTTACCCCTGACCTGTGTCACCTCATTTTTTATATCTAAACTACCCCCATCTGTAAATTGGTATTATACTTCTATAACTGATTATTACATTTTTGTAAGTGGTCAATACATTTTTGTAATTTGTATGTCCTTAGTTTAGTTCTATGTATGATATTACATATATGATCTGTAAATTATAGTTTTTGTAATTTTGTTGTAGTTGTTATGCTAATTGTAATTTCTGTTGTAATTGAGTATTACATTGGTAGTTGTTATGTTATAGTTTTACATTGGTATACATTATGTAATTATGTAGGTTTTGTTGCATTGTTGTTATGGTAATGATTCATGTAAATCATTTATTACATTCTGTAATTGTTTATAAAGATTATTGTAATGGGTCATTTATAGATATGTAAATTGATATTAAATTTGTAATTAATTATTACATTTCTGTAAAATTATATGTCCTTAGGTTAATTACATTGATACTTATAGTAATTGGTTATGTAATGTTTTAATTTATGTAATTGTGGTACATGGATAAAAAATTACTTCCACAAAAATATGACACTTGTTTATATATTTTCAGTTCGGATTCATGCTATTATTAATTTTGTTCATATGGCTAAATTAAAATTTATTTAAGTATTTGACTGTTTGTTGTATTTTTGATGCAGCTTGGATAGCGCGTTCTTCGTTATGAAGTACGTTGAATGTCTATTTTGATGGTCTTTCAGTGGGTTTCATTTCACCCAAGAGGACATCAAGTGGATTAATGGTGAGATAACAACTAATTTTATTACAATAAGAAGAAAACGTTGTAATTCAAACAATTGATATATGTATTTTAATGAAACTTTGAGATTGTATCTATAACAATTTTGTGTACATTAAATGCACTTACAGATGATAATGAAATGAATTACAATTCATGCATCTATTGTAATGACACTGAAAATGTATATATAATCATTTTGTGTTTAAATATCTTTGTGTACGTTAATATTTGTTGTAAATAAATATTAAATATTTGTAACTATGTGTATGATTTCTGTATATATCACATTATATTTCTATATTTTTGTAACTGTCTATAAGGGGTAGAGGTGTAAAACGGGCCATGTCGTGCCGGCCCGGCCCGCTAGCCAACCGGGCTAACGGGCCGGCACGGCAGTGTAGATACCTTAATTTTGACCCTTCATAGAAAAGAAATTTACTTCAAGTGATATCGGAAAACAATCACCTTTGGACATTAAGAAGAAAACTATCTTAGAAGAAACTAAAACCGAGAAATCCTGACCTAAACACTTAGAAGTTAAAAACCCTGGATGGGACGGCAACTGCGGCTACTTGGGAGTTGCCGCCCCATCCCGGGCGGCTAGTTTCAACTAGCCGCCTCCCTCACCGACCTCAAACCGCTGCACTTGGATATGACATAAAACAGCATTTAATGTTGATCATTGCGGCGGGTAGTGTTTTTTAGCCGTCCCATCCTGGCCAGTTCAACCCTAGTGACCGACCCAAGCTACCGCTTGTCAGAGATGAGACGTTTGGCAAGTCATGATGGGGGCAGCTACTGGAGAGTAGCTGCCCCATCCCAGGCGGCTAGTTTCAACTAGCCGCCTCTCACCTAGTCTCTGACAGAAGAATAGAGAATTAATGGGGGGTCAAATCAAACACCATATTACCCAAATTATTTTATTACCCACTGCACACTCCCTTGCCTCTCTTTTACTATAAATAGAGGGGGTCCAAGATATTTCTAACACATCCACAGTCAATCCCAATCCATAATTCACACCTTGAGTTCCAATTTCACACAACCCACACCCACTACTTGAAATCCCTTGAGAGAGAGAGAAAGAGAGTTCCATTTGTGAAGAGAAACCTATTCCTTACACAAATCAATCCTCCCAATCCACTCTCTAAAATCTGGGTTAAACCAGGTTTAACCTTTGTCAAAGCCAAAACCCATTCCTACCCACGTTCTGCCCAGATTGACCTAGGCCCCGGATGGCTAACCTAAACTAGCCGCCCCATACCCGATGGCTCAAACCCACTAGCCGCCCCTTATCTACACCCCACTTAACCCAAGACTCCTTTATCCAACTTCGGAAGCAGAATATGATTACCAGTTTTTCACCTCTGCGTAGGGTATATCCGTATCTCAGAGCGAAGACCCCACAAACTCCCCACATAGGTGATAAAATCCGACCCAACTTTTCCTGCTTTTTGAGAAAGTAGGCGGCGATCACAAACACCCCGGAATCCTCTTGAGCCGCTGTTGGACGCCTCGACCAGGAATGACACCCCCACCACCCTTCCGAGAAACGATCTGGCCGAGTCTGCCAAGGCACGTACCAGATTCGAGTCCCCGAAGAACCACCACACATGCCACACCCCCCGTGGGTTTTTCAACACCGGAAAAATCCGATATCGACAGGCACGACCCGTTTCATGTGACCGTGCCGTGCCGGCTCGGCACAGGCCAGAGGGGGGCGGCCCAGCACGGCCCTCCGTGCCAGCCCAGCGGACCGACATGCCATGCTAGCCCGGCGGGCCAAATGGGCCGGGCCCATTGACGGGCCAACGGACCGGTCCGTTTAAATGCCCATTGTTTTTTAATTTTTTAAAGTTCAATATTTAATTCTATGTTTAATTTACTAGTTGATTTAAGTTAAAAAATAAAAAATATACATAAATCATTCATGAAAATTGAAAATTAAAAGGAATTAAGAATACAAATATTTATTTTATTGCATATTGAATTTCTTGAGTACATGAATAAATTGAACATTTATTAAATAAATGATAAAATGAATAAAAAATTCACAAATAGTACATTGATGAATAAAAATAAATTATACAATTCTTAAAAATACATTGACAAATACAAAAAATTAATATAACATAAAAGGTGAGTGATAATTGCATCACTATAGTTTTAAATACATCCCAATTAGGTTGGCACCTATTAAAACTATCAATCACAACTGATCACCTTCCAAAAAATTAAAAAAATACAATAATAAGAAGATTTAAATGTGAAATCTTCATTGATCATCATTTATGGTGAATTTTGTAAAATCCATCTCAAGATTTTTACAAATTCTTGTTCTCTTTCATCAGCATCACTCCAGTTCTTTAGACAAATAAGAGCTTCCAGTGAACTTGCTGCCAGCCTGGTCCTCCTCTCAGATAAAATTCTCCCACTTATACTAAAAGAAGATTCTGATGCCACTGTAGACATTGGAGGAGTTAGTAAATCTCTTGTCATTATAGAAAGTATAAGAAATGTCACTTCATGTGCTTACACCATTGCAAGAGATAAAAAATTTCTATCTCTTTTTTAGTTAAAAGAGACTTCCAATCATTTTCTAAATATTTAAACAGTTCATTAAGATGAGAGCTACCACTACTAGAATCATGTGAAGTGTGTGAACCTTGTGAAACAAAATCAAAGAAATAATATTTTTTCTTACCTTGCCTAATAAACTAACAGATGAAGTGGATGATGATGCTCTAGTTCTATTTGCATATTTATTTTCATATTTTTTTATACATTTTAGTTAAAGAAAATTCTATATCTTCACCAGTTATAACCATTGGAAATCTAATATTATCATTTATTCTTGAAATTATAGTTTTAACAGTATCTAATTTAATAGTAATATCCATTACAACAGCTAAACAAAAAAGCATAGGAATATCTTCAAAATATTTTTAAAATTTTTGTTCCATCAAGATAATAAATTGTTGAAGTATACCATAATCTCTATATTATTTAAATGTACAAGAAATATTAAATAGTTGTCTAAGTATAAGATTTGATGTAGGATAATAAACACCTGAACAAGCAGTTGAAGCATAAAAAAATACTTAAAAATTGCACAAAAACATTTCATTAAATTCAATATCAAGTTTTCAGAACCCCCACAACTTTGCAACATTATATATGTAGAATTCCAACGAACATGCATATCAAGAGGAAATTTTCTAGGGGAAATATTGTGTGTTGCACAAAAATCACCAAATGCTTGTACTCTAGAAGGTATACAATATTGTGTGTTGCACAAAAATCACCAAATGCTTGTACTCTAGAAGGTATACAAGTAATAAATTTTATTGCTAATATAATATTTACTAAAGATGCTTCAATATGAGTTAATCCATCTTTCACAATTAAATTAATAATATGACACACATTTACAATCATAAAATTCAAAATCATAAGGTAAGCCCAAAGAAGATTTAAATCTTGAAATAGCATTAACATTATTGCTAGCATTATCAAAAGTTATGGATAAAATATTTTCAGTTATATTATATTCACTAAAAATATCCATTATTGCTTGATAAATTACTGTGTCGGTGTGTAGAAATGTAAATGGACGAAAAGCTAACATTCTTTTATTTAACATCCAATGAGAATCAATATAATGTGAAGTAACACAAATATAAGCTAAATCATTCTTACCGGTCCATAAATCAGATGTGCATGAAATTTTTTGAATGTTCATGAATGATTGAATTAGAAAAATTTTATTTCATTGTAAACTCTAATTATATCTGATCTAATAGTATTTCTAGAAACAACTCTATATTGTGGATTAACATACCTTTTTTGAAAACGTTCAAATTTTCTACTTTCAGCAAATGTAAATGATTGTTCATCAGATGCTATATATACAGATTAACTCTCTCATACTAGATTGATTATAAGTGAATGTAGAAATTGTACCTTCAGCACTACCTGTTTGACCGAAACTCCCAATCTGAGACTGCGTATCGGGATTCGGTTGTTGTTGATGCCTTTTTAGACATGATTCAGCATGCCTCTTGAGATGTCCGGTACCACCCGCGCTTGCACAACTAAAATTTTTGTTACAATATTTATAAATAGCTCTATCTTCCATTCTACCTTGGTATTTAATATTCAATATTGTGTAATCCTCCCAGACTTCAAACTTCCTACTTTTTTAGGGTTTTTTTTGTTTTCCAGTTGGGGCACCAACATCATCTCCAACAGATTCATGGGGGGTTTGGGATTGGTCTTAGGGTAAATCATGTGGTTGGCTATCTATATTGTCAAATTCATCATCAATGTGTGAATATTCTATGTTTGAGTTGGCCATTTGAAATTTGAAAAGGAAAAATTTGAAATTTGAATTTAAAATTTGAAATTTGAATAGTTAAATTTTAAAATATTAAAAATTTAAAATTTAAAATTAAAATACATTTTGATTTTGAAATATGTAATTAATTTGAATTTAAAACTTGAAATACACTTTGTAAAACTTGAAATTTCAAATGTGTAGAGAGTAGAGACTAGAGATAGAGAGTGTGAGACTAGTAGAGATTAGAGACTAAAGAGAGAGAGAGAGAGCTTCCCCTAATCCCCTTAGGCTTGGAGAGTTGGAGCCTTGAACCTTGCCACCACCATTTCAATTTGATTTTAGTTTTCACTTTGAGAGAAAAGAGAGCACTTGGAATTCCAACACAAAACTAAAAAATTTTAGAAGAAGAAGAGAGTGTAGTAGTGGAGGAGTTGGAAGATTTGTGGTTGAATTGATGAAGAAATGGGTGGATGGAATGGGATATTTATAGATAAAGTTTGAATGAAAATTACCCCATATACCCTTGAATATAGTCAACAAATGGGTTCGGACGGGCTAACGGGCCGTGCCGGCCCGTCCCCGTTGGGTGGAGGTGGGGCCCGCGGCACAAATCGTGCTGCGGGCCTAGCAAAAAACGGCACACGGGCCCAGGGGGCAGGCCCAGCTCGCGTCTCCACCCAAACGGGCCGGCCCACGACACGACCCCTTAGCGGGCCGTGCCGGGCTGGCCCGTCCCGTTTAACATCTCTAGTATGGGATAGTTCGGTATTATGAAAAATCAGGAAAAAAAAAGGACAAGATTTCAGGGGTAAATAAAGAATAAAAAAAATTCAAGGGGCAGAAAAATAATTAGACCTTTGGTGAAGGGGTATTTTAACAATTCACTCATTTTTTTGTGTTTGAAAACAGGTTTAGGGAATTTAGTTTTTTTCAAATTCAAAAGCTTCCAAACCCGTTTTCAAGGGGCTGTAGATAGTTCAATAAACTAGTCCCAATAAAATCCGAGCATTATTTAAAGTTGTGTAAGCAAATTATTAATATACATCTTAATATTACATAACAAACATTCACTAACAAACAGGCCTATTAGCTCAGTTGGTTAGAGCGTCGTGCTAATAACGCGAAGGTCGCAGGTTTGAGACCTGCATGGGCCATATATGATATCTTATTTTTTTGTCAATTTGTTATGTAAAAAATATTTTAAGTTTGTTAATAATTCATTTCTGCCTGCCTGGATCATTTGTATTCTACATTTTTCCAAAGAAAATATATTTTGATTTTCTAACAATTCATTTATATCTACATGTAATTTATATAAAATTTCAGTTTTATCAACAAACAGGCCTATTAGCTCAGTTGGTTAGAGCGTCGCGAAGGTCGCAGGTTCGAGATCTGCATGGGCCATATATGATATTTTTTTTTTGTCAATTTGTTCTGTAAAAAATATTTTAAGTTTGTTAATAATTCATTTCTGCCTGCCTGGATCATTTGTATTCTACATTTTTCCAAAGAAAATATATTTTGATTTTCTAACAATTCATTTATACCTGCATGTAATTTATATAAAATTTCAGTTTTATCAACCATCATGTATTTTAGATTTACATTACTAAACTTTATTCGGTTTTTGTTGAGAATTTGTTGGTTTCAGTATGACTACATAAATCAAGTTTGTCATTTAATTGTAAAAATACTGGTAGTCATCTTTGTTCATTAGTTGATAAATAAAAAAATAAGAAAATTATTAATATAAAACAGACTTTAAAGAGTTGTAACTTATGAACAAATCATCTATTAACGTAGAAATACATTTTACTGGTCCACATCATGTGTCAAAATCTGAAAACATCCCTACAACAAAACGCCGATACAAATCCAATTTATCCTGTAATCACATGACTGTTCATTTCTTTTACAAATCTAGGTTCCCTCTGAATCTTTCTGGCCCGGCAGATTGAAATTCTTTTTATTTGAGAACCACAAGAAGCAATTCACACAGAAGATTTCGAATCAGAAAATGGCGCTGCCAAGCAAAAACGAAGTCAAGGGGACTGTAAGGTTGTCGTCCAAATCGGTGCTGATGGGCAGCGACTCTACGATCGCAGCAAATACAGACACGAAGAGGAAACGTAATGCGATGTCCCAGCTCACCTTCATGAAGCCAAAAGAAGAGAAGTAGTGCATGTACCTGAAACATCATTTGATGATTCATGGTTAGGAAAGAAAAATAAAAAAGTGAGCAAATGTTGGATGAAACTTGATACAATTAGTGTTTTTACCCAACAGAAGCCAAGAAACCTGCACACGCCATCGAGATGCTACCGATGAAGGACTTCTTGTCATTGTAAGGAAGCTTGTGCCTTCCGAATCGCCTACCCATAATGTCAGCCACACCTAACAAAAAAAAGGTACAGGTATGGAATGCTCGTAGTGAGTGAATGGCTTTGTTCAGGAACAAGAAAGCCGGCTATAAGAGTTTTGCTCTTTGGATAGAACCCTAGGTCCAAATCCAAGTTTTACTTGATGCACAGAATTTGTGGGTGATTCTGTGCATCTAAGATTTTCCTAACCAATGTTGGGGATTTCTCGTCAGTAAAAAAAAAAAAAAAAAAACCCACCTCTTAGCAGATCGGTATAGGTACCCTAGCTTCACTAAGCCCTTGTTTGGGCATCGATGTAATCTATTCTGAGATAGATAACTATTTCAGTATAGATCACTATAGAATAAACAATTTTTCTGTTTGATAGTAAGTTATTACCGTTATGAAACATAATAATAAAGTTTTTATTGTTTGTTTGATCATGGATAAATTGTGGATAAAAGATGAATAATATGAATATTAGATTTTTAAAAGGTGAAAAAATAATTTGACATGTGAATATCCTGATTTATAAGAAGTGAAAACAAATGTTTTGACATATGAGCCCCTAGATTGGGTGAATAACACAATCTTAGGGGGACTTGAAATACCAATACTAATTTATTTTCACTTTTTTTTTTTTTTTTTTTTAAAAATTTGATAGGCATGTGCATAGATTTTATTAAGATCATAACAAATGCCCGAAAGGGAAACAACAAGACTTCGGCCCACACAAAGGCTTCACCGAGCCTTGGTAGACGAGGATTCTACCCGTAGCCGGTGAGGACCAAGACATAACAGTTAATCCTCAATAAGGACTTTTCCCCCTACATACATGACACGCGAAGCCCCCGCTAGACTTGTGCTCCACGACTTAATGAAAAAAACAATTATATCCCAAACGTTTTCTAGATAAACTCTCGAGCCGCGGAAGACTACTTGATTCCTAGCCAACCATATGGCCCAAACTACCGCGGGAACAAACATTTGTGTCGCTTTTGCTTTGGGGCTGCGGTCACCCCGAGTCACCAACGCCTTGCCAACCTCCCACATGCCTTGAATCGACGTGAATGACGCTGCCATGCCTGTGGCCACCTGAAGCATCCTCCAAATTTGGGCAGCAATAGGACACGTGACGAGGAGATGTTCTGTGGTTTCTTCGGGGCCGTCACACAACGGGCATTGAGTATCCACCTGCCGCGCCCATCTAGCTCTGTAAGCTTTTGTCAAAATTCTATTTTGGTACATCAGCCAGGTAAAGACTTTGACCTTCAATGGGACTTTGACTTTCCAAATCTGGCTAGCTTTCTCACTAGTAGGTTGCAGTCCGGGGAGATCTCTTCTGCACCAGTCATACGCATTCCTCACAGAGAACCCCTGCCGAGGTTGAGGAAGTCAGATCACGGTGTCCTGGACTCTCTCCCGAAGGGATACACCCTGTAGCGCACCTAGCAGTTCTGCCAAAGCTATCACCTCCTCTTCACGCAAGTTTCATCGAAGGCTGACATCCCATACACCTCCCGCTGCCGATGCTGACCAGAACTCTTTAACCCAACCCCATTTGCAGGTGGAGAGCTCATAGATGCACGCATAGTGATCTTTCAGAGCACTCTCACCGAGCCATACATCGTGCCAGAATTGCACCAATGAACCATCACCCACTGACCATCCTAGAGCCGATAGAATTGGCTCCGTTAGGTGCAAAATGTCAGCCCAGATTCTGGATAGTCGAGGGGAGGCAGACGGGAACCTGTTGGGGAGCTCACCACCGCACCTGTAACGTGCTTCCACCAATTGACACCATGCCTTGTGCCTCAGAGACAGCCATCTCCATCTCCATTTGCTTAGGAGCGCTTTATTAAGGTCTGCTAGATTAAGAACACCTGCCCCTCATTTGGTCTTTCTACTACAAACATGTTCCCACTACACCAGGTGGGGCTTCTTGGAGGCCGCCTCCGTCCCTTTCCAGAAGAAAGACGACGAATACCATCAATCTTCTTTAAAACCCTAACTGGGCCTTTGAAGATGGAAAGGAAGAAGACTGGCAGGTTAGAGAGGGCTACTTGGAGAAGGGTTAAGCGTCCTCCGGAGCTGAGAGACTTGCCCTTCCAGCCTTCCAACTTTCACTCAAAACGGGAAATAAGCGGGTTCCATTCTGCCTTTGGGAGCTTCCCTAGATGGAGTGGGAGGCCAAGATGCCTGCACGGAAAGGACTGGGTTTGACAGCCAAACCCACGCGCCAAAACGGCAAGCCCTTCCTCCTCCAAATGGATCCCGAGCATGGCACTTTTGTGGAGTTGATCTTGAGCCCTGAAAGAAATTCGAAGCATTTGCATACAAATTTTATACCTCTCAAGCAGGAAGCGTGCGGGGCAGAGGATGATGGTATCATCCGCGTACTGGATATGTGATAGCGTAGGCCCTCTGGGTACCACACTTAAGCCCTGAATCCATCCGTCTGCCTCAGCCATCTTCATCATACGACTGAATGCATTTGTAACCATTGTGAAGAGAAGAGGAGACAAGGGGTGAGGCATGTGACTGGGCGGCGAAAGCCTCTTCAGAGAAGGACTTGAACTGTCCTTTGACGACCCCGGGGTGCAACAAGAAGCCCACCTTGTTGGCCAAGGCGCAGCCTGGAGAGCCATGGACGTCCGGTTCCAAGTCTGAGTCCACCGCTTTAACCTCGGCGGGTTTCCAAGGTGATGCACTAGACACGCCTCCTGAAGGAGGACGAACTGCACCCACTAGCGCAGGGTCGAAACATCCATCCGCATTTAGAGGCCCCTCCAGCTGGACCTCCCGAGACAGTGAAACCTCCGGGGAAAGGTCCATGTCTTCGTACTCAAAGTCACCATAGAAAGATGAAACCCCGTCCTCCAATGGATAGTCCCCAACCTCCTCGTGACCCTCCTCTCCGCACGAATCATCAGAGGAGGCAATCAGTTCCAGGATCCCCACGATAATCGACCTAAGTTTGGGCTTGGTCGACAAAACAGAAGGCAGAGGAGAAATATCCGTCACCTGGGCTAATTGTCTAACTGGTGAGAGGTGGGCCGGGTCGGGTAAGTCCACGAGAGGGAGCTCACCTAAAGGCGGCCCACACCCATCGGAGCCAGAGTCCAACTCTTGTTCGGATACTTGGCCAACCCGAGAAACCGAAGTTCTTGAACCATACTGTGTTTGAGAATCCAATGGGCCTTACCCGATTAACATGGAGGCCAGCTGTCCTTAAGGAGGCAGACAACTGTCTAGCCAATCGACAATCGACCTCTTGAGCACGCCTTCTGTCCGGAGCCAATCGCGAGAGAGGGAGACCCTGCCATCGCCGAAGGGGAGACAACGATCAACGCCTGACCAGTCCTTTCCCTGCCATCTTCGGCACCTGCAGTGGGCCACTCCGAACGTACGCCTGCCACCCGTCGAAGGATCAACGGAGAGGCGGGCACTGTACCTGACACGCCACCTCCCTTTGAAAGACTGGTCGACACGTGTCCCACCGGCGCAGAGCAGCAAGAGACCGGAGCATCAGGAGTCTTTGTCGGAAGAGCCTTTGCTTCTTCCGGTAGAACCACCACCACTGGCACCGACGCCAGAACCGGCACACTCCGCTGAACGCCGTCATCGGTAGGTAGGGATCCATACTTCACCGTGCCCGCGAAGCTCCGACGTCCTCCTTTACCCTTCACCTCTACTATCACCTTGACTTCCCATCCTCCCAGAATAACTTGGAGAGACGATGGGGGAAGTTTGCCTAGGATCGCCCAAATGCGGGCTCTGATCGGGGGGAACTCCTCCGGGCAATCGAGGACCTCCACGAAATTCATGAGGAAGCCGATAGGTTCGACTATCTTCCGTATCGCCTCTGCCACCCTCCAGACCAGTGGAATTCCTCTCAAGATGACATCCAGTTGGACTCCCTGGATCCCCATAGCACCAGTAATGAGGTCGCACGCCTGGAAGCTCAGTACGCCACCTTCCACTCCTAGAGAGCCCTCTGCAAGCAACAGCTCACGAGCTGCCCAAGAGGGAACCCTCACAATGACCCTCCCGACCCCTATCTGCCAAAAGGGAAGGAAGTCGATGCCCTTCCATCTGTACCTCAACAAGCACAAGATTTCCTCCGACGTGAGTACTTCATTCCCGTTCCAGGTGACAACGCTCCGGCTGAACTTCTTCGCCCTATCAGGCACCTCGGGGCACCAATCTACCTCGACTCGACATGCCCTAGGAGAGGGAGAAGTCCGAGTCTTGGAAAATTGTGCTGGGTTGCGACCTATTGAGGCGGTGCAGGCCGACCGCCTGTGGCCCAATCCGCAACAAGCCCAACATCTCAGCGGCTCCCGGCAGTCCCTTGCAAAGTGGCCACTCCCGAGGCATCGGAAGCAAACATGCGTTGTGGAGGCATGCCGAAGCCTCCAGCGCCTCTTTGTCTTTTGCCCTGCCTTCTCGAGTCCGCTTCCTCTCTCGGACGGCGGGCCTCCCCCACGCCTGCGCACCACCGCCCATTCCCTCTCACTGTCTTGAGCTGCCCTGTTTTCCTCTTCACAACCACCGTCCATGTTTAAGTATTTTGAAATAATTAAACCCATCTATTCCTTACAAACAAACATGCTTTTTGGGTTTATTCACCCTTATTCCACTCTATTCCACATCTTCTTCTACCAAAACAAGGGCTGATAGTTCTTGGATTCAAGTAGGATAAGATATAGCAAGAGAATAAAACAAAAACACTTACCAAAAAAAATGCCCAAAATAGACTCCTCAATTGTGTAAGATTGATGCTATAAACCAACGTATATTAATGCTGTGTAGGCATGTATAGCTGTCTCAGTTAACTTAATTTGGCCATCCACGAAAGCCAAAAAAAAAAAACACACTTCAAAATCATACACCAAGTTTATACTCCAAAACCAAAGAGAAAATGTTACCATCTCCAGCGCACAAGTTGCATATTGCGGCTGTGCCAATGGGGGATGTTCGCCAGTAAAACAGAGTAGCCAGAGTTATCGTGCTTGCGTAGAACAATGGTCCTCTGAGCAGCTCTCTGAATCACATCACAAGTCGTGTACTTGTAAGTATGATTAATTAGAAACATAGTAGTGGAAGATATTATTTGCATGGTCATACCTGTAGTCTCCCTGTCTGCTTATAGACTTGACAGCAGCTTCATCTCTCAAGATCCCAAGACCCAATAAAGCCATACGTATGATGTTTATTCCTGGAGCTAATGCTGCAAGAAATGGTGCCTGACTCCCGGAGCTGTTACCATTAGTGAAAGCTGAGTCAGGAGGCATACGTAATAGATGGTTGGAATCACTGGACGTGATGTGATGTTCACCTAAACATTGGCCAGAAAAGCATAAAGACAAGTCCGATGCTTATGTGCACCAACTTCCGGTTCAGTTTCTGTGGAACACAAACCAAACTTATAGAGATTAATAATACAACAAAGATGATGTCCAGATTATGGGACTTTCAAAGACTGAGGAAGATCTTACTATATATATTTATTTATGCATAGTATGTCTAAAACAAAACCTACTTCAATGCTCACTTGATATGAAATGGATCTGGGATAGTACAGATTTACACAATTATGCTGAATGATTATTAAAAATTATGCTGGATCACCTCACGAAGATGATACAAATTCCAGGCCTATTTGCAAGTGCCTAGCATTTCAGTAGCACAAAGTATGTCTACCATTTAATAGTTCATGTTGATGAGTGATGGAGCTGCAATGGAAGCCAACTAAAAGTACTTTGCATGACCTGGGTAGAAAATTAGGGTGTACCTGGATTCATAAATATGATAAAAAAAACCTTTGGAAAACATGCCTAGTTTGGAAATGATCAATGTAGAATACTAGAACATACTTGGATTCATAAATCAGACTCTCAACCTTTAAAAAACAAGCTATGTTGATCTAGATCTTGTTGACTCCTACAATGCAATACTGCTTATTCCCATATTTTCTTTGTTACCTCTTCATAAATAAGACACATTTTCTTTCTTCTTTGTTACTTTTAATTTCTTTTAAGCTAATCAAATAAACAAGGCAATATCTCAAAACTAGATCTACGGAAATCATTATTTTTTTTTTCTAAAGTTTGATGGTGTAAACTTTTGGATTATTACTTCATTCGCTATTCTGCATAAGTAGGGTTGACTGAGCATCCTTATTTCCCAAATCAAATATATATATATTTTTTAGTTTAAATTGCATGTTTTTCCAAAAATTGTCGCATTCAATCTTCTACTTGTCTTGGGATTCTTGTCTGTGGTCGATACCATAACAGCGTGAATTGTTAATCTTGGAGAACTCAGAAGTAAATTATGTCATCTCTGATTTTATGATCGGCTCTGCACAATGAAAATTGAAGTCAAAATATACTATAAGATTACCACGATCTTACCTGGTGTAACTTGCAAGGTTTACTCAGGTACCTGTGACTGGTTCAAAAATCAAGGAAATGGTAGTTTGACTTGGAAGTTGAAGAGATTCTTCTAGGATGACTTTCAAGTCTTTTTAAGAGTAAGTGATGAAGGAAAGAAAGCTCACCCTTTAATAAGACTCAGCTGTGAGATCTATACAAGGCTAGATCCATAGGAAAATAAGGTTCAACTTTAGTTTGCCAATCCTAGACCATTTTAGTGGGACCACGTCTTTCAACATCTATTCCCATGTTTGTGTTATTGAGATCAGGAACTCAGACAAGAGCCTCCTTGTGCCTTTTAATTTCCCTCGTAGAATATGGAAGAATTAGTTTTTGTTTACCAGTGTCATCAGTAGGCATTTCAAAACAACTGACAAAGTCAGTTTGACTTGGTTACTCCCCCTGTTATCCAAAGAGTAAATTGCAAATTTGCAATATGCCCATCATGTGCATAAGCAAAGTATGGATGATCATTGAAGTTGGTTAAGTAAAAATGCTATTCACATTGAATCAAATTTCGTACAAATGAATTTTATGGTTTTATTTTTTGTGTGTGGCAAGGAACATCAACATAAGTTGGGAAAACCCCAGATGTATGAGCTTACCAAGAAACCCTGTGCATATGGTAAGCCTAAGGGAATTTAAACTCGAGATATATGGGGAGTAAACCCATGGATCTAACAAAAGAGCCAACCCAGCGTAGGTTGCAGGAATCATTTTTTTTTTGTCAGTCATTAATCACTTTGTTTGGACATGATGGACTGAACATCCTCCATTTTGCCAGTTTTAGATTTGAAATATACCTGGATATCTATCTAGAGAGCAAAACAACCCTTAAGTAAACAAAAAATAGCACAATTATTGATTGGCAACCAATGATGGAGTTACAGTTTTTCAGTAATACAGAAAAATGAACATAGATTCATCTGTCACATAGCTTCTTGCGCTGAAATTTCAGAAAATCTTAGCAGCGAAAACATTTTTTGGGAAGGATTAGTAGTTCATACACTGATCACCAAACCGCAACTAGAGGTAACTGTAGTTGTCACAGGTTCCCAATATTCTAATGAATGTGGCATACATGTCTCTATTCCTGCAATTGCACAATGATGAATCTTTTGGAGGCTCAAAAATATAAGGGGTGATTATCACTATAAACTATTGTTGATATTTTGCATAATAATCAATAATTCAAGATAACTGATGTATCTAAAGAATTAAAAAAATACAACTTCTACTTAATTCATCCAACCCCATCTTAAAAATCCAAACTTTCCCTAATTAATAACACCCACTTAGAAATCTAAAACAACTCTTCATATAGTTTGAGCTCATCAAGGACTATTTTCACAAAAATCATCACTAAAAAGCAAAAAATTGTCATATAAGTATAACTTGCTTCCCCCAAAAGATTACAAATTTAAACATTCAATCAACATTTCACCCAAAACCCACTTATAAAATCCACCAAAACAAACGACTCTCACTCTCTCCTCTCAATCAAAACCATACCCACTTCAAAACAACACATCACACAAAGACGGATGAAGAGATTGAGAGAGAGAGAGAGAGAGAGAGAGAGAGAGAGACCTGTTCAAAGACTCCCCTTTTCGCCATCTCCGCCCAGAATCGGAGCAGCGACAGGGCGACCCCGGCCGTGAAGACCGCCACGACCGAGTCATGGGCCACCGGACCCATCGAAGCCGAAGGTCGCCGCGGAGACCCGCTGATGCGGCGGCGGAGGTGGGGTGGGGTGAACCGGGTCGGACCGGTGGGGAAAACGGGGTGAACCGGTGTGGACGGGACCAGTTCAAGTTAACCGGCGGTCAGAGAAGGTGGAGAGCGAGTGAATGTGTGGACATATCTTTGTTAGAAAACGGCAGGGAACGTGATCCTGTCCGGTGGACCTTTGATGGGTACATTGATCAGACGGTTAACCGATCTTGTACCGTTGACGATGTGAATTGTGGGACCCGCTTTTGGAAGGGCTTTGAAGGCTTTGGATTTTTGTGCATCATGGATGTCTGGGGGGTTTGACTGGTCAAATAGGGATTTCTCTGTAATTTCTGATTTTGTAAAGAGATAGTTGTAAAATTAGTTTTTTTTTTTTAAGGCAATTTGATAATCGAACGTGCTTGTGACCATCCGCTCAAAATTTATTTTGTGATACGCAGTTTACTTAGTTGGTGTCAACCTTAGTAAAAAAGATATATAGGTTCATATTGCGACATTTGTGTTTTATTATTCGACTGCTGAACACGTGATTACATCATAGCTTAATGCGTGCATTTGTCATAGGGCACCGATATTTCTACACACTTAATTATTCACCCCACCCCGTTTAAAAAACAATAATGTGATTTCTTTAAGAGTGAGCACACCCCGACCTAACCCACCCCGTCTGAGCTTAACCCACCCCTTGTATTATTCAGCCCTCATATCCCTCATTTAAATCCCACCCACCCCTACTCTGTGGCATGTTCGACTTTGTATTGTCATCCCTTTTAAGACCAGTTCGACTTCACAAAGTTGAACGAGTCACAGAGACTTAAATCCATTTTTGTAACTGGTTCGACTTTGTGAAGTCGTCACCTATATCCCAGGTCGACATAATAGGACCGAATGAGTCACAGAGGCTTAAGGCCTCCTCTGTAACCCGTTTGACATTGTGATGTCGTCCACTCTATCCCAGGTCGACTTTATAGGGGCGAACAGATCACAGAGACTTAAGACACTCTCTGTAACCCGTTCGACATTGTGAATTCATCACTTATATCCCAGATCGACTTCACAGGGTCGAACAGGTCATAAAGATATAAGGCCCTCTCTGTAACCCGTTCGATATTGTGTAGTCGTAATCTATATCCCAACTCAATTTCAGAGGTCGAACGAGTCAGACATACTTAAGACACTCTTTGTAACCCCTTCGACTTTGTGAAGTCGTTATTTATATCACAAGTCGACTTCACAGAGCCGTACTGCATAAAATCTGGGCTAGCAGCAACATGATCGCATTATATTAATAAAATATTTCTAAAACATCATTTCATTGAAAACACCACAACACGTGAACGCATTATATCTCTAAAATATCTTTAAAACTCATGCATACAAAACACATTTGTTTCGAAACATGTCAAAAACCCATACCAAACCCAAAATATTATTATTATCAATACTCATACAACATTGTGTCTATAATAGCCTTCCAATGTTCTATATTAGGGTTTCGAGTATATCTACTCAACCTTCCTACTGCATAAGATATATCAGGCCTAGAGCAGTTTGCTAGGTATAATAAACTTCCAATAATCTGAGCATATTTTTCTTGGTTTTTAGGTTCACTAGTATGTACACATAAATGATGATTTGGATCATATGGTGTAGCTACAGGCTTACATTCAAAATAACCAAATTTCTTTAAAATTTTATTTACATAATGTGATTGAGACATAACTGCCATCATTAATTCTACTCAATTTTATTCCAAGTATCATATCAGCAGGACCTAAGTCCTTCATATCAAAGTGATTAGATAAAAATAATTTAACTTCACTAATTATGCATGCATTTGATCCAAAAATGAGAAAAGACATAACAGCACACATGCATTATCATACTCCTTATAATATATGCATTTATCAGAACCATTTATTTTAAATCCAGCCAAGAGAATAACACTATCAAAATTTTCATGCCATTGTTTAAGGGCTTGTTTTAATCCATATAATGATTTCACTAATTTACAAACTTTGTGTTCTTGACTAGGTACTACAAAACCCTCTGGCTGGTCCATATAAATTTCTTCATTTAAATCACCATTAAGAAATGTCGTTTTAGCATCCATTTGATGGATTTCTAATTATAATACAATAAGCATCCTAATAGAAGTAATCTTAGTAACAGGTGAATATGTATCAAAATAATCCATTCTTTTTTTTTACTATATCCTTTAGCTACAAGCCTAGCCTTATATTTATCTATGGTACCATCAGCTTTTAACTTCCTTTTGAAAATCCACTTACAACCAATTGTTTTAGTTCCAGAGGGTAAATATGTGAGAATCCAAGTATGGTTGTTCATTATTGATTCTATTTCACTATTAATAGCTTCTTTCCAAAATTCTACATCTATAGATTTAATGGCATCTTGATAAGTTTTAGGTTCATCTTCTACAAGATGTGTAAAAAATTCATCACCCATATTTTTCTCACACCTTACTTTTTCTTCTTCCAAGTTCATTAGATATATCATTAGATTCTTCTAATACAGGAAAAGAATACTCTTCTAATGAAGGAATATTACATGAAGCTACATTATTAGGAGTCACACTAACTGATCTAGAAATTTTATTTTTCAAAGAAAAAATACTTTCAAAGTACACAACATCAACAAGTCTTATTTCTAGAAAGGAGTTTACCGTTATGTCATTAATTTCAAATTTTATTACAAGAAATTTATTTGCATTACTATGTTCAACATAGCCTACAAAAACAGTGTCTACTGTATTAGGCCCAAGTTTTCTTTTCTTATTTTTAGGAATTTTCACTTTTGCTAAACATCCTCATACCTTTAAAGCATTCATATAAGGTCTTTTCTTATGCCATATTTCATATGGTGTTTTATCTAAGTTTTTAAAAGGAATTCTTTTCAACACATAATTAGCAGTCATTAAAGCATCCCCTCACAAACGATTACTTAAACCAGATTCCACAAGCATAGAATTAACCATGTCTATTAAAGTTCTATTTTTTTCTTTTAGCTATTCCATTTGATTGGGGAGAATAAGGTGTTGTAGTCTCATGGATTATACCATGCTCTTCACAATAAGCATTAATTTCATTTGAGGTGCATTCACCTCCCCTATCGGACCTTATTCTAATGCCCCATTTGGGAAGCAAAATAGGTGGGTATAAGGGTATTATAAGGGTGGTATAAGAATGGATAAAGCAAATGGTTGTTTATTTGCAGAGTATAACTTGGTATTACTAAGCCAGTTTAAATGAGTATAAGAGAGTATAACAATTCTAAGTAACCCCTAGGATAAGCTATACTCACTTTATCTATTCTCATAGGCCCATATGTCAAATCAACTTTTTACATCTTATCATATCAAATCACCTATCAACACCTCTTATACATAAAAGGACTCACATGTCAAATCAATTTTTTTACACTTTATTTATATTTTATTCTTTATCAACCAAACAACTTAACATTTATTCTTACGTTTTCTAATGAGAATAAAAAAACATAACCAAACAGAAAATCTCTTATTCATGTAAATTTGTTATCTATACTGGCATAGCTATCTATTCAAAATAATTCAATTCCGCTATCCAAACGGGGACTCAATGCCTTTTTCAAGTTGATTTTCAGCTTGATTTTTGAACACTTTAAATTTTTCAAATTGTTCATATTTAGATTTCAACAAATAAACAAAACAAAATCTAGAACAATTATCAATAAAAGTGACAAAGAAACGTATATTATCTCTAGTCAATACACCATGCATATCACAAATATCTGTATGAATAAGCTCCAAAAGTTCACTACACCTTTCAATTGATTTAAAAGGTTTTTTTAGGAAGTTTAGCTTGAACACAAATTTCACATTTTTTATTTGACTCTAATTTAGATTTAGGAATTAAATTCATATTCATCATTCTTCTTAAAGTATTTATATTTACATGTCCAAACCTAGCATGCCAAACATCACAAGATTCAACATTATGAGCAACAGAAGAAGATGAAATTCCACTGAAAGAAGAGTTAATAACATTTAATTTAAATAGACCTTCACTAACATAACCTTTACCAATAAATGTTTCAAACTTAGAGCATCTCCAATGGACATGTTAACTAACTAAGATGTTAAAGTGACATGTCAGCACTTTATCCATCAACTAGACCCACATTTACTACATTCTCATTTAATTGGTGATTGTTGCTCCAATGGACTAGTTAAATAACTAGTTAAAAAAATAGTGGGTCCATCTCTCCACCCACTCAAAGCTCTCCTCCACCTACCTAAAATAATATTTTTTTGAATATTTTGAATGGTGGGACCCACATTTGATTGGCTAAAGCACGAGCTAAAATTAACATGAAAACTAACATATGACAGGTGGGACTCACATTTAACATATATTTAACACTTCCATTGGAGCACCATTTTTACATCTTTTATAAAAATATGACACTAACTAGTGAATTAACATGTCCATTGGAGATGCTCTTAGACACTATAACTTTATTGGACTCGAATACAAGTTTATAACCTGCTTCACTTAACAAAAACCCTGAAACTAAGTTTCTCCTGATGTCCGGCACATGGTGCACATTATGTAGATGTATTGTCTTCCCGTAAGTGAATTTTAGGTTGAATTTTAGGTTGAATTATAGGTTGACTCGTGCCGCACTTGCATTTCCCATGGTCATGCTTCGTCCATCAACTTCTTGGTAAGTTGAATACAAGGAGCGGTCAAAACAATCATGTACGTTAGCTCCTGTATCAATTAGAAGAAAGACTAACTTATTGACCTTAGAGGAAAAGGACACAAACCTCTCAAAACAGCCACTAGATCGAAGAGCCTGCCCCCACAGTCATCATATTCACTTGAGGATTGGGGGTTTCTGATGTCTTGCGGTAGGACTTTTTATCAAAATTCTTCTTCAAATCTTTTCTGTGATAGCAAGATTTCGCAAGGTGTCCTTGTTTGCCGCACACATAACACGTAGGCCTTCTCAAATCATTGTTAAAATTTGATTTTTGTTTAAAGTTTGGTTGCTTTGAGAAGTTCTTAAAATTTTTCTTGAAAGGTTTGTGTTTGGGCTTAAATTTTTTATTCTCCACCAGGTTAGCCTGAGGGATAGACTCTATGGGCTTGCTGTGAATTTCCATTTCCCTATGAGAGTTTTCAATGCAAAGGACACCTAGGAGAGAGGACAGAGACAACATTTCTTGCCTATGTTTTAATTCCCTTTTAAAATCATTCCATGAAGGTGGAAGCTTATCAATCAAGGCACTGACAATAGCATTCTCTTCTAAATTAAAGCCTTTTGTTTTTATCTCTTGAATCAGGGCTTGATATTCATTGATTTGTGAAGAAATAGGTTTGTTGTCTACCATTTTAAACTCTAACTATTTAGTGAAAGAGTATCTTCCAACACTATCATTTTGAACACCATATTTTTGTTCTAATAAATCCCAAAGTTCATGAGCAGTTTCTATAGGATAATAAATATCAAACAAATCATCAGACAAACAATTCAAAAATTTTCCACGACATAAATAATCAATTTCAGCAGGAGTTTTCTCATGATATTTGGAAATAATAGTGTTGTCTTTTTGTGTGGTGGAGGTGGAAGATTTACAACAAAAGTTTCAGTTTTATCAGAAATTTCAGTTTTAGCAGATTCATCTTGATCAACAGAAATAACAGAAACATTTTCTTTCTCAAGCGATGGTTTAATAATTGCAGATAAAAGACCTAATTGGTTGAGCCAATAATGCATACGTAGTTGCCATCTTTTAAAATGAGTCCTAGAAAAATTTTCAGGCTTATCATCATTTTGATTCATTTTAGATCCTAGGATTCTGTTTTGAAAATTATTGAAAAAAATAGATCTATAATGATAAAGCCAAATCAATAAAACAGAAATTTAGATTTAAATTTTAAAACAATGAAGACAGAAGCCTGGATTAGAGGCACGTGAAGACGCTATCTTCAGAACAGAATTCACCCCCTCCGCACAGGGTTTCTCTGGTGTGCTGTTCCGCAAGATACAACCAGTCCAGCTTCTCTGTCCACTTCCTGGTGCGCGCAGGAGTTGGAGATTAACCCAATTAATATTCCTTCGATTGCCCTAAAAGTAAAAAGGAGAAGTTTTTGGATCCTCCGTTTGCAGATAGTAGAGTGGATATGATAATGGATTTTGTGGAATATTTTCTAGAGTGATTGGACTGGATATGATGAGATTGTGATTGAATTTCTTCTCGGGTCCTCTCCCTTTAAATGTGTTTCACATATGTAGTGGTGAGAGTTGTTGTCAACAAACCCTCTTTATTTAGAATAGGTTGTCGTTAACAAAAAATCACACAATTGTAGGATGGTTGTGAAGTGGTTTCTCTGCAACAGATAGATCACAACAACTTCTCAAAAAAAATAAATCCCATTTTAAAATAATAAATGGATAACACCAAATATAATAATAATAATTTTTCTTTTAACAAAGTAAATTTGAATTTTTATTGAAAAATAAAATCAACGTTTTTTTCCACACAAACACTGATGCCATAACAAACTATATCATACTATAAAAAAATAAGATCAAATTTAATTATTTGTTACATGACATCAATAGGCACTATATGACACTGATTGAAGGTTCTAATTTGTAAGTGTTGAGTCTGATTCAGGATCCAAATGGGGACATCCATGGGTGTGTCTAACGCATTTGGAAGAGTGGTTTAGTGGATGATCATTAGAGCATCTCCAATCCTATACACAAACCTTTAAATGGGGACATCCATGGGTGTGTCTAACGCATTTAGAAGAGTGGTTTAATAGATGATCATTAAAGCATCTCCAATCCTATACTCAAACTTTTACTCAAATTCAAATTTGAGTAAAAGTCATTCAAAATTCTCTCTAATCATTTACCCATACTCATACCAAATCAAGCTTTTACTCAAACATTTACCCAAATCAAGGGAGACTCAAATCTTTATCCAAATTTTTAACATCTTTTTTTTTCTTTATCTCCACATTTTCTTCTAAATGTGACATTTTTTACCCCTCAACTCCACTTTAGTTAAATTATATTAAATGTCTTTCCACCCCCCAAAATTTTCACCAGCTCTTAAAAAAAATGTCTTCTTTCTTATGTCTTCATTTTTGTTTTTTAACTTCTTATTTTTACTCCAATAAGAAAATATTATTTTTATCTTTTTTTTCAATAAATTGGATGATAATAATTTTTAAATTTAAATATCTTGAAGGAAAGAAAAATTGAGTAGTAAAAATGTTTGGGGAAAAGACTTTGACAATGTTTATAAGAAATAATTAAAAGAAGATATGTATTTTTAAATTTTTTTGAGTAAAACACAAAGTGATGGTTGGAGACACATCATATCAAATCAAACTTTTACTCAAATTTTAAGTGAAATTTGAGTATAGATTTGAGTAAGAGCTGAAGATATCCTATAACCATCCACCCATATCTATTATTTGAAAGATAAAAAGGTATCAAAATTTCGGACCTCTCCTCTCCGTCGAGGACAAAAAAAACAGAAGTCAGTGTACTATGGATTAATAGTTTTCAATGATCAATGTGGTGCAAATTTAATATTTGTTTGTGATAGGAGAAACTACAAAAGCATGTGAAACACCATGCTTTCAAGTTTCAGGCTTGGTATTTGGTTTACAAAGCATGAAAGGTAACCCAAAAAACCCAAATTCTCTTCCACATGATATATATCACACCAAGTGACCATCCTTGAAATACTTAACAATCATTGTGACACTTTCAAAAGAAAGCAAAAGAAAAAACATGATCCATGTGATGACAGCAATAGAACACTAAAGACTAAGGGTGCGTTTGGTTGTGCGATTGCAAAACTGATTCTGCAGGAATCCGCGATTGTAAACCTGATTCTGCAGAAAGCTCACTTTCTCAGCTTTTTGAAATCGCAGCTTTTGGGCACTATTTGCTTGCAATCGCTAGGTTTAAAACTACGATTACAAAACTGTTTGGTTGCGCGATTGCAAACACAGCTTCCTGTAATCGCAATCGCAACGCAATCGCTCAACCAAACGCACCCTAAAGACGAGATCAATCAATTCTGCTTATAATCAAAGGCAGAGGTGGAGAATGACATTTGATGTTTTAAACAAAACTAAGGCTCCGTTTGGAAACATAGATTGAAAAGTAGATTTTAGAATAAAGCTGATTTTTAAGATGATTTTAGACCTTTGACTTTTTTGGGATGTTTTTTTTTAATTCAGGAATCAATATTTGGAAGGAGTTTAATGTTTGGTAGAAAAAGTTGCTTTTCAATTCAAAAAATCGATTCCAACCAAAAAGCGTTCTTTTTGAGATTTTAAAAACACGGATTTCGAGAGAGAAATTAAAAGGAATCCAGCTTTTGATTCCGCCGGAATCCGACCCGTTTGGTTGCGCGTTTGGGGATTTTCAGTTTTTCAAAAGCGGAATCTGCCCAAACGCGTTACCAAACGGGGCCTAAAAGTCTTTCGAAAGCAACACTAATGTGTTGTCAAATCTGAACGACTGAAAGCAAAAAAACAGTGGTTCCCAAATGCACCCAAATCTCAAATGGTGTGATTTCATCGACCCAACAAAAAATTCAATCGAAAACAGAGCATGGGCATCAATAATCCTCAAATTAAAACAAAACCCAAATCACTAACAACAGGGTATGAATGAATAATCAATCAAAAAACATAAATCGAGAGAGAGAGAGAGTACAGACTGGATCAAAGACACCCCCCCTCTTGGCCATCTCTTCCCAGAATCGAAGAACAGAAAGAATGACCCCGACAGTGAAGGCGGCGGAGATCATGTCATTGACCACCTGAGACATAGTTGCACCGATCGGAGAAGAGGAGAGAATCCTTAGTGAAGAGGGAAGTCAAAAGTTCTTGAGACCATGAAAATAGAATGGATTCCCTTTATGTGGGATATCTCCCGACCGTTGTGTTTTTTTTTGTTTCTTAATATTTTGGGCGGCTTTGATTTTGATCTCGTTTGATTAAAACAGAGGGGAATTTAGAGTCGCCTGATTTAAAGTAATCAAGATCTAGTGAATGAAGAGTCGTGTTAACTAGTTCAACTTGTATTTGATAAGGTGAATAATAAATTTTAGGAATAATGTCAGAGTCGTGCCACACATAATTTGAATTTTAATGAAAAATATTTATTTGACTCCTATGATTTGATGAAAAATACATATAGTTTTATAACAAATTAAATGAATTTGTTTTAACAAATATATATTTTTTAAAAAGAAAATACATCTCACCTATAAAGATATGGAAGTATATGGATTATCTTATAATATATGTGAATTGCGTATAACAACACTTTAAATTTAAATTGTATTCAATCTATGAGATAAAATGTGAATTGTCCAGTTTAGTGTACAATCTTGTGTGCAACTCTTATCATTTTTTAATATATATTTGTTTATTGAAAAATATATTACCGAGATCCACTAATGCATATTTTTATTAAAAAATATTTTTTTTCCTAGCGCCATATATCATGATGATAGAACTAAAAAATATGATGGCTCTGTATAATATACATCAACGCATTCTTTTTTGAGATACACGTGTTCTTACACAATTTTTGGAAATATTTGTCATTGATGGGCTTCTTGTTTAATGAACCACCTAATCATGATGTAACGTTTATTCGTAAGATATGCCCCCTCCTCCCCCACGCCTGACACGGTGCGGTGCCAAACACACATTAAATATCAATATAGGCTAATTTGGTATAATAAATATATATGTTGATAATATAGCCTTGAAGTGACTAGCATGATAATACGTAGTAATATCACTATCAAGGTATGTGAAATTATTTGTTAGTGTATGTATTCGAATTCACATGGTAAATACATAGCTGTATATATGTATTAAACTTATTTCAAAGTATGTTTACATTATTTAATTATTTCAAAGACATTCTAGTCCTGCTAATTATTTAACAGAAGTTCAAATACTTATATGATGTAAAAATAGCGGAATTGAATTTGAATAATAATTTTTGATAATTTTACATATATACCTGTAAAAAAAACTTTTATTATCAAAATGCTCTCCACCAAACTCTATTTCCAATAATACATTTCAAAAGGGTTTAAATTTTCAGAGGTATTTTTCAACAACATGATTTTTTTAATTTTTTTACAATAATACCCTTCTGATTTAAATAATTTTAAGAGATATTTCTGAAAATAATAATTCACTAGAGTATTTTAACAATGTAGGAATATATACAAAAAAAAACCCATAATTTTTTTTTCATGGCCCTCGGAGTTGCCTAGGCTAGGGCCCTCACACACTAAGGCCCCCAGATTCTAATATATATATATATATATATATATATATATATATATATATATATATATATATATATATATATATATATATGGTGGTTCAAATATTATGAAAAGTCAGGGGGTGGGGGCAAGAAAAAAGGACAAAATTGCAAGAGTAAAAAAAAATAAAAAAAGTTTAGGGGAAAAAAAACAGGATTGTTGGTCCGTGGGCATTTGAGCAATTCATTCCTTATTTTTCTATTTTATTAAAAAATTATTTTATTTACTATTTGACTTAATAGAATCTTATTGGATCATGTGATATTTTTATTGTCATTATCATTTTTTATTTTTTATAATCTTTATTTGGTTTCTATTTTCTGTTTTTAAGTTTATGTTTATCCATTTTATTTATTTCTTTGTTTGTTTCTATTAAATTGAGATTTGTTTAATTATACAATGATAATCATGGAAGATTTGGGGTCCAGCAAAAGCCTAAGGCCCCCACCAAACTAATTTATCAATTGTCAAGGCTGATCCTGAATTATTTTGCACCACTAGCTATTTTGTATTTTTCATTTTGAAAATCCATAAAGAAAATGAAAAATATATTATTACGCTACCCATTCAATATTCTCTTTGACTAGCAATAGACAAATAAAATTACTAAAACAATATGGCTTGAGAATGCAATTTTCTCTTTGATTGTAACGTTAATCACATGATGTATGTGTTTGTTTATGGTAGGTAGTAAAACCCACATATTATTTATACTATTATTTCTTTGGTGTTGTTACACATAATCTTTTTTATAACCACCTACACTCACAATAGAACATGTATTATGCCTTTCAAATTGTGATTAGGTCATTTAAGATCCAAATGCCATGTAATAGAAAATTGAAATGATCAAATCATCAATGATTATATTATGTCATGGATTCGTAGTCTCATGGTCATATTTATGATTCTTGAGCTTAAGTTATTAATGTTCAGAAACCTGAATAACTTTAATTTGAATAAACTCACTGAAATTGCCTTGCTTAGGCAGTAGTGGGGGACACCCCTTTCAAAGCTTTGAACCTTGCTAGAGTGCAAGAGTTCAGAAAACAGCTACATGGGTTTGAGCTATATGGGCTTTGGTTCCATGATAGTTAAGTGGGTGGATCTGTAATGATCCATGCTGTTCTTGTACTAAAGGGCATGTTTGTCTTACTATGTCACTTTATAGTCCTTTAAAAAAAATAAAAAAATAAAATGAACTTATATTATATATTTTTTAAATTACACTTAACAAGTATGAAGGACACCACTGCAAAGTAAGTCAGTTAATACGTAGGTAGGCATGTCAATGGGTTAGGTTTGAGTCGGGTTGGGGTGGACCCGGACCCAATCCATTTGATTGTCGGATCAATGAATATCGGGTCGGGTTGACTAACATGCCCAAGTTAGACAAAGAGAGGTCGATGAACTTTTTAAGGGTTTACAATTGCTTCATTTGTTTTTTTTGATAGAGTACAATGCATAATAAATAGCTCTACACTATTTTGATTTTTTAATGTTTTATTAGAAAATATTTTGAATACGGTTTGAATGATTATATTTTAACTCATAAAGTTGTAAAAATATTTCAAATGCTTAAAATTTTAAATAATTATTCGGTATTTAATTATAAATGTTAGGTTGAATCATAGGTGTTGGGTTGGATTATAAATAAAAAAATATACATAGTATTTGGGTTGGGTCAATCGGGTCCATTAGATTCATTTGATTGGGTCGGGGTGAACCCAGACCTGACCCATTTTGATTGTCGGGCCTTTTTGATGGATTTATGCTTTATATCGGGTCGGGTTCAGGTCGACCTGCGACCCGTTGACAAGCCTATCTATAGGGGTAAAATGATTTACTAGGGCACATATATAAGCAATTTTTAGGATCCACATTTTGTGTCTTGTAGTTATGTAACGCCCCGCATTTACCTAACCGCTTCTCGGACGGTAAATGGGTCGCTACTAAACTTAATCCAAACACAAGACCAAAATTTGTATTTTTTTTAAACAATACTAATATAATAAAAACTGAAAGTGATAAAATATGGAAACAATATCCAAAAGTTATAAACCACTAACGGTTTTACAGAATATCAGAGTCTGACATAAATAAAATACTAGAATGAAAAGACACATTAAACCACCCCTGTGGGAGCTATCTAAACTAAAATAGATTCAAATAGTCGGCTGCGACTATTATTTATTCTCCAAACATTGCTACCTCAAGATCCTTAGAGTGTATGAAAGATTCAAACTTTGCCTTGATCCCCAGAAGATGAGCTACCTGGTTATAAAACAACCAGCCATTTGGAATAGGGTGAGTATTTAACTCAGTGAATAAGCCCACTAACAAATTACTTCATATGATAGTTACATATAAAAATAAGGTTTTATGAAAATCAGAATTTCATTTAATAAATATTTTATTTTATTAAATCAATTTAAAATCATAAACTTTAAAAAAATATTTTAATGCACACGTGGCCCAAATCATTGGCCCACATCAGAGAAATCATGAGAGTTAAAAAAAATATCATTATATATATATATATATATATATATATATATATAAAATATAAGAATTTTCTTTAAAAAAAATCAAATTAAATTCATGAGCTTAATAAAATATAGTTTTAATGCAATCACGTGGCCCAATCCTTGGTCCACGTCATAGAAATCATGCAGCTTAAATGATATGACCGGGTAGGGTTCTCAATCGGAAGAACCGTTCCCCAAAACAGGTGTGCTAAGCCCCAAGCGACTAAATCGCTCAAAAAGCTCCCTCGAGGAGACGTCGGATCTAGAAGACGCTGATGGGTCGCCGCTGCCATCACTACGAGAACACCAGCACAGGATGCCCCGGTTGCTGCAGACTCCAAACAAAGGAATCCGCCGCTGCAAGGAATGCTTTACCACACCCCTCACCGATCTTGGGACTCTTCGAGTCCTAGACCTTCCTCCCCAAAGGCGAAATACTACGGGGGGATTTATTCCAGAAAATATGTCATGATATGCATCTTGATAAAATATCCTAGGACTAGGTTGTCTCCACTAGTCCTAAATTTTTCCAAAACTCTCGAAATGAAAATCTTTAATCCAAATATTATTTCGAAAGCATAAGCATCAGAAAATATATTATGTTAATTCTTGAAACATGAATAGCATAATTCATGCTATTTTAATGACATGATGAATGAATTAAATCATGCAACTTCATTCAACGAAAATGCAATTTGATCAATATGAAGAAAATATCCAAATCATGCAAATTTATCAAAATATAAATGCATGGATGACACATAATATCACACAAATATGATTGGCATATGAAATTCAATGTTATAGAGCAAAAGCTCACACGAAATAAATCGATAGGCCTACTCACCTTCGGTCCACGCAAGCATCAACGATACACACTCGCACGTTGATAACCTAGCATAACAATTATACAATAATAGATCAGAAACAATCAATCACGACCCAAACAACTGACAACCAACTTATAACAGCACTATGCCCAATAATCCCAAAAGCCGATATCTTATAGACCTACAATCAACAACTCACTTCAAAGTCCTAATGAAAATCCCAACTTCGAATAAATATTAGAATACTCATATACTCACAATGATCCGATCCGATAATCAATATCCATTTATTCCATAAGACCCATATGATCGATCAATCCTCGAATAAATATTTGGACAAATCCAATAAGGCTCAACTATAATTCCATGATCGAGTAACTCAAATCCAATCAATTTACATCCAAATAACAACAATATCCAATCAATATTCATTGATCCCACTAAACCAAATTATCGATTTAAGATTCTATTTAAGTTCTCAAGATCAATAAAATCATCAAAACCCACAAAACAAACTATACTTCATTAAACATCAAATTTGGGATCATCTAAATCTCTAACATTCATCAAACTTGGTCATCAAGCTAAATATTTGAATTCTAGGAAACCGTACAGAAATCTTTCAAAAATCATAACTTTCTACACGTAACTCCGAATTGGACGATTCATGATTCGTTGGAAAGCTCTTTTCAAAACCTATTTCTGTTTGTCAAATACATTTTTTCCAGAAACGACTCTATCATAGTCAAAAACACGATTTACGTCCAAGCATAAAATCAACCCGAAAATGGCCATTAAATCCCCAAAACTAATAAATCTAATTTGATCTTAAGAATTCCTTTGAGATCCATAAAAATCAAATCAAATAATCATTAAATTATATTAATCAAACCCTAATCCATCAAACTTCTTCTCCAAACAATTACTTGACGTAATCATATCCTAACAAAAATAAATTAAAACTAACAATAGGGAATGATATCTCACCTTAGATCCGGTTACACCACCCACCATCTCCATCTAGGGTTAGGTCATCACAACCCTTCATAACTTCTGAGATTTGGATGAAAAACTCTAACCCAAACATGTTATTTAAAGGGGTTTACCGAAATTACAAAACGACCCCTGAATTGTTTCCAGTTTACAATGACGTCCCTATAAGATTTACAAACAGATCCCTATCCGATTTACAGAAAAGTCCCAGAAGGCTATAAAAATGTATTCTGGATTCGCAACTAGATCCCTAGGCCCAATAACTTGACACTAAGCCTAAAAATCAAATTTCTCGAACTCCGAATCTCACCAAATTTCAACCAAAGTATCTTAACACTATAAAGATCTACAGAAAAATATAAAATAATTATTTCAACATCAATTTATAATTATCATAATTATAAATCAAATTGGACTCATTTGGGCCCACCGCCAAATCTGAAAAATGAAATATAAAAAAATCAAAATTTAAAATTTTCATTATATATTTAAAATAAATATATAAGGCCGAAAAATACAGAAACGTTACAAGTTAAGTCTGTCAATTATTCAAAAAAAAATGTATCCGATCTGAATCTGTATCTCCGTACACGAATTTTTATTATATTATTATTTTGGGGAAAATCCATATAACCCCCCGTAATTTGCCCGAATTCCATATAACCTCTTCACTTTTTTTGAAGTTTGTATAACACCCTGAAAACACCTATTAAATCCAAATAACCCCCTAAATTAAATTTTCATTTTATGATTAGTTAACCCTAGTTAAAAACATAGTACATCAAAACCCCCCTACAATGTGTTGAAAATGCAGAAAATCTTCTATAAATGATAATTTTACCCATTCAGATAGAGTTTTATAATTTATTCAAATGGATAAAATCGTCAATTACATATAATTTTTCACAATTGTAGCAAATTGTATGAGATTTTTGGTACATTGTTTTTAGCTAGGGTAAACCAAACAGAATATTCATAATATATTCTTTATCTGTCAAATGAATTTTAATTCAACGGATTATTTGGATTTACATATAAGTGTTTTCAGGGGGGTTATATAAATTTCAGACAGTTTAGAGGAGGTTACTTGAATTTTTTTCTATTATTTATTATACTAGTATATTTACATTTGTAGGATTAAAATGAGTTTTTATAAATAATTATACTTTACCATGTAATTTACTTATAATTTTATATTTTATATTAGGTAATTATTAGATTTTTTTTACATATTTAAGATACTAGATATATATATTTTTATTTTTTAGATATTTTGAACAATTATATGAATTTGAATCCGGATTTTGGATAGGATATGAATACTTATTTTAAATATCCATTGATAATTAAATATAGATATAATATTTTTTCAGATATTAAGTTTAGATACGGATATGGTTATAGACTTTATCTGATCCGCTCTTTGACATGCTTTTTTCCTATAGCCCCTGGCATTCATTCACTGGTTGCATACTGTTAAGTGATGGGTGTGCCTTTTTTGTGGTCTTTCAGAATGTCCCGATAAAGAGGTGTCAAGAAAAAAAAGGCTATGTCAAAGGCTATTATGTTACCATGAATGATAGACCTTTATTTGTTCTTGCCACAATAATCATTGGGGTTCATCACTATCAAACACCAAATTATTGAAACAAATAGAATTGACAGACAGCAGGCAGTTGAAGTCCAAGTTTTTCTCATGTTTTAGAAGTAAACACACTGTCCATTGATTATATTTCAATTTATGAAATGTTTTGTATACACGATGAAGTTTAACCCTTTATGGAGAGTTGAAATGGGAAGGGAGTTGAAGGAAGTGGAGCTTCAAACAAAGAGTATTCATTGAGAAAAAGAGATGTTCTACGGATGAGAGGAGAGTTGAAAGCAATATTTTGTTGTAACACTAATATTTTAATTATGAGAATGTTTTATTTAAATTTTAGTGAATTCAAGAATTCTTGAAAAAATAAATCTTGAAATATGCAGGTAAAAAACACATTTGGATTATACAGGTAGATATGTGATGCAGCACGACCATGGATCATTAAGGACCACCATATGGAGAATTATGGATGATTTGTATTTTTAGTATTTTAGTTTTATTTGTTAGGATTTATTTTTATTTGTTTTAGTTATTATATTTATATTTGAATTTCAAATCATTATTTGAATTCAAATTTAAATTTTAGTTAGGATTAGATAAAGATTTGTTAGATTTGTTTGTTAGTTTATAGATTTAGATAATTAGTTGAGATCCTAGTTTGTTAGGATCCTCTTCTATAAATAAACATGTAAACCAATTGACAATGGAGAGATTAGTGATTATTTAAAGTTTATTTATTTTATCTATTGTATTTTGTTAGGAGTACTAACAATTGCAAAGACCTCCCAATTCTCTATTATTTCATCCGAACTAGTAGATTATTGAAGCCCAACCCCCTGGCATTCTTTTGAAGAATCAACAGCGCGACGTTGGAGCCTACCGATTTCGTTCTTTGAACGGATCCGTAGAAGAGCGTGGTTACACGCTGCATCAGTTGGTATCAGAGCCAGATTTACGACCACCGCCGCTGCCATCGAAAGCAACTGCCTCCGAGCACCGCCGCTGCCGTGCCGAGTTGCCATTGCTGCTGTCGAGAGTCGCCGCCACCGCCGTTGTTGTCGTTGTATTCGTTGAGAAGTTACCACTGTTGAACCATCACTTATTCCACCTCCATTAATTTCATTCAATCAACCATCCCAGCCATCCACGTCTGCTTCCCCCATATCAACCAACCCATCTCACCCATCCACGTGTGCTTTCTCCAAAAAGAAAAAAAAAATCCCATGACCACCGGAGACCGAAAGAACGCAATTGTCGATTCGTTGAATGCCCTTCAAGCCATAGAGTCAAAATTCAGTGGATCACATCATCAATTGATTGGGCTTCATCACCAAATCGTTCAACTAAACTCGAGGACGAGTTTTTCTGAAAAGGGGGAGAATGATGCAACACGATCATGGATCATTAAGGACCACCATATGGAGAATTATGGATGATTTGTATTTTTAGTATTTTAGTTTTATTTGTTAGGATTTATTTTTATTTGTTTTAGTTATTATATTTATATTTGAATTTCAAATCATTATTTGAATTCAAATTTAAATTTTAATTAGGATTAGATAAAGATTTGTTAGATTTGTTTGTTAGTTTATAGATTTAGATAATTAGTTGAGATCCTAGTTTGTTAGGATCCTCTTCTATAAATAAGCATGTAAACCAATTGACAATGGAGAGATTAGTGATTATTTAAAGTTTATTTATTTTATCTATTGTATTTTGTTAGGAGTACTAACAATTGCAAAGACCTCTCAATTCTCTATTATTTCATCCGAACTAGTAGATTATTGAAGCCCAACCCCCTGGCATTCTTTTGAAGAATCAACAGCGCGACGTTGGAGCCTACCGATTTCGTTCTTTGAACGGATCCGTAGAAGAGCGTGGTTACACGCTGCATCAATATGTTAATAAAAAATCAACAAATAAATTTAAAACAATATAACAATACCATAGCGACAGCTGGTGGCCATCGCTAAAGGTTGAGATAATCCATTTTTAAAACTGTGAAATACCATTAGCATTGCCGGTGGTCATTGCTAAAGGTTGAGATAATCCATTTTTAAAACTATGAAATACCATTAGCAACAGCTAGTATAGTGGCCATAAAACTGTGGATAACTATTAACGATGGCCATTAGCAGTAACCAACGATTGGATAATCCATTTTTAAAATTGTGGATGACTATTAGCGATGGCCTCTAAACGTACAGATTAATTAACAATAATCTTCCTTACTTTGATGGTAATCTTGTTTACCATATTAGCGATTGTCGCAGCTCTCAGTGATGATTCCAACAACGATTGCAGATGGAGATACCGAGCGTTGGTACTGGATATAGTGACAATGTTTAGTTCCGTTAGTGACAGCCAAGGTTGTCGTAAAGACCCTATTTCTTGTAGTGAGATTAATTATTTTAGATATATTCCGAGTATATTAGTATGATAAATGAATGTGAAAACTTCTATATTTAACGTGAATCCGTTGAGATAATTAGGATTAGATTTTGTCATGAAAAATATGCTGAATTATCCAAACTAAATGTTATTAGATATTAAAAATATTAAATGCACAATTTTAATAAATAGGTCAACATGAAACGTATCAAATTATTGAACTTTTATAAATATTCAAATAAATTCAGAATACTTTGTGACTTCGTGCGTGTGATGCACACATATACACATTGACATACAAGAACTCAGACATGCACCCACACACCCGCTCATGCATATACATATACAATAAGTGCGTACCCTAAACCATTTTTTTTATAAAAAAAAATAATCAAATTCACCCACATATCTTATGGTCAGATATACGGAAACCAACACAAACTGCCACACTCTCATCCACCTATAGAAATGTAACTACCTTATCTGAAGAAAAAAAAAATATAAACAAAATAGATAAAATAATGACAGCCTTTTTTTAATCAAGCAAATTAAAGGAGTGGAACCCAGAATTTCAAAAACAAAAAAAATAAAATAAAATGGAGGAGGAGGTAATGAAGTTTCTAATTACTTCCAATTACGTCAGCACGAGATCTCAACGAGTAAAAGATTTGGCTCCCACATCAGGTTTTCCAAATTTAGTAAATCAGCATTTATAAGCATCTATAACCACTTTAAAAAATGGCTGTCAAAATCTCTCCAAAAAACCACATCACCCAAAGGTAATTCCTCTCTCTTTTTGTTTCATCTGATCTTTGTGTTTGTACTGTTAGATTTAATCTGTATTTCTTTTGTAGATTGTACACCCGACAAGAGTCAGATAAGATCCATTCTTGTTCTTTTTATGCTGTTTTTTTTTTGTTTAGCTTTGGAACCCTAAATACAGTGTTTGAGCAGGACATGGAGGATTATAACCAAAGGAAGTGGAAGGATCAGAATCTGGGGAGTAGATGGTATCGGAGGAATGCGTCTGAGGTGTTCGGTCGGAGATCGGAGACTTATAGTCAGGTTGGGATGCTCAATAGGGTCGTCGGAGTATCGTCGATGACAGCAGAGGCCGCCAATGTGGTTCATGGGGACAGACCCCCATCCTTTGATCATAAGGCTAGGGTAGGGATGGGGAGCAGGAATCCTTTGGCCAAGAAAGGGTGGGACCTTTGAAAACTTATTTTTGAAATTGTTTTGATGCTTAAGAGAAAAGATAGTGTTGTTCCTATGGTTTAACTTCAACACTAGTAACACTGCTTTAAAAAAATGGAAATATATATATTTTTTTATATTGGAGGGATCATTTGTGACTGATTTTACGATCAAATTGGAAAGGCTACATCCGTCTGTTTGTTCTGGTCTCACATGTCCCTCCAATATATATATATATATATATATATATATATATATATATATATATATATATAAAAACATCTTGTAGAATTATATAGAAAATCATGAAAATCAAATAGATCATACAATATAACATGCAGATTTTTAGTTGATGGAGAAGAAAAGAAACAGAATCATTGTAAGGAAGGTCTCTCAAAAGGAAGTCTTATTCCTAACAAAAAAAAATTAAAATTTGATGTCAATTATCATTTTAGTGGCATGGTACAAATCTTTTAGAATAAACTCCGCGCATTTGCTTATAATGTAAGATATCTCACGAGACAATCTCTTTTTTAATGTGACTTGCTTTTATTTAGAGATAGATAGACTCTTAGGGAAACTGTTTATTTAGGATTTAGGGTCTATTTTTTCTTTTTGCTGATTTATTCTATTTTGTTTTCTTATCACAGGTCTTATATGCCGAGACTCAAGTATAAAGTGTTTGCTGAAACAAGCAAACTACCAAAAGATTTTGAGGTAATTTTTTTTTTTAGATCGTTTTGTTTATTTTAATGTCTATATAATGGAATGTTTCATCTTCCCACTCGAAGTTCATATCCACTCAACATTTTATGTTGATCAAATGAATAGAAGAGATTTAAAAAAAAAATTGTGAAGATTAATTTTATGTTGATCTGATGATATTTGAAGACTGTTGGCTGAGATTTAGTTTAGGTTGTGATTGGAAACCCTAGGAAACCATCTGAAATTTCATGGTACAGGAGTTTATTTGTTGCCTTAGGAACTAAAATGCTTTGAAAGCAATGTATATATGCATCCATTCCTCATACAAACATGTGTTTACTATCCAAACAAATGTGTTGAGACGACAAAGTTGTACGTTCCAATATTATTAATACTATTTCTTTTGAGTTTCTGTTTGTATTTATAAACATATGGGGTCACTATAAGTTACAAATCATCATTATATAAAACAGAGGTTAGGGGAATTAATTGTCCATAGTTCTAAATTTTGAATCTTCTTATATGTTAATTTTCGAGATTTTGAGCATTCGGGTTAGGGTTCAGGTTCAAGAATATTATAATATGGCATTATATATATTTGAATTCTATAGTTTAAATGCAAACATTAAACCTCCCCTACAAAATAAAAATGAAACTTACTACATTTTGGCGCATTGGTAAATGTACCTCTATAATATTTAATTAGAAATATTTGTTTTTAAAAAAATTACCCAGTAAATGTAAGAGAAAAAAAAGCCCCTGCAACCTGGTTTGCAATGTACATCTAAATTCTTACTTTTTGTTTCCATTCCATAGAAAAGTTTTCCACATAAATGCATATGACTTCAAACAAAAATGTAGAACAAAAAGTTGGACGATTTTCAAGGTTGAATACATATATATCATTTTCTTATCACCAAGACAATAACAGCTAATTGTATGATACATATATGTACTAATCTCAGCAACAATGCTGGATGTAGATTTCCAGGAGTGACCACTCTTTGATCAGCCGTGCTTGTAGGGGCAGACCGACAAAAAGAGGATTCTCACGCAGTCTCTCATCGCCAATGCTTCCCCCCTGCCACCACCATACCAACACTAATAACATAAGTGAGTTTGAATTATGACAATATCACATGCTTATCACTTGATATCTTTTTAGAGACCGATCACATCTGATGGAATGCTGACTCATATAATATTTGATCCTATATTTGATGTATGTTCAGCTCAAACAAGGGGATACACAACGCACGAAATTGGAACATCAAACCACAGTAACCCCAACCACCCATCGCCGCCACCTTCCAAACAATGGATGATACGACACAAGTTCAATCCACTCCAGCGCGTGTTCGCCATTCAAGAGAACGAGCGACAGCAACAGCAGGTCGTGCAGGGCCAGTTCCGGAGACAGTTTAGGTCCCTCCATGACTTTCACAGGGAGAGGCACCAAGAGAAGGAAGAACCATTGGAGGATCATGAAGAGGAAGCTCGGCTTTCTCAAGAGACAGTGATGCTAATGGAATTTGAGGCGTGGTTTCAGAATTCTGAACCGTTTGAACGAGAAGAAGGAGACAATCAGAGGCTGCAAGAATTGCAGAGATCACTGGAAGAGCTGGTGGGACAACCAGAGGTGAAAGAAAGAGATCAGTTGATGCGTATAGAACAAGAGTTGGAGGAAGAAAATGAAGAGATGTGGGCTTGTGATGTGGATTTAGTAGAGAAAATGATGAAGGAATTGACTGAACCTTAGAGACTGCATCAATCAACATATGTAAGCCAAACAAAGAACTGATACATGAAGGTTTCAATAATTCACCGAACCATCTCTTGCCAAGATGGTAGAGAGTTCTTGAATTTGAGTCTTATTCCTGATCGGAGAAGATTTAAGCAGAAGTAAATAAGGCTTACCAATAATTTTTTAACATATAGTTGGATCTAAATAAAGAGAAATTGATGTTGCATGCTTTGATAATTAACTTTTTTCTGGGATCCTTTTCAGTGTTTAATTTTAGTGTTTCATTATTTGCTTTACAGTTGTTTCATCTTCAATAGTTTTGGTGAGATTCTGATTTTCAAAAAAGCACTTTTTTCTTGAAAATTTAACTTTCATGAATCTAAGAAGTTATTTTTTATCTTTTTGTGATGAAGTGCTGACTGTGAAAGTTGAGCATTCTTTAATCTGTTTGGTTTTGTGGTTTCTTTCTAGTAGTATTAATAATAGTTATTTGTTTTTTCAATATATTAAAATGTTTTTTTTATTGGTAAACTTTGTATTACTATGAATTGTGAAAATGTACAAAGAGAAAATAGAGAAAATTTAAAAGGAACAAAGTGACTACATATCAGCCCCAATGTTTACAAAAAGATCACCAAAGCAATTTTTAAGAGTAATTTCAAGGGTCGTTAGCAAGTAATTTCATTTACTAACTCTAGATGTGGCTCTGCTAGCCTTGTCGTCCACTAAGATCCTGAGGAAATCATGCCAAAAATCTAGAGGCTCATAAATTTGGTACCCCAAAGTTGATTGAAAAGTTGTTAGTGATTAGCTGCTTGATTTCCTTCTCGGTAGGCATGGGTGGCTTTCCACTCCAACAAGGAATTCGATAGTGTAGAGAAGGTCTCTAAGTCTCTAAGAGCCATCCATGGGATGGAGCCCCGTCCATGAATCCATGCAATTGCAGTGGTGAAGTCAGACTCAAGCCACACTCGAGTGCATGTAATGACATTTTATCATCTCATGTTTGCTACAAACATGTTTTGTACATCATGCATGAAATTAGATTAGGTTCAAGAAAACACCAATTAAATTGGTGCCACCTAACATTAATTCTACACAGATTATCCAGGTCTTGAAATCTCATCCTTATGTGGTACAAAATCATTTTTAATATAAATATCCTTTAACAAAATTTATCTAATCATCATGCGAGCTCGCTTTTTTAGCTTGCCCAAGGACAAAGCTAGTCAGGGACAAGGGGAGACTCAAGCCCTTCTTTTATTTTATTCTTTTTAAAGAAAAAATAGTGTGGTATGTTTGGATATGTTTGTAAAATATTTTTATTTTTAATTTCCATTTCACTTCTACCGCCAGCCAGTGTGTTCTTTTTGACTCACTCCCATAGTTTCACAATCTACTCTTTAAGAACTCAATTTCTCAAAACAAGACAGCACTAAAAGAAAATCTAATTGTTGGTTAATGATATTTTGTAATTATACTTTTGAGTAATGTATATTTGAAAAATTAATTTTCATGAAGGAGTAATTGGAAGATTATTAACCAACAATACCTTATTTTTGAGCGGGTGCCCCTGGATCGGGTGCCTGCCATACCTTATTCTAGGTATAGTCAACCTAGATTGGGGTCCCCACTCTGAAGCTACTGTGGCAGTTTTCATCAATGAAGGAAAATGGCACAAACCGAGCAGATGTTCTGTTGATCTAGAATCTGTCTGGGCAGAAATTCAGCAACTAGAGGTCGGCGGACTTGGTGATGATATTTTGATCTGGCCTTCTAGTAAAACAGGAGTTATGGGGCTTTCAGAGGCATTGAAGGCAGTGAGATCTAGAAGTGATCCTCCCCAATGGGCTAATTGGCTATGGCACCCGCTCCAAACGCCAAAGCATTGCTTCTGTGCATGGCAAGCTTTCCTCAACCGTCTTCCCACACTAGCTCGTATCCAATGATGGAGTCCCTCTCAAGCTCTCACTTGCTCTCTTTGCTCTACTGCACTAGAGGATGTTGACCATTTATTTTTTGGTTGCTCTTTCTCCAGATTTGTTTGGGGTAAGCTATTCAACGATCTTTCAATCTCTGGATCAGTCCCGCACAGGTTTGTCCTTCTTCCAGATTGGTTGGCGGCCTCCACAGCTGATCCTCTTAAGAAAGAACTCTCCCACATTGTGCTCACAACCTCAATCTGGTTCATATGGGTTGAAAGAAATAATAGGTTGTTCTCTGGAAAAAAACAGCACAAACTCTCCATTCTCAGAAGAATTAAGGAAAGCATTCATCTTCGCACACTCTACAAGGTCTTCAGCGTCCCATCAGCCCCAGATGATGCACTGAATAGGGACTACGCAAAGATTGTGTCTGCTTATGGTGTAAAGATTATCCCAAAAGAGCAGGTTTTAACAATAGTGAAGTGGTCAAGACCAGAAGAAGGTTGGTTCAAGCTTAACACTGATGGCTCCTTGGCAGATGATCGAGGAGGATTTGGTGCAGTAATCCGGGACTCAAAAGCGGATTACATAGCTGGACTAGCAGGCAGGTTAGATCTTCCCTCCACCAACTTGCTAGAGCTAAAAGCGATAGAACAAGGTGTCTTGCTGGCACAATCTTTTTTGGTTAAAAAGATGTGGATTGAAACTGATTCAACCACTGCTCGGGCTTGGCTGATTGGTAAAGGTAACATACCTTGGACCACGTTTCGTTCCCTTCGAAGTACTCATTCTTTGCTAGCTCAATTTGATGACTGGAAGGTAACTCATATACATAGAGAAGGAAATTCACCTGCGGACCTTCTTGCATCCTATCAATCAGTGAGGGGAGAAACAATTATTAAACCATCACAGATTTGGCATGACTTGGCAGAGCCAATGAAGAAGGACATGCACCCTGAAGGATTCAAGAGAGTGAAGTGATATAAGGCAAAGAAATGAATTGTTGGTTTCTGGATGAAAACAGGGGACTTTTGTCATTCTAAAAGGGCATCAAAACTGTTGTTCTCTGTTGCTCTTTTTTGGATTAAAACAGGGGCTATTTTTATGTTATCTCAAGGGGCTACGAATCTTCTTTTGCTGATCCCTTAGAGCTTATATCCCCTCTTTATTGTTCTCTATGTAAAGAATAGTGAATTTGTACAAATTCGTTCCTTTACAGCAATACAATATTTGATTACCAATCAAAAAAAAAAAAAAAACAGCCTGACAGGGGTGACACCTGGTCCAGGGACCTCAGATGAGTATTAGGTTATCCTTGAGATAAGGAGATGTGGTAAAAAAAATAGCTAAAAAGATATAAAGTGAGATTATTGGGTTGTAACGCCTGCGGGCGCCAATTGTGTTTTAGCTGTATGACAGCCAGTACAAAGTAAAAAAAAGAAAAAAAAAAGAAAGGGAAAAATCCATATAACCCCATGACTTTTCTTAAACTCCATATAACCATTTAAAAATAGATCAGTGAGCTATTACGCACTCTTTCAAGGGTGGCGGCTTCTAGGCAAACCTCCTAGCTATCTCTGCACCCCTACCTCCTTTATCATTGAGCGGTCATTCAGGGGCCTTAGCTGGTGATCCGTGCTGTATCCCTCTCGACGATGAAGCTTATCATCCATCGTCTCACTGGCCGATCTTGACCTTGTGATTTTTTAGTCATATCTAGTATTCAGAGTTTGCCTCGATTTGGTACCGCTCTCGCGGCCCGCATCGAAACATTGCTTTACCCCTAGATGTCCAGTCAACTGCTGCGCCTCAATGCATTTCGGGGAGAACCCGCTAGCTTTAGGTTCAAGTGTCAACTTTTCTTTTTCCATTCTATCTAATTCGGAGGTTTCATATTATTTTCAATAGGAGTGAATTGGATCTCGGGATCAATCAAAAGAATCGATGGAGGAAACATATTGTGATCATATATTCTATAAAATAAAACAAAACCAAGAATTCATTTCAGTATCGATCATGATATATGTAATAACTTGGACATCTATTGCAAATGCATATCCCATTTTGGCACAGCAGGGTTATGAAAATCCACGAGACTACCAGAAATTCAATGCGTAATCTCAGCATTCAATGTGTATTCCTAACTAATCTAATTTTTCAACTCTTCAACCATTTAATATTACCAAGTTCAACGTTAGCGAGATTAGTCAACATTTATATGTTTCGATGCAACAACAAGATGTTATTTGTAACAAGTAGTTTTGTTGGTTAGTTAATTGGTCACATTTTATTCATGAAATGGGTAGATAACCCTCTTAATAAAATTTACGTTTACAGATTATGAATATTTTGTAAATATTATGTTTGGTTAACCCTGATAGAAAACAAAATATATCAAAAAAATCCTATAATGTGTTAAAAATGTGAAAAATCTTTTATAAATGGCAATTTTACTCATTTGAATAAGGTTTTATGATATATTCAGAGCGTAAAATTGTCATTTTCATATGGTTTTTTACATTTTTAACACGTTATAGTTATTTTTTAATATATTATATTTTCAGTCAGGGTTAACCAAACAAAATATCCGTAAAATATTCATCATCTATTAACGAAAATTTTATGCCGGGGTTCTTTGGATTTAGTAGGTGTTTTCAGGGGGTTATATAGATTTTAAAAAAATATCGAGAGGTTATATGGATTTTAGTCAGATTTAAGATAGGTATATGAATTTTTTCAAAATTTTTTTTAATGATTACGTCATCTGCCGCCAAAGGTAAGAAATATCTCTCTCTTTCTCTCTCTCTCACGAGTCACAGTGTCTTTTATTTGATTTTAGGTTTGAAAAAAAAAAAACTTTAAACTCAAATCTAAACAATTTTTCACATTTTTAACTTTTTAATAACATTTTTATCTATAAAAATCTCGGTGCTTATAAAGCTATGAAAAATAATGTGAGTGGATGTTGAAAAATCGACCCTAACATATAAAAATAACAAAAATGGTGTACATCTTCTCCTCTCTTAAGTTCTTCTGAATGTGTTTGTGCCATTTGATGTAAGTGAAACTCAATAATGTTTAAGGGTTTCACTTTGTATTTTGAAATCCCATGGGACTAGGTGAAGAGTTCTATTTGCGAATTAAAGGGCGGGGATAACTGGAGTCACTCTAATTCATGTGGGCGAGCTAGAATGTCTTGCACATCACAGAATAAGGGTTGGTATATTTAAGCTCAGGTTAATATTTTACCGACCCATCCCTTGTTTTGGATTTGGGAGGGCGGTTGAGGGTCAATCAACCCTTCTTTTTTCTTTGATTTCTATTCTCTCTCTGCTCTTGCTCCATCATCTCTCTCTTGTAATCTCATTCGAACATTGCTTGTTTTGATTTTGATTAGAATAAATATGTCCACAAGTTTCAAAGAAGAAAAAAAACGTTTTTTCTAATTAAAAGAGTAGATTTACATGATATAAAAAACAGACAAAAAGTGGTTTATATTGTCTTTAATTTCTTTGAGATATTTAATTGTTTTTTCTCTTTATGTTTCACTTTGGTTTTTTTCTGGAATAGTTAGGAGGGAAGCCATGGTGGACCAGTCACCTAGGTCACTGGAGGGGGCAGAGGTGATGGTCAGCTGTGGCGGCGGATCATCTTCATGTGCCCAAGTCAGAGTGAAGAGGGAGGAACCTGATAATGTAGACTATGCAGAGGCCAAGCAAGCGAAACGGTTTCGATCATTAGTTTGTTCAATTAATACAGTGTTTATTATACATGTGAAATATAATGTAATGTGTTATAATGAATAATATTAATACATGACTTTGTGATTTTGTGTAGCAGGTTAAAGAATAAGATTTCGTCGCATAGGACGCGCAGCAGAAAAAAGCAGTACCTTCAGGAACTGGAAACCAAGGCCAAAGTTTTGGAGGTCCACTACTTGCTCTTACTCTCTCTTTAATTTCATTTATTTAATTGTACTTGTCTACCACCTCATAATCCATGCATTTCATTTATCCAAACGATGTTATATGATTTATGCAATTATTCAGTTCAATTCATGGATTTTTTCAATACTAAAGCCACCATTCGAATGGCGGCCTATTCCAGGATTGATGACTATTTCAGTAGTATTGATAATGGATAATAACGTTGGATAACTTAATAATGAAAATTATGTTTGGTTGATTATGGATAAACTATGAATAAAATGTTAATAAAGATTTATGAAAAATGAAAAAATGATTTGACATGTGATCTCTATTTTATACTAGTGGAATAGATTTGGTGGAATAACACAATTTTAGGAGAAACCTAGAATACCAATACTAGCTATCTTATTCCTACCACTCTTGATATAGTTATACCCACTTATATATATCATTTGCAAACAAGCAGGTTTTAAGCTTATTCACCCTATTACACCCTATTTTCTGCCTATTCTGCTTTCCAAGTAGGGGCTAATTATCTGGCTTGATATAAAAGTTATCTTTTTTAAACAATGTATGAGACCCCAAAATGGCTCGGTTTGCTCAATGCTTGTTTGTATAAATAATAGGAAGTATACCAGATAATATGTGTTCCATGTAATTTCCAATGATGATTGCTCACATATAATTTGCCTACATAGAATTCCATTACATGCATTCCTTTGCAACAAGAAAGATATTTATATCAAGGTACTGGAGATGTTGCTTACAGTTATGACTCAAGCCTTTCTCTAAATCGTATTAATTATGTGTTGTTTAGGCAGACGTAACGACGCTTAGAACCCAGGTCAATAATCTGACCTCTCGAAAGATTATAATGCACCAGGAGTCGATCGATCTCATCGTAAAGCTCTCCGAATGCCAGCGTAATTTAATCAATGGTGGGGTATCATACATACATCTGATTATCTGAATCCATGCATGACATTGTTGTGACATCTTATATGACTTACTTTCTCTTGATCACTGACTTCTATTGCTCAAATGGAGGGCAAGAATTTTGAGAAATTGAAGGAAGAGTACTTTGTATCAGACATTCTGAATCTGAAAGAGGCAGAAGAGCAAACACAGCAACCTGAACAAGAAGAAGAACAAGCAGACATTGGAGATGAATCACAAACCTTGTGAAGAAGAACAGCAGAAGCTAGTAGAATCAGATGAGCAGAAAGTGGAGTTGTCATGGATGAAGTTTGAAATTGATCCTTACCCAGACTTCATTAACTGTGTTGAACTTGTGGACTTGTTCATGTAGGGTATTTGATCAGTTCAGATGCAACAGTAGGTGATTTTAATTTTTTTTTTTTTCAATTCATCAAATTAGAATTAAAAAGATCGTTTTTAAAATTTTTTTGTTGATGTGTGGTTAATGTTGTTGCCTGTTGTTTTACAAGGAACATTAACATATCCTTACCCCAATTTCTATTTGGATGTAATGTGATAGTCCTGTTTTTTTTTTTTTTTTTTTTTTGGGTGTAAATGTGATAGTTCTGTTAATTATATGGCAAAAATTGGTGAGCAGTCTGTCAAATAAAAATAAAAAATAAAAAAATTAGATAAATTGATCTGATTTTTCATAGGGCCGTCTATCCCCACCGTGCTGTTTACAAAGCCCACCGGTAAAAAAATCAAAAAAACCGTATATAGTTTTAATTTGAAAAGCACTAATCTCATTGATCCATTCGACAGTCACACTATTGACCATTATTTACAACATTCAACGATCATTATGTCAACCTATATTTAAAGACCATCATTCAGTCAACTGACTTTAAACTATTCGACAGGTTACATGTCGACCTGCGATGTCCACCTCGACACTAGGTCTGTCGAACGGAAAACATGAAAAATATACATCATATTTTTTGTTTAAAATGAAAGAAAATATTATATACTTTTTAATTTAAGATAAAAATTATTTTTTCTCTGTGAACATAAATATTGAACCACATATATCTATTTTCGCATGATTACGTGTTTGTTTTTTTTTCTTCTACTCTCTTTCAACTAGCATATCTATTTTTCAACAAAGGAATATCTAAGTAACTTAGTATCAATCACTAAATAACATAATATATTGATTATACATACAACTCATTTAAAAAATAAGCAGCCTCAAAAATCTATACAAGTCTAGTTACAAGAACAATTCTGATTTTGTGGCCTGATGGTTCTGAAGAAAGTATAAAACCTACACTTTACATTGAGTATATTTAGATAGTTTTATAAGAAAAACAAGAAAGTATAATACCAATAATTAACATTATACTGTTATATAAATATCATAATTAAGGAAAAGAGTCAAAACTAAATTAAGGGGTCCAGCTGTTACAATTTGAATTAGTCATATCATTATGTTATAAGAAATATAATAATATGTTACTAAAAAAGTGGATTATTGATGTGGTCAATGTCCACAAAGAAAAAAATTCTTTTTATCTCAAATTTAAAAAGTATATAATGTTTTCTTACATTTTATACAAAAAATAGGATGTAAATTTTTCATGCTTTCTGTTCGACAAACCCAGTGTCGAGGTGGACATCGCAGGTTGACATAATGAATGTCAAATGTTTTAGATATAGGTTGACAGAGTTACCGTCGAATCTTGTAAATAATGGTCGAAAGTGTGACCGTCGAATGGATCGGTGAGATTAATGCTTTTCAAATTAAAACTATATATAATTTTTTTTTGTTTTTTAACTGGTGGGCTTAGTAAACTGCATGGTGGGGATAGACTGCCCCTTTTTCATATACATGAATTTCGATATCGCGTTACATATGTACGGATTCCGATATTGGGGTATGTGTTACTAAAATATTATAAATACCTTGATTGTATCCTAATAACACATACACATGCATATTAAATATGATTTAATTTAAAAAATACATAGAATATTAAAAATATGATTTTTGATAACATTCCAATGTATAGCCTTACACCAATATTGATGTAATGTGATACTTCTATTAATTATTTGGCAAAAATTCACAATCCCTTCTTAATGAGATTCCACATGGAGTCATGATGGACGTTATATTGGGATTGAGTTAGGTCCTTCGCACGTTGGATAATTTGATTGTCTAATGTGATCATAATTATTTAATCTTATTACTTTGAGATACTCAATTTAATTGAATTCTAAGAAAAAAAATATTAAAATTTAATTGATCATAATTTTGATTTTGAAATCTAACAGAATATCTCAGTCATAATGCCCCTATAAAATCGGACAGCCACGATCGCGTTATACAATAAAAAAATTAATTAACTAAGATGAGGAGAGTAATTAATGTGAATGGGTTGATAATCACAGTGGATTATATGGATGTTCCAAATTTAAAAAGGTTAATATGGACATTTGTTAAGGGTCGGCTGACTTTAACCCTTACTTTGTATAATTATGTAGATATACTATTATATGGATGATGATATCGAGATATTAGCTCAGTAAGTATTCAGATTAGATGCATGTTACATTGTTATGTAAATTTATAATAAGTAGTTTAGATGCATGCTATATTATCATGTAAATTTATTATAGGTAGTTTATGTTCCGTACATGGATATTCAAATAGACTGGATCATGTTCGAATGAATTAGAAAATTCAGATAATTATATTATTGAAGTTCAAATAATATATCATTCCTTCAATCACTTTACAACCACAGTATGTTTAAACATATATAGATTTATTTAATCAAATGCATACATTTATAACCAAATGTATATTCAAATTAATTGAAGGCGTACTTTTCTACATTTTCTCCTGCTAATTACACTATAAATGACTGTCATGTAACATTTGTACAATCTTAATCAGGGATCACATGAGAATTACATAATGGTTGGTTTTTTGTTGTATTGCCAACAAAAAGACCTGCAAAACCATCTTATGAAACTTGTACTATACAGAAAACAGGAGTGTCACTTGTACATTTACAACATCAGAATCAGTTTTCATTTTCACGCCTTCTGACATAATCGCAATCCACATCTCTCTGACCACAGGCAGCTATAATACCATCTATACGACTGTGGTTCCTTGAGGTACCTCACCTGAAAGCAGAGGATTTCAAAGTTAGTATATACTTCAATATGAGCAATTCAACATTTAGGATGAGTGGATCGCATACCTGAAAAGTTTGATAGCTCCTCAGCCGAAGAGAGCACCTCCAATTAAAATTAGATGTGGCAAAAAAAAAAAAAACCCAACATGCACAGGTAATATTGCATTGCCTTTATATTGTAAAAAGAACCTTCTTAATTCTGATTGAAGTAGCTTGTACATGCAAGTTACATGGGACTGGATGACAACATAAACATACAAAAGGATTGCACATTTCCTTGAACAAAAATTTACAGTTCAGATATTGACCGAAGGAGTCAATACAAATAATAAAGGGAAAAACTTACAGATGTGAACGTCGATTCACCTCAGGTCCTCAACAATGATGTGAAATAGCTGAAATGGGAAGTCGACTTTCACCAGTTTCGGTAACTCATTTTGGGCGGGTGAAAGGTACCATTTTTCATACTATTACTCAACCATATTTAGGCGTATGTGAGTGCCCTCTATCGTATGTCTCCAGAACCAGCTTCCAGTGTCCATCATTTCAGCCTTTATGGGGTCTAATTTGATCGAAAAACCTAAATTGTGAAGCAAAAATATTTATACATATTAGTCAGTGGAGAAACTTGACACTTTTCAACAATGAACTGTTGGGAGCGGTATATGCAAACAGACAGCAAACCAAGTTTTTAGCCAGGGTAAGATCAGAGGAACTTAAGTTGTAAGACATGCCATCAATGAAAAACAGTATATACATAGACAGAGATGAAGTGCAAGAAGAATAACCCATTAAAGCATTCCCTAATTTCAGCTAGTCAGGAGTAGACACAAAACATATTTCATGGTGCCAAAATTGACATTGATGAGGAAGTATGGTTCATGTGTATATTTTACAAAGCTATATTTCTTTCATTTGCTGCTGATGCACATTAATATTCTCTGAATTATTGAATATCTATGTGCATGGCCTCACTTACCATTTCTTAAGTTTCAGTTATATACAAACACTGGAATTAGGGAGAGTTAACAGTTGTCAATTTAAAACAAACAGATAAAGCATAACGACAGTTGTTGCTTAGGTTTCACATAGTATTCTCATGTAAGAAAATCTGCACTTGAAAGTTGGTCAACAATCTCCATCAAAAGCACACTCAGGTCAGTTATGTCAGTTTCTCATTCGCTCAATCATCAATGCATGTGTCATCAACTCCTCTAAAGGGACAGAATTTTTTAGTCTCTTCTGGAAGATGATAAATTTTGTGTGTTAGGGATGGTCCCCCACACAATTTTTAAGTCTCTTGTGCAATCATTAAATTTATGTATTATCAACTCCTCTAAAGGGAATGAATGCAATGCCAGTTAAAAAGGTCATCCAAACAATTTTAAGAAAAATGATTTGATATGCATATATTATTTCTTTATCATTATCACTGACTTAGTAATATTACTAAACAATAAAAGACTTCAGTATAGATGCATTGCATCTACCAGAATAGTAAAACATTTATGATTTGGCTCCAGGATACACCATTGGCCTGGAACCTACAAAAAGCTTGCAGGCCTAGAAGGTTATCCAAAAAAGGCCTTGGCAGATCAGGCGAACACCCATTGGATGCCCACCTCATGTGCTGCCATCTTGTTGCTGTTAAAATGTGTCACACAAGTTTGAATTTACAGTTAAACTAATAGTAGTATTGATGGCACGTTGGAGAACATGATTAAACGAACTTAGAACCTGAATTTCCTGCGGTAACGCATAATCTGTAACCATTTGGAACTTCAAAAACATGATTTCCCTGCATAACAAAAATAAATGAAAATATTAGCTTCTCACAAGAAAAAGATGATGTATAAAGAATATAAGAAAGCACAGATCAATTGGACCTCTATGTTTACATCTGATGCCTCAAACTCAGCATTTCCGTGAAGAACAACCTTCAATGACTCAATTCTCCTAACATCATGCTTCCAGAATACATTCTCCACAGATCTCCAGTCAATTCCTTTGTTTAGCACTTTGACATTTTCTAACCTACATCTCCCACACCTTTTGACCAAATGATACAAAAATGATATAAGATTCCCAGATTTTCTATATATTTGCACCAATCATACAAAAAAAAAATCATTTCAATGTTCTACCTATTCCCATACTGAAGTACTGGTTCGCTTCCTTTGTTCACAAATGAACCCATAATATTTTCTGCAATGATGAGCAGACTTCCTTCAAGCTGCAATTGAGTAAACAATATAACATGCTTAGATGTTAGTAAAAGTTACAATTCTGCCATCAACAAGACATATTGTGATATACATTTTGGTATTGGCCAAGACTCCAAGTCACAAACAATTCCACAAATTTCATATATAAAACATGACCATGAAGTATCACAATCCCATGAACTTGAGTAATGCATGGAATGTATCACAAGGTACTGGATTTAAGTATGTTTTGTCATCTTAGTTTGTACACAAAAGATTTCTCATCATAAAATGCACACTCCATACATAATCAACATTCTTATGAAATTCCCTTTAGTTTTTATCCTTAAAATGTTTTTTATTTTAATTCACATTGTGGGTACTGCCATTTAGTTCAACATGACGTATCAATTCAAAAAACATCTCAAATAGTATCACTATAATCACTCCTTGACACAAGAAAGTATCTAGGCCAAAGCTATACTATACTATCTATACCGACAAGTTTTTATTTTGTATAGAACATGGAGATCAATAAATAATGATAGAACTTTGTTGATGACTAACCTGCACACTACTCCAAAAAAATTCTGCAACCTCTATTTGTAACTCAGAGCCCTTGCTTATAGACCCTCCATGAAACTGTAAAATCCAAATCAAAATTGAATGATTGTGAAACAAGTATAAGTTTTTCTCAACTGGAGAATGCATAAAGCATGAGCATCATAATAACAAATGAACTCAAATAAAAGAAACATCAGTCTCCAAATCCTTCAGACAGTTAATACAAATTACGATTAACAATTCAAATATATATTAAGATGATTCACTGACTTCAGTTAAAAAAGAATTGCCCGGCAGCAACAGCCTATCATGTGAACTATGAAGGGAAACAACAAAATTACAAGAGAAAAAAAAAGATGAATGCATGGTATTCCATTTACTTAATGAATGAATTCGAACAGGAAAGCATTCATATCTTATAAATCAATTAGGAGAAGGTAGATTAGATTGTCCATTGAAATTTTACATAGATAATTCTTAGGATGAATGAGTCATAGACAGCATCTTAACATCGTTAAACAATTCAACATTAAGTCCTCATCAACAATTCAACCTCAAGTCCTCACAAGTTTCACATGCTAAAATTTATAGATTTATTTATCATAATTATTTAATTTTTATTCACTCTTATTATTCAATAGAATATGAATGAAATTTTAATAGTTTAGTGAATTTAATCAGAAGAGAATAATATTGAATATTAAATAGCGACGATGGAGGAAAAACCCTCAAAATTAAGAACTATACGCTTGACTCAATTTATTCAAGTAAAGCAACAATATTAAGATGGCCCCTCACAGCTATGGGTTAGAAAATGATACAGAGGAATATTTGAATGTAGAATTAACAAAAAAAGCCAAAAAGCCAAAACAAGTAGAATCTTACCTTTTGTCTTGTAACCTCCCAAAGCGGGCCCAAAGCAGGGTGAAGAAGAATGAGATATGGAGGTCCAGCATGAAAATATTCGTTATTATCCTTCATCTAACACATGTCCAGAGATAAATATCACATATTTGCATGACCACATAATTCACAAACAAGATGAATCGGATATCCCTAGATAAAGGGAAAAAAGGATGTCAAAATTGAAGATGAAAGACTCATATACTCTCCACTCAGTCCCCTCTTTAAATGCGCACACGTGTGATTTTAATATTCATTAACATAGGGGGAAAGGTTACCTTGGGGATTTTAATATTGCTCTGTGAAAGAAGATCAACTGCATTCCTTGTAATATCCAATAGTGCACCATCCGGAGTCTACAGTCAAACAGCATCCAAACAAGTTAATAAAGCAATTTGTGTTTAGCTCAAACAAAACTCCACTATTATGTTAAGGCAGTAAGGCACAGAACTTTGTCAGCATATATTTTACTAGGTTTGCGCTTTACCAAATTCTAATGTAAAAACTTTGAAGTGTTATTTACTCGCTTCAGCATGTCATTACTTTTAGATCAACAACTTAATTATTCAGAATGTAAGATATTTGAGAAGAACAGCAAAGAAAAAAATCCTGAAGGTATGCCTAAATAAACTTTAAAAAAATTCAAAAGCTGGTCCTATTGCTGTTCGAGTTCTGCAACTGGTATACAATGACCAGACAGGCTCGTATTCTAATACTTGTGGTACACAAGCTCTATATTGCCAAGCAAAAAAAAGAAGGAACAAATAGAAGAAAAAACAAACCCGGTCCTTCAAAGTTTCTACTAACTACTATTATGACCATACCAAATACAGGTCTGACTTCCTATGTACAAAGAAAATATTCATATAACTAGAAAATGATATCAGAAAAAAAATGCATATTTGGTTCACCAGGCTCTATGTTTGAATGCAACTGCTATTCTTGTTCCATTGTCAGTCGAACAAAAATTAGTCATTCGATGAGCATTAGACGAGGCTGGATTGGATAAAAAGAATAGGAAACTTACTAACTCACTGACAAGTTGTCATGTGAAAAATAAAACAATAAAATTACAACAAAAAGGAACTGCAAAAACCTGGTGCAATGATTTATCAGAAGATTTTCTTTTCTTTTTGGCAGAAGAAGTGACCCGTCTTCTCTCATTGTATACAATGAATGTGTCCAGCTCATCTGCCAGCATATGCCATTAAATATATTATACTAGCAAAAGAAAATATAACTACAATAGTTATATGAATATCTTTATAATTTTATAACAATATCTTACATTCAATTCCTTTATAACATCTAGAGGAATATTTATTCAGAAATGAATCAGCAATGTTTTGCATTGTGCATTCCAGCCTGCCACCAGAAACACTGCAAGATAGGCCAATTATACATGAGATCCAATGCGCAAGAGCTGCATTTACTCAACAGACATGATAAGGAAAAAAGTTGATATATCAATGCTTACAATAAATCAGCAGGAATTGAAAATGTATCAAATGCGAAATATTCATGAAGTTCTTGTTTATCGCAACATATATGAAGGCCAAAGCGATCATTTAATGCATCACAAAATATTTTTGAAACTCAATCAGTGGGATGCTTAAAATCGGAATGCCACCGAAAAGTAGAGAGAGAGAGAGAGAGAGAGAGAGAGAGAGAGAGAGACCTGATATGCCACCAAAAAGTATGTATCTAGATACAATGAGAATTATAATTAAGATGCCCCTCCATTTTTCTAGTCAACAAATACTATATCATCTGCAAAGAGTGATCACAAAGGAGCCTCATACAGTATGTTGACGTTCAATTCATGCATGACAAGAGCTAATAGAAAAGAACATAGAGCAGGTCCTTGATGAAGGCTTCAAGCAAATCACAAAATTCTCCATAGGTAGTCCTCACCTAGTTATAGCCCTCTCATACATATTTTAAAAACATAAATGCAACCTGTCAGATTGTTACCTCAATATTCTATACTTCCTATGGAAATGAGTTGTGACATCATTTTTTTAAGCGACCTGGTAAGCATTCTACCACCATATATTTTAAAATAACTGGGTACAATTCCATGAAAATGAAATCAAAAGAAAGAAAGGAAAAAGGACAAAAAAATGAAACAGAACCAGTAGAAATGATCCTACTGGAACCCAAAAAAAGCAGTCGGCCCCAAATACTATAAAACACTTGCTCACTCTTAAGAAGTGGTCAGATCCTTTTTAACAATTCAAATTTTCTACAAAAACCACCCAAATATCATTATTTCATGTAAATACACAAAATAATCAAATCCTTGTAACTTTGAAAACTGACTTTTCAGACAAGAAAATTTTTATTTCTTATCTAGAGTTAAACAAATTATAGCTTTACTAAATGAACGGGAAAAAATGGCACAAAGCATTATTTAAATTGGAAGGTCTCAATACCTATGACTGTTGCCATAATTGTCCTCATATGTAATAGGTTTCTTTAAATTGAGCATTATGCCTGGTAAGCAAGCAGTGTTTGGGCTTGATGCAACTTTCTCTGCGGATGGCAAATCAACATATAAAATGTTCGTGTTTGCAGGATACTCCGCCTGCAAGCTTAAGAACAATAAACAATATTGAAAATGGAGAAACTTACACAATAAAAATAACAATGTCATTATTTACCATGAAAATAAGATATCATGTTGCAAAGCTGTGCGGGCTATAAAGATGTTGAGCAGAGAGATTATAACCAAGAATACAACTATGAATAAGTAAGTTCACGTATTCAATTTATCTAGCCAGGAAGCAATAGGATTGGACTAGCTTGCATAGACTCAATCAACGCATGCTGGGGGGTTATACATGAAATATAAAGCATAGAAACCAACCAACAATGATGGCATTCCACACCGAACGAACTAATCGGCATTTATAGCATGAAACATGCAGCATTTATAACATCCTCATTAAATATAGTGCTCAACAAGGGGGCATAGGGTTCCAATAATATAATCACTCATTCTTCTACCTCTTCACTTCCTCCATTTCCTTAGCATACATATAGAACAGACCCAGTGAGTATAAAATTAAAATATGCAGGCTAACATAATATATTGGAATGGCAGAGAATTGCACCATAATTCCATAGATAATCCTAATAAAGGACTGGCATGAATGTGAAATAATGTATTACAATTCTGCTCTGAAGCCAATAAAACATATCACATACTTGTCAGGAAGGAAGCGTTTATCCATGATCCCAAACTTTTCGAACTCAGTGTATTCAACACATGTAAGTCCATATGCCCACTGATTATTAACTCTTTTCTCGACCAGAACATTAATGCCTTCTGTAGCTCCAGAGTTTCGTTTGCAAGATGCAAAACCTAATTTCTACAAGGCAAAAAAATGAAGGCAAACACATCGCAAATTATTACTCTTTCTATTTGAACAACCATAATCAACAAAATGCTTCAATAATGAATTTCTTCTAGTTGAAGTGTAAGAAAACAACAAAAGTCCTTGCACATGCCATGCATCCTAATATTTGGAAACTCAAGGACAAAACTCATTAATCAGAGAACCACAAAAATGCCTCTCAGATAAAAGATATTGACTAATAGAATGTACTAGCATGATTACAAGGAGAATTGGAAGCCATATAACCAAAAAAAAAATCAAACTAATTAAAAAAAAAAAATTAAAAGCATCAGTAATATTGACATGATTGAGGATTGAAAACAGGATATTCCAAAATTCAGCCACCAGGCCCACCATGGGGATCTATCATATAACACCACGGCATTTCTCTGAGGAAATTAATGATACCACATGGACAAGATTTTTCATTTAGAATTTAGAATCACCCACGCATATTTAAGCATTGGATATATGTTCAAAAAGATACAGCATGAATCCACCTAAATTTATGTAAACTGGAGAGCACATATGATAATTCCAATGAACTCTAGTGTTCTTTTATTTCATAATGTTTCATTTACATTTATTTCAAATTTATAAAGACAACCATACCAACAAATATTGGAAAAACAGTGGTGGATCCAATCCACCAAGACTACTATCTTTGCTCACTTTCCTAAGATCATACTTGTTTGAATTCATAAAATTCCATACATGCACCTCAGGCAGCGAGAAAAACAATAAGGATGTTGGAGTTGAACAACAGACTTCAAGCGGGACCAGGAAGCAACAAAGGGTGTTACATTGTGGAGCTTTAGATGTTATAGGAACATTTGAGTTTGTGTTTTAGAGAAAGTGAGGAACTAGGACTAGAAGTTGGATGTGGGTTAGTTTTTTTTTTTTCAAGACTATCTTTTTGGTTTTTAGTTTTACACTTTTACTTCAACCACTTTGTTTGCCAGTGATGGAGCTGGGCTACGAGCTGTTTTAACATTAATGGGCCTGGAGATTGAGAGGAAACCTTCTAGTCCAACACCCAGGCCCTAGGTGAAGGGGCAGGCTGGGAAAAACATCTAAGCCGACAACTAGGTGGAGTCCCACCCACTATATGGAATAATGTGTGGTTCAACCAAAGGCAAACAAAATCAAAGATGAAGTTTGGAGCCAAAGGGAGACAAGCAGCTAGTAACAAAGAAAGATGAAGAGTTTCTGAAAAGCAAATTTTCTTAGGCATATAAATAATGGGGAAGGAGAGAATTCAATTAGATGCCAGTGCCATCTGAATCTGCTTATACAAAATGCGCAATACATTTTAATTATGATATTTCCTGAATAATAAAAAATGATATCTAAAATGAAGGCTCTTCAAAAATTATTGCAAGATAAGAGGGAACTATCCCTTTTTTGTAAAATGTTTTGTTTCATTTTCTGATCAGGAGAAGCAAGACTAGAACCCAGAACCCTTTAGTGAAGAGGAGTACCTCTTCCAACCTCTCAATAGGTGGTCAAAATATAATATTAATATATGTAATGCAAATCATACCATTCCACGGCGAAGACCTATGCCAGCCAGAGCCAAAATGGTCAAATCTGTCGCAGCCACCACATTACTGCAAGGCAAGAATATCACAACAGTTAAAATCAAATCACATAACAGCCACAACTGCAACAATGATGTATGCTTGATATAGTGCATAGTTGACCTGACTTGTCGTACAGTAGCACCTTTTCTTCCGTGTTCATAAAACCACTGGAAAATCCCTTTGTCAAACGCGAGTTTCCAGATTGCCCCATGGCCACCAGGTTTACAAACTGGAGTGAACGGCATGTTAATCAGCCATTGACCATCTTCTGCAGCAACTACTGGAACAAGAGGCTGAGAACAAAAATAATAGTGAACCACCAAATGAAAAGGTACATGTTACTTTTTATAAAAAAAATGAACCAAAAGGAATCCCTATTGATATCCACTAGAAACCTGCTCAAAAAGTTGAAAACTTGATCGACCTCTTCCAAACCATTTCTCTCTTTCGCATAGGTCATTGATGTGTTCATGATTATTTTTTGCTGAACTTGTCATGATTGCAACAGGAGTAATGCATTGCTTCCCATAGATCTTGAAGTATAGGAACTCTCTGGCCTGAGATTATAAAAGAATATTGTTACTTTGTTTTTTGAAAATTAGATTATAACCTAGACCAAAAAAAGAAGGGAAAAAAAACCATTTGCAAGCAAGATTAAAAACAAGAATCAATTATCATCGATATTTATGTATTTTAGCCACATTCAATACATCTAATAAGAAAGCATATACAAAAAAGGAATTTTGAAAGCCTCATTACAGAAGTTAAACAATTAACAGAAATTTTTTTAAGCTGTAAACACATTCAATTCTATAAGAGAGAGAGAGAGAGAGAGAGAGAGAGAGAGAGAGAGAGAGAGAGAGACTTGTTGGCTTAGTAGCATTCATCGAACTGTATGACATCACCTTGTCTGAATTTAAAGATTTCTGATCACACAGAAAACTAAGAAAAGTGATGTTGTATAAATAATAGAAATACAACATGATAAGAACTTGTATAAGACAATCCCAAAAATCAAATCATGAAAGCATCTCAGTGGCACAAACTGTAATAAATTTTTTAAGGAAACATTGAAAAAAACACATGTAACATACAGATTTGTTAACATAAACTTACAGGTACGCATATTGAGATTACATATCATGTGCAACAAAAAGGAAGATACTGGCCAAAACAATAGAGTACCTGAAGATCTCTGATAAGACCTTGTAGTAATGTCCGTCCACTAAAAGGAAGCATTGCAGCAGGGAGATATTCACCTGTGTCAGGGTCAACCAAACCTAGGCGATCTGCGGAACCTCCCAATGGGTAAATTTCTCCAAGTTCTGGCATACCCTAGAAGTCATTATGCCATATCATGATGTATCCTGGTTCAAAAATTGGGACATGACTTTGACACCTCACTCAAAGGGCATAGCTCAACTGTAAAAGGTAAAGATATGCTAACCTCAATTCCCCACAAAGCTGCTTGAGCTGCATATTCTGTATTATCAGAAAGGCTAAGACCAGCTGGAACATGGAGTTCTACAAACTGGCATCTGATTGACTGATCTGAGTTTGTAGACCAACTCACTGTCTGTCTCTTATCTGTTGAAGAAGAAAGGAGCTCCAAAACTGTCATCTGATATCTGAAATATATGTCTTGTAGAAGTTAACAACAAAATCCCAAATCCAAGTAAATAACTTAATATAATTAGGAATTACAATGAAAGTAGAACCAGAAAATAAATCCTGATATTTTGGTCAGGATAGATAAATGTAACAAGTATGCTGAACAGTGCCGGTACCAAAATGAGGTGCAAGTTAACTGATTAGGCCCTTTTCACAATTTAGAAGGTGTGGTTTGGGGGGAGGTGGGTGACGGTAATCTTCTTCTTCCTCTTCTCTTCTCCCCGCCCCATCCTCCCACCCATTTACAAAAACACATCCAAGAATAATATTCCGTCCCAGACCCATATTCCCCTATCATAGCATATAGGGAGATAAACCAAGTATGACAAGCACAGACACTATTTACAGCCCAGTCCTACATACCCACCACATATACAGAAAAATATAAATCATCTGGGATCATAGAATGTTACCTTGCCTCCCTCCCAGACACCTTACCTGCTCACCCAATATCCAATACACAAACCTAATGGTACAGCTAGTGTTGAGCCAAGAAAACTATTTTAGCAATAGGATCCGCTACACCAACCGGTCAATACCATTCATCCAATCCCTTTTCTACCATTGAAAATGACGTAGAACATACATTGGAAAATGCCACAGGACTTGAGCCCTCTCAAAAAGTGTACCCCACAACATTTTTTTAAGAGAAAAAAAGGTCTCAGTTACAAAGAGGCGGTCAATAGACTCATTCTACACAGGTAGCAAAACACACACAAAAGGAAAACACACACATGGCAAATCCATAGTGAGCCATTGTCCGCATACAGGATTTGCAGCATCTTTAGCAAGGACTGTCTCCTTACTTGCTTAGCAAAATCAAATCTAAAGCAACCATTTTACTAAAAGCCCATACAGATATCAAAACAAGAACCTAACCGTGACCAGTCACCGTTTTTTCTCTTATGGCATTTCTGAATCAATCTCCTTAAGGAGATTTAGGAGCTTAACAAGCTTTAGAAATTTCCCAATCAAGCATATCTCTCCAAAGTCCAGGTAACTGAACCCCTGCAACATCCATGATCACAATGCACTCCCTAACATCTGAAGACCTTAATGGGTGTGAAATGGGGGAGAGGATGATTATTTTCGGTTTCTTTTAAGTCTTGCATTTCTTTTCTTTCTTTAAAATGTAAGGAGATCTCTCGTCTCCTATCTTTCGGGACTTTCTAGCAATAAGATTCTCCTATATTTCCTATTAAAAAAAAATCTGAATCTGCATGACCTGAGATCTTGAAGAAAATTAGAAATCCATATTGCAACAACAACTCCCACCACCAATCTACTCAAAAATATTTTTTTCTTTTGACGTAATGTTTGGCTAGAACCTTGATTTTATTTAAAAAGACAAAGCAAGAGCCCAAAGCATACAAGAGGCGGCATGGTAGAGGAGATTTCTACCATAGCCAAGCCCTGCAAACCTCCTACTCTTCAAAACAGAGCACTATTGCCGTCACCAATTCCCACTACCATACTGGTCGTTTTTTGTTATCACATAAATTAAATCAGTAAAATATTGCATGATAAAACATACAATTTTCATCCTCACTGCAATCTATAAGATAATGTATGTTCAGTTGAGTCATTGTTTTCACATGGTAGTATAATACCACATGATATATTTTCTCTGTTATTCCAAAAAACAGTCTTTTTCCTTTTAAAAAAGCTAAAATCAATATAAGTATCTCCCTCAAGTCTCACAACCCTGCAGGGAAAACTTATTCATAATCTCCAAGAAGAAAGGCCTTGTCCAGCTCTGGGGATACTTCTGCAATATTGAAGACACTGCGTTAAACAGCTTCCAAAGAACAACCGCACTTTCTACAAGTTCAAGGAACCGACTATCCTAGCACATTCTTTTATCTTAGGCACCCTAAAGTAGTCATCACTTATTATAAGCTCTCAGACAATGTTATGCTGGCATATCAAAAACGAGTCCACAACCAGGCAAGCTCATCAATTATCCAAGTTTTCATAATCTTCTCTCAGCCATCTGCATTGTTTCTTTAGATATATATATACATAGAGCAAAGCAGAAAACAACATCATCTATCTTGAAACTACTCTATAATTTCTAATTCAAGCAACCAAACAACAAATTCAGCAAACAAAGAAACAAAGCATCGATAATCACTCACCCAATTATCCCACCGATGGAATCATAGAACTTCTCGACCTCCCCGAGTGTCTTCACCAGCTTCTTCACCTCCACCCTCACCCCACCATCACTCCCACCATGCCCACTCCCGCTCCACCTATCGATCATCTCCACCAAACCATACAACACACTCCTCAACGCGCTCCTGCCCTCCCTCTCCCCACCACCACCCGATCGCATCTCCTCCCCAATCACGTGCCCCTGCCCCGCCGAGACCAAGCATTTGAGCAAGAACACCTCCCACGGCTCCAAACCGAGGGGACCGAACACCGAGCCGTCCCCGAAGAAGTCCCGCACCCTCGAATCGGAGTCGAGGACCCGGAGCCTCTCGTCGAGGGTCGCGCACCTCGAGATCCGCGCGCGGAGGGACCGGAGTCGAGAGAGCTCGCCGTGGAAGTCGAAGCCGGGGGCGGGCGAGGGGGGCTCGACGGGGGCGGTCGTCGATACGCAGTTTATGAAGGTCGGGCGAAAGAGAGAGGGGAGGGGAGAGAGGGGTCTGGGGAAGGGGAGGGTTTTGGGGGAGCGAGAGGGGAAGAGGAGGAGAGGGAGGGGCTTCGGAGGAGGGGAGGAGAGGCGGACGGTGGAGGCGGAGAGGGCCATGTGTGCGTAAGTTAGTGTTTAGTGTCGGCGGAGAAATCGAGGGAAGGGAGAAAGTGTGTTTTGAAAAGGATTGGAGGGGATAAGAAGAGGAGCCGAAGAGCATATGCTCCGACTCGGTTTTGATTTTTTTGGGGGGGACGAGGGATGGCTTTTTTTTTTTTTTTCGAACATTCTGTATAAACCCCTGTAAAATTTCTGAAATCCATACAACTCCCTGACTTTTCCTGAAATCCGCATAACCCTCTGAAAAGACATATGTAAATTTAAAATTTTTGTTGGTAGATTAAGATTATTCTACGAATATTGTTTGGTTAGCTATGGTTGAAAACATAGTGTACCAAAACTCTCCTAAAATCTTTTTAAAATGTGAAAAATCTTATGCGCTGGTTTGATAATAGGATGAGATATGTGTTGGGATAGGGGGTAATTATAGGGATAAGTGATAAAATAGTAGTTTATCTCGTTTGAAATAAAAAATAATTGGGATAAACTACGGACAGTTGCCCCAGTTTTAAAATGAAAATGTTGATATTTTGTTTCCACCTAAAGACTATAATAGTATTTATTTTCATTTTTTATTCCAATTTTGATAAACGTAAATATCAATAAAATCTATGGACTTTTATCCCCTAAAATTAATATTACTTATCATCAAAATCTTAACCCCTTATCAAACTAGCTTTATGTAAATGATACTCTTCTATTCTATAAAATGGTTGTAGGGGTAAAATTATGATTTACATAATGTTTTGCGCATTTCTAAAATATTTTAAGGGATTTTTGCTATGTTTACATAATATTTCTCATCTGTCGACGGAAATTAAATTCAGGGAGTTATTTGGATTTACACGTGTTTTCAGGGGTTATATGAACTTTAGGTTAACATCAGGGTGCTATACGAATTTCATACAGTTTAGGGGGGGTTATTTGGATTTTCCCATTTGCACGTGCGGTTTGAAAAGGCTATCTAGATAATCCGGTTTCTAAGATGGATCTTATTTGGGTATGGAGAGTAGAGCGGTTTGGGCGGTGATATATTTAAGGGCAATTAGCACTTTTAGAGCATCTCCAATGGATATAACTCATTAGTTAGTGTCAGATTTTTAGAAAACATGTAAAAATGGTGTTCCAGTAGAAGTGTTAAGGACATGTTAAATGTAGGCCCCACCTGTCATATGTTAAGGGAAGTGTTAAATTTGGCTAGTGCTTTAGTCATCCAAATGTGGGCCCTACCATTTAAAATATTCAAAAAAATATTATTTTGTGTGGGTGGAAAGGTTTGAGTGGGTGGAGAGGTGGGCCCACTATTATATTGACTAGTTATTTAGCTAGTCCATTGGAGTAACAACAACCAACTAAATAAAGATGTAATAAATGAATGTCTAATTGAGTGATAAAGTGTTGACATGGCACTCTAACATCTTAATTAACTAACATATCCATTGGAGATACTCTTAGCCCCTGAAATTTGAAAAATTGTAAAAATAGCTCCGCCCGTCGAATATTAGCAAAAACTAACCCCGATGAGAGATTATACTATATAATCCGTCTCCAGTGTTTATTTTTTTTAAAAAAATTGAGATCCCAATAGGAAAAAATGCACAGGAGACGGTATGTATATATGTCATTTTCAAGAGACGGCATATATACATACCGTCTCCTGTGCATTTTTTCCTCATGAGATCTCGATTTTCTTAAAAAATAAACACTTACAGGAGATGGCATGTATATATACCGTCTCCAATTTATAATTTTATCATTGAATGTTTGCTTTATATTCAATCGAGCGTCCTTTGCATAGACGGTGGAGAATGTCTTTGCTTTGTCATTTCTTGTAAAAGATGGTCGTGTTGAAATTAAAGTTGAGGATGCAGACATCATAGCCATACAGTATATAGACGGCCGATATCAAATAGAACGAAAAGAAGAAAATTGATCGATCGGGAGCACCGTGACTTCAAACGGCCATAACTTTTGAACCGTAGATCAGAATCGCTATTATAATATGTCCACACGTTCGTATCGACGAGCCCTAGAGGTGTAGTTGCTATACCATTACGCCATTTTTTGGAGTATTCTGAAATCGTCTTGGAGGTCAAATCGACGGTTGAAAGTTATTTTTACTATTTTTAGGTTGTTTTGAGTTTGTTAGGAGCCTACGAATTCGTTACTTAAGATCGAATTAGTTCTGTACATGAATAATGAGTAGTTGATAATTCACCAGAAAATGATCTAGTCTTTGGAAAATGTTCACCCAGAAAGTTGAGAAGGTTTGACTACTAAATCAGTGATGTAATGAAATATATTGATTGAACATATATGAAAATTATATTTGAATTTCAGTTAAATTGTTAAAGCAGGATTTATGATGTATTGAAACAAAAAAAAATTTCAAGTTGGAGACTATATATGCCGTTTTCAGGAGACGGCATATATACATGCCGTCTCCTGTATAATCTCTCACCGGGGTTAATTTTTGCTAATATTCGACGGGCGGGGCTATTTTTGTAAATATTCAATTTTTAAGGGTTAAAAGTGCTAATTACCCTATATTTAATTAGGAAAATGTTAGACTCAATTTTTTTTAACCAATCAAAACCCAGACCACACATATTTTTATCTTTTTTAAAACAGTAAACATCATCTAATGAAGTATATATTTTGATAAAAAGTGTATATCTTTTCGTTTTGAATTGAATGGACCCATTTTTAGTAAGTGTAATAAAATATTTAACAAGGTAGTTTAACAAGGTATATATTTTACTGGATTTCTAACGAGATATATAAGACTATATATTTTACTAAGAAAAAGAGTGAGTGTAACAACGCTCATTTAATTATGGATAAAAAGGAAAATAAATGTCCAAGCCCATACGCAATTCCCACATTTTTCTTTTTGTAAAAATAATATATTTTCTCATTAAAGTACATATTGTTATATAAAATAAAATATATACTAATATTTAAAAAAAAATTATTGAGTAAACTACTATAATTGCTTAATAGAGGTTGTACAACGAGATTGTAAAATAGATTGAATGTATACCTAATTTAGTTATTTTGAAAAGCACTAATATGCAGTCCCATTTGTAGCCCATACGATATGATATATTGCGCTAGTATAGGGTCCTATCAGTGTATAAAATTCTAAAACATCATTTTCTCAACAAAAAAAAATTTATTATATCTCAGTATATATTTTATTTCGATCATTATACACTTCAATGAGAGAGAACGTGATTTAAAAAAGAAATACAAAACCAGTGTGAATTGCACATAATACTACATTTGGAGCTAGACATATCATTTTTCTATTTTGAATGATCAACCACGTCAGGTGACATTTTTTAATTTCTTAAGCCATAGTATGAAAACACCGTTATTACAATCCAGATTAAATTGTTATTTTCAATGAAGTTCAATAACATTTAGCCCATGTTTGTTTCAAGCATAAGCCAGGTATAACATGGGATAAACCTGAATAGAAAAAAAAATGATGTTTGGATATAGTGAATAAGGCAGAATACCAATACTAGAATAGGCTGGCATAAACCCGTATTCGAATTCCCGTCAGAGGAGGAATAAGGTTGCATCATTTTTTATTTGAGGAATGGGTATTAGTGGGCCCCACTGGTCATTTCAAAAAAAAAAAAAAGTCACGGGTGCCCTCGCCATCCTCTCCACAGATCGATTAACTGCAGATACACTGTTACAACTCCCCTTCTTCAATGGACTCTCATCGATTGCTTCGTCTCTTTCGTATATTCAAATATCAACTCCATATTCGAGTTAGGATCTCGGTCTGTCCATCATATCCTATCACGAAAATTTGTTTCCATTGAATTCCCTTCAACCACATCCCAACCACCCAAAATCAGCCATAACTCCGTATGCACCGGTTTGTTGACCTTCATAAGGGGTGGCTTGGATCTCATTCTCCAAAAATCAGAGAAGGAAGAAGGGTGGGCGCCGATCTGGACATCGCTGGTTCCTCACGTCAGATCTGGCCAACCATCCGGCTTGATCGCCCTGTGCCGGATGCTGAGGTATTGTCTTCCTTCAACCAGTCCACATGTTTCAGTCATCCTTGCTGGTATTCATCTTCCGTGGGTGTATGGAGTGTGTGTTAATTTGGTTTAGAATGATTTAGGTTAGTCAATGATGTGGAAGAATATGAAATACCATTTTTAGTTTAGGATGCAACAGATATATCATGCTTGTTGTCATTTTTATAAGAGGAAACGTGGATCATGTATTAGTATATTTTCTTTGATTTAGGAAAATGAAAGAAGTAGAAGAGTATGAATAGTGTTTGGTTTTCAAAGCTGAAGTAAATATTATTATGGAATGAAAATGTGTTAGAATATGTGAAAAAATGGGTTTGAGTCTCAATGAAATATGTAAATATAGGATTGGAATGAATGGTTCTGTCTTCCTTGTTGTTTTATTGTCTTTTTAGGGATTTTCTGCATATTCATTTTTATTTTATTTTTTAATCTTTTTTAATGTAAAGGATCATGTGTCAGCTAAGTGTAATTTCATATATTAAGGTGAAAATGTCATGGATGAATATGAAAATGGGTTTAGTTGTTCATGTGTTTCTTTTCTAGTTCATGTAGTTGCATATATGGTTTGCATAATTTTCCCAAAATCAGATATGTTAGATTATTGGTGATGTCTTGGCAGTCAACTAATATGGATAGGTTTTGTCCACCTCCCGCACCGATACCTAATCGAAGCAAACCACAGATTGAAAATTGGACCCAACAAATGGGCATGACCTTTGTGGAGTTGCCAGTACAAAACTACCACATGGGGAACTGCATTAAGGGAGTCTTTCAGAATCTAGCATGGAACTCCATTTGTACAACAATGAACCAAACTTACTCTATTGCACTGGATGTCACAAACTGTAAGGACCAGTACAAAGTCCTCAAGGCCACGTTCAATCTTTATCATAGTCTGTCTACAAATACCGGATGGGGATGGGATGATACTAGGAAGATGGCAGTGCCAGGGGATCCCAAGGATTGGGATGTAACTATAGCGGTATGTCATATTAAAACTTGTAACCTGTTACTGTCCCATTTTTTAGTTAAAAAAATTGTGATGTGGTTAAAACTTCACTTGCAGCAAAACAAAAAATGGGAAAAATGCAGGGACAAGCCCTTTCTATTTTACAGTGACCTGGAGATGCTCTGTGGGACTCACACTGCCAAGGGATGTCACGCAGTTGGATCCAATGTCGTGTACTTCCCCGAGAAGACCCAATCACCCTGAGATTCTGATGAAGTGCAGCATGTTGAAGTCCAAGAGCAACCCACAGATACATGGGAGAATGACACCAATCAGCCATCGCAGGACAACCCATGGATGAGGGAGTGTGAGAAGACCTTCCAAAACATGGGTCCTTTGGGAGGTGAAGGTGTGGGGAGTTGTAGAGCTAGGGCAAAGGGCAAAAGTCCAATGTCCAATGTGATTTCGGAAGAGTTGGACAAGCCAACCATTGGAAGCAAGAAAGTCTCATCAACATCTTCTAAGAGGAAGAGGAATGAGAAGGAAGGTGAAGGCATAGCAGCTGAGTTCCTTGACATCTCTAGGCAAAAGGTGGAAGCATTGAAGAAGTTTGTTGCTAATGATAAGGCTGATGATAATGAGCAACTGAAGGAGTGCATCCAAATTTTAAACAGCTACACAGATGTCAGTTTGAGATCTAGAATCTATGCGGCTAAAGCACTCCATGTTGACAAAAACCAGACTATCTTCCTAACGTTTACAGATCAGTTGAGGCTCGCTTGGATTAAGGAACAAAGCCCTCCTTCACCTTGATTTGGGGACAGACAAATCACAAACCTTAGTTCTAAATGTGTTCACACCATTTTGTGCAGCCCATTAGAACATGTTATTAGGTGTGGATGATAAATTACGAAACCCCTTTAGTATGTACTAAACAGGATCCTTTTTGTTCAGCATTAGTATGTATTATGAAATCCTGACTTGGGAAAGACAGATCAGCGGAATGCAGTTTCTGTTATGTTTTTTTTAGGTTGATTAGAAATCTATTCACAATGTTTTGTGCTGCCCATTAGAACATGCTGTTAGGTGTGAATTTTGAATTATGAAACTCCATCAGTATGTAATCAATGGATTATGCTGCAATCCTATTAATATGTATTGCATATACTGTAATGTAACAATCTATGATGAAAATTTCATCCTTGAACTTGCATTCTTTTGATATATTAAGAGCTTCATTCTCTTAATTAGTACACATTCGCTACTCCCTGAATGCAATCTGGGGTTATTTTTGGACTTCATAACAGACAGACCAAAGTTTTTACATCCAGTTTCATATAAATATGATAATTATGGACCTATTCACAATTTTTTTGCTCCCCAATATTTTATTTATACTACTCTCCTTTATTTAGAAGCTGATGTATGTTTGACTAATTACTCATACCCCACTAACCTGTTTTCTTTTTAATGTAATACTGCAGGTCTCCTAAGTGCTTCTCAAATCAAATTGACTTGTGTAGTGAATCATCTAAGACTGGGTATTACAGTAGAAATAGTTACATTACTATGACTCCATTACCCAATACAAATACATGTTTTTAAATGACTGGTGGTTCAAATGACATTAAACTAATATTCTTCATGGCAGTTATGGATAGACGACAAGCTAGAAGAGTATTTATGAGGGAATTCATTGTCCAAGATGAGGAAGATTGTGAACTGGAGTCACAATATATTCTCGCACACATTAGTCAGCATTGGCAGACACCACGTATTACTAGGAGGCCACGTCGTACTGGTGCACTATCAGGACATGCTTTTTATCCATGAGTTGTTGCAGGGAAATGAAGTCAGAGCATACGAAAACTTTCGAATGACACCCCAAATATTCTTCATGCTTCGAGATATCTTGAGAGATAGGGGATTGTTATCTGACACACGGAATATGAGTGTCACTGAACAATTGGCCATATTTATGCACGCAATAGGTCATGGGATACCAAATCGTGTCTTGGCAGAAAGATTCCAGCATTCTGGAGAAACAATAAGCAGACACTTCAATCATGTTTTACGAGCGGTTGTTGGATTACGTCATGACTTCCTCCAAATCCCCCAAGGTTTGATAGGGGTCTATCCACATGTGAGGTCCAATAGATTGTTCTACCCTTTTTTTCAAGGTACATTAACTCTAGTGAAATTTTCTATTAATTGATTGTGAACTAGTATGTGCTTTTAATGGACTAATGTTATGATTTTGTCATTCTTTAATTAGAACGCCATTGGTGCGATTGATGGGACACATGTCCCTGCATTGGTGAATAGAACAAAGGCTAGTAGATATAGGAATAGGAAAGGATGGATCTCACAAAATGTCATGGCAGCGTGTTCTTTTGATCTTCAATTTCAATATATAGCTGCCGGTTGGGAGGGCTCAGCAGTAGATATGAAGGTTCTGCGATGGGCATTAATGAGCGGTGGTTTTTTTGTTTCAGAAGGTAATTATACACCGTAAAAAAAAAATTTAGGGTGAAGATATATATCATGACTCAACTCATATATCTATGATTACTTGCAGGAAAATATTATCTAGTAGATTCTGGATACGTAAACACGGATCAATTTGTCGCTCCATACCGTGGTAATAGATATCACTTGTCCAGGTTTGAGAATCGAGGGAACCGACGTTATTCCGGTCCTAATGAGTTATTCAATCATAGGCACACACAGTTACGAAATGTGGTGGAGCGTGCTTTTGGAGTGTTGAAGATGAGGTTCAAATGTCTGAGGTTCACACCTCACTATCCCTTTCCCACTGAAACGCTCATTGTTATGGCATGTTGCATCATCCATAATTTCATTCGATGACAACAAGGAAACGACATGTTCTTCAACATGTCACAAGAAGAAATAGAAGATGTCGAAGATGATGATGTTGAGCATACCATTCCATCTACCATAGATGATATTCGGCGGGGGGATGAATTGCATGGTCTTATGGCCGGACAATTATGGGCAAGTAGACAAGTAATGTGAATGTTTGCGCCATAGTCAGTTACACACATAAAAATATGAAATTTGTGATGTCCAATGACAGCCATATTTTCATATAATTGCAGCAGAGGTGACCCGCCATTCAAGCAGCTAGGTTGAGGGAGGTATGCACCTCCAAGCGGTGAACTACCTATCACTTCACTATTAATGCATTCAGAGCAACTTCGGTACCTATGTGGTGTACCCTACCCTCACATTTTGCATTGTATGCTTATTTTGATTGTCCTACTAGTTGTTTGTATTTTAATGGTTAATATGAAACTACTCATCCACCTCGTTTGATAAATCGGCATAAAGTTTTAAAGGTGATTGGTGGATGCTATGTTTTGGATTGTATTGCCCACTTTTGATGTAATTTGAACATGTGTGTACAAATGTATTTCTCCCTATTTTGTAATCTGAATTGTGCAAACTATATAAAGGTACTAATTAAGACACTTTTTATCCAATCAGTTTCGTCTGTGTATTATGTATGCTTATTTATGTTGAATAATATATAGGAACCATTGAAACTTTGTTATGTGAATCTCGGTCTGTCTGCAGGTTCTGAAATTTTGAGAATGAAGGAGTTGCGAGTTTGTGTTAAAAGTAGGTTCTGTCATGTATTATTTTTTTAATCGACATATAGGTCACATTACTAAATTACTTTCCACTGACATCATCAATTATTTGTCAATATCACAGCAGCACCTTCAGATGTCTTCGGATGTGGTTGAATTGATGTATGTATGTGATTCATTGATGGGAATTAATAATAATTGAAATGTTATTTCTTCATTTTCCCAGAATAGGCTTCCAGGTTTGCTTTTGGTCATTTGTACCAACAAATTTTCTCTTGGCTGATGGAGGCTTTTATTTAATTTACATCAAATAATACCAATTGTGTATAGTAAGACAAAACATGACCATAAATATACCATTTATTGCAATAGAGCAGGGTGCATGTGTTTGTAATAAGGTCACACAGCTCCCACAAAATAACCAAGTGTGAGAAACCATTTTTCATGCTAACCACAATTTTATTTAATCGGTTGAACACGTTGAAGTGGCAGGTCCCTGAACCCCCAAAGGAAAAATTAATTTCACATATGAAGGGTAGTTTTGTAATTTTGTAAGCATAAATGTCATCCATCAACATATTCATATTTTATTCACACATTATTCATAATCAACCAAACAATCAATAGTTTATTCTTACGTTTTCCAGCTAGAATAACTGCAAACACAACCAAACAGAGAATCTGTTATTCCACTGATATATCATGTTATGCCAGTATAACTGTATACCCCGGAATAAATCATATTCTCGAACCAAACATGGGCTATGTGTTTTATTTGTTTCTTGTTTATGGAATAAAAATTACTACAGTAGAATACACATTTTTATATTTATGTAATTTGATAGCTACTCCTACAGTCACTTCTGTAATTCTAACAAATTTTAAGCTACTTATCTAATGAAATATATATTTTTATAAAAATAAAGTACTTGTATAAATGAATTGAATGCATATCTTGTATTTTTAAAGCGAGCATACACTCAACGAAATATTTACCTACATGAAGATTTCACATACACGACTGCAAGAGCGACAGTGTATCAGAGCTCAAAATCTCGTGCACAACAAACATTTGTTACACGTGTTCTTAATTCCAAATTACTTTTTTGATCCTTCTAGATTATCATAACCGTCTCTTACATGTTGTATTTACTCATAAAGAGTGTCCAGTGACGCTTTTTACGTTTCTTTCTACGAATTACAAATGTATACCACATAAATTTTATTTTGAGAGTTTTCTATATTCAATTATAATGCGCGTTAAGCAGCAAGGTCGTCACCCAGCAGTACAAGTTAGCGCAAATGATTATGACGAAACAATGGGGTGTTTTGCAGATAGACCCGCAGGTTTTCAAATTTTATACAACAACCCTGTATGTGTTATAAATTTCACCCAGACAACCACGTTAACGCAAATGAGCTGGATATTTTTCAGATACATCCCCACGTTCTACAGGTTTCACAAAATGACCCCTGCATGTGCTATGAACAAGTCCCTCATATTTACAGACAGGTCCCTGAGAAAAAACGGCTGGTTTTGTCCTTTCCTGGTCTTTCTACAGATCCAACCTTAGGTTCTACCAGATTCATAAACCAATCCCTCATATATACGGACAGGTAAAAACGGCTGGATTTGTCATTTTCTGGGCTTTTTGCATATCAAACCTTAGATTCTATCCATTTCATAACTAAACCCTATCTATGTTACAAATAGGTGCCTCATCCGATTCCAAGATTTATAAATAAGTCCCTAAACCCAAAAAAAGACTTCTCGGACTTCAAATTTCATGAAACTTTATCTATTCAGTGATTTTTCAGATCATTAAGATACCCATAAAATTATAAAATATAAATATTTTAGTCAAATCAATAAATACAAAAATTACAAATGTATTCGAACGCATTTGAGCCTATAAAATTATTTATTGTTGTCTTACTTTTGAATTTAAAATTTGTATTGTTTCTTTATTATTGATTTTGAATCTATATGTATCAATTTTTCTGCAAATATGAAAGTAAATATTTTTTTTTATTTTTTTAGGGCAGTGTTTTTTTTATTGATTAGATTGTTTTTAGGGGTTCGATAATCTATTTATTTTTTTAATGAGTGGTAGTTGTTAAAAATAGTTGAGTATAGAACTTTTAAAAAATTACTGTTCTTAAAAGAGAATGAATAAATGTTTTTTGGTTTTATTTTTAATAGAACTTTGAGTGGATATTTACTTAATGTTTGGTACAGTCCTAAATACAACCCCAAATGCACTTATCATGTATATGTTTTAATTTTTTTTAAATAATAAGCATTGCACTATTTTGAATTTAATATACTCAATTTTAGTAAATGTGAAAAAAAATTAACAAGATATATATATATCAACTTTTTTTGTTTGAGGACCATTTGATAATGCAAAAATAGCCAATTGAAAAGCAATAATATATTTTTATTTCAAAATATAAAATATACATAATAGAACCCCAGTTATCAAACATTGCTTTTGTTTTTGAAGAATTGTTTATAATAATATGGGCTATTGTTTATCTTTCAATTATAATATTAAATAGCTTATATAATTCAATGACGGACGACTGCAAGTACATCCAAAAAATTAACAATGTATATATTTTACATGTGGATATATATACATCGTAAGATGACTATTAAATGACTAAGGATATATATAAGGGTATATTTCGAGTTGTAATGTAAACTGTTGTATAAAAAATAAATATATGTTGAAATACAATAACATATTTTTATTTTAAAAATATAAAATATACATAATAGAACCCAAATTATTAATCATTGTTTTTGTTTTAGAATAAATATTTATTAAATGAATGACACATAATGTTTTTAAATTTTGTACAGTGTAAATGAGGAATTATAACCATAGTATGTAAATCAAATTTTACAATAATTAGAATGTTGACATACTATATAAAGATCTTTCAAAATGAAAAAATAAAATAAAAGCAACTATATGATATGAAGCAACTATATACATTATATGATAAGTAAGACACAATTATTTTCAAAAGCCTCATTTGTCATTTTTCATGTACATGTAAAAATGTTGATAGTTCAAACTCCACAGTGCAGTTGACATTATAAAGTAAAATTGTTTAAAATATATTAACAAGTTGTCTTTCAAAAGTCTGTATATATTAAAGAATGATACAAATAGATCCAAAATCAATCCAAAAAAAAAGAAACAGAACAAATTTTAAATTCAAAAGCAAAATATCTATCAATAATTTTATGGGATTAAATGAATTTGATTCCATTTGTAATTTTTATATTTAAAAGTAAGATATACATTGTTAAGTATATTAAATTCGAAATGGTGCAATGTTTTGAATATCCAATGGAATTTATATTAAACATAAAATGATACAATGTACCTAATATTAATTGAATATTTACTATAATAGAAAGTCGAAATAAAAAACTTTATGCGCTCAAATAATGATACATAGATAGGATCTAATTGTGAAACTGATAGAATTCATGGGTAAATATACAAAACGCCCAGAAAAAAACAAAAGTAGCCGTCTTTATCAGAGATCTGGTTATAAATATTAGGAATCTATTTATAATACATTTAGGGGTCGTTGTATAAAACTTATAGGGGTCAACTTCAAAATGAATTTGATACATATAGATACAAAATCAATCAAAAAATAAAGAAACAGAACAAATTTTAAATTCAAAAGCAAGATATCTATCAATAATTTTATGGGATTAAATGGGTCTGATTCCATTTGTGGTTTTTGTATTTAAAAGTGAGATATACTTGGTTAAGTATATTAAATTTGAAATGGTGCAATGTTTTGAATATCCACTCGAATTTACATTAAACATAAAATCAAATCATTTATCTAGTATTAATTGAATATTCACAGTAGTAGAAACTTATAATAAATAACTTTAACCACTCAAATGATGATAATAAAATATTTATTTTATAATTTTCCAATTCAAAATTTATGAACTTGATACATATAGATACAAAATCAATAAAAAAATACATAAAAAATTTAAAAATAAAAGCAAGACATCGATCAATAATTTTACGGGCTAAAATGAGTCCAATTCCATTTGTAAATTTTGTATTTATTAAATGTGACTAAAATATTTTTAATTTATAATTTTATGAGTATCTCAATGGTCTGAAAAACCATTGGATGACATTTCATTAAATTTGAAGTTCGGGATTCAACTAACAAGGCCATATTTGTAATTTTCACATTACTACGCGCAAGCCCGCAGATCCCTTATTCAAATTTTAAGATTTACAAACAGCTCCCTCACTCACTAGACTTCAGATTTCATTTGATGGTTTTTCAGACCATTAAGATATTCAAATATTTGGTAGATTTTTTTTTGTCTTAGTTTTCTAAAACTTTTCAAAATTAATGTCCATAAAAGGGAATGGATAAATGTTTTTTTTAATATTTAATATAACTTTGAGTTGATCCTTACTTAATGTTAGGTACAATCTCAAAATATAATCTCAAATGCAGTTATTACGTATTTTAATTTTTTAAAATAGTAAGTATTACACCGTTTCGAATTTAATATACTCGTTTTTAGTAAATGTTAAAAAATTGTTATATATCCCTTCCTCACTTTTGTTTTTGTGCACATCTAAATCTACCATCTTCTCAATAATGGACTATCAAATAAAAATAGGTAATTGAACTCTATCTTCCTTCAATAGTATCTACATTATACTGTCCATTTTATAAAAAAAAATTATATTTTCTCAATAAAATTGTTTTCTTCTTATAATTTTAAAATTGAGTATATTAAATTCGAAATAGTGCAATGTTTACTATTTTAAAAAAATTAAGATATATACATGATAAGTGCATTTGGGGTTGTATTTAGGACTGTACCAAACATTAAGTGAATATCATGTATATGTTTTAATTGTAATGTTAAAAAAAAATAACTTCATGTCATAAAAACATTTTACATTGATTGTTTGTATATTAAAATACAGTGGACTGCAAATAAACAATGAACCATAAAATTATGCAGTTACAAGCCTTTTATTATATTATTTTCCAATTGTAAAATTTTTTTTTCTCTGAATAGTGAACCATGTTTGAAACACATATTTCATGGAATTTTTTTTCCTGGTTTTCTTATAGATCTGGCATAGATAGAGGTGTCAAACAGGACGGGCCGGCCCGGAACGGCCTGCTAAGGGCCAGTGCCGGCACGGGCCGTGCCGTGGGCCGACCCGTTTGAGTGGCGACGCGGGCTGGGCCTACCCCCCGGCCCGCGTGCCGTTTCCGGCACGGCCCGCTAGGCCCACGGCATGGTTTGTGCCGCGGGCCCCACCTCCATCCAACGGCTAGTCCAACTAGTTGGGATGTATTAAAAACTATAGTGATGCAATTATCACTCACCTTTTATGTTATATTAATTTTTTGTATTTATCAATGTATTTTTTAAGAACTGTATAATTCATTTTTATTCATCAATGTACTATTTGTGAATTTTTTGTTCATTTTATCATTTATTTAATTAATGTTCAATTGTTCATGTACTCAAAAATTCAATCAAATAAATACTTGTATTCTTAATTCTTTTAGTTTCAATTTTTATGAATAATTTATGTATATTTCTTTTATTTTTCAACTTAAATCAACTAGTAAATTAAACATGAAATTAATATTGAACTTTAAATTTTTTTTAAAAAATGGGTATATAAACGGGCCGGCCCGTTGGCCCGTCAATGGGCCCGGCCCGTTTGACCCGCCAGGCTAGCATGGCACGTTGGCCCGCCGGGCTGGCACGGAGGGCCGGCTGGGCCGGCCCCTTGTGGCCCGTGCCGTGCTGGGACGGCACGGTCACATTAAACGGGCCGTGCTGTGCCAGCCCGTTGACCCGTTGGCTAGCGGGCCAGGTCGGCACAGCACGGCCCGTTTTACACCTCTAGGCATAGATCTAAGGACAAACAATATGAAATAGGTTTTATGTAAAAATTGAATTAAAGTTATAAACACTCATTACTGATATTTTATTCAGGCTTAAAATAGAGTATACTTATATTTTTTAACAAATAAATATGAATAAATTATATCTATCTTTATCGGATACAATTGACATAACTATCATAGTTCAACTAATTACATGAAATACAATTGAGACCTTCAATACCTCTAGAATGCATGAATATTTTAATTTTACTTTTTGAAAATGAATTTTGCTTTGATTTCATTAAGAGGAGAATTCCATTACCATTTCTGCTGGTCTGGTTTCACCAATACATGAAAGGTAATCTTCATTGTTTCATTAATTCAAGAATCATTTCTGTCGATTCGTAATGTTAATTCCAAATCAAAGCCTTCAATTAAATCTTGCTTTTCTAATATTTTTTTTTTGGCCTAATGATATAATTATTTTTACTGGTTATATATATTTTTGCGCTTTAAATTTTAGGAGAGTTCCTAAAAAGTCCTTAAAAAGGAATCATACTTAAATTGGACATGGAAGAAGAGTTTTTCTTGTCATTTAAAATTAGTTGTAACATAGTAAAAAATTGAAAATAATCTATCACTTCAATTCAAAATTTTGGGGGTTTTATTGCAGTAATAACCCCTGAAAATTTCAAATCAATCTATATCATCAAATGAGATATCTTTCAGTTTCTCTCTCAATAGAAAAAACTGAAAACAGTGGAACATGCATTCACACACTACAGTGCACAAATAAACACAAAATTCTCTATTTATGTTTGAAATTATATGAAATGATATTACATTTGAGTGAATTAATTCAAAACCTTTTTTATAAAATGAAATTTCTTTTGTGTAGGATATACTTCATGGTGGATGCAGAATGTAACCCTAAGTCAAGTGAGGAGGAGATCATGAAAAGGAAGACAACATAAAGAAAAACAAAAGAACAATGGATGCTGTTTTACAAGGATAAGTAAATGGTGCTCATTCCTAAGTCCACTGAGGATTTATGTCTTCACCTCCTCTGTGAATTCATGGCCAACTCACAAAA
>CM060860.1:15685730-15710730 GCA_030737845.1 Acorus calamus
GTGAGTTACACATGCGTTCCACGTTTCAGATAATGTAACTAACTATTACATTGAATGTTCTGTTTTAAACTATTGTGTAATTAGTTTCATGTTTGTTGACAATGTCAGTAACTTTTGCACGTGCATAGTTGTAATTATTTCTAGTTACATTTGTAAATGTAACTAACTTTATACATAATTTTCTAATCAATGGTGTCTTTTTGACATTTTGTAAGATATAGGAGATTTTGTTACATTCTGTTGTTTCTCATGAGAAACTCGAGTATTGTAAAAAGTATCTTGATTCCTTGTATGTTTCTCTTATCAACATGAACAGTGAAAATATTAGCAGTGACATTATTGGTGAAGAATCCCTCCCAGATTTATATGTTCACTCTCCTATCAAGGTTCGAAGTAAAAGCCGTCCTCCGTCGAAAAGAAAAGCACCTAAGGTTTACAAGCCAAGAAGAAAGTAAGTGAAAATTTCTGAAATTTGTAACAAGCAAAATGCTGGTGAAGATGTTGGATTCGAAGCATCTTGATTTCTTGATTTATCTGTTGTCCTTTTTAAAAATTCTGTTGTTTACATGGACTTGAAATTTGTAATTTTTTTTTTTGGAATAGTGAACTTTTTTTAATTGAAATGTGATATTCAGTTACATTTAAGTTGTTAGTTACATTGCTGGCATTGCTGTCAGTTTCTTTTTATTATCAAAGAAATGTACTTTGCATTGAAGTGAGTTACATTTTAGATACTTTTGTAGTTACATTGTTTGTTAGTTACATTTTATGGTATATACATTTTAGCTTTATAATAAGTTACATTTTAGCTGAGAAGTCAGTGTCATTTTAGAATTTCGCACAAAGGAATATACTTTGTTTTTTTTGTATATTTTTTTGGATTACATGGACATGATTTTTGTAAGTTGTTTTATTTTTTATTACTGAATTTCATTTTTAGCTATGTTTTAATCAGTTACATTTTTTACAATGAAATTAGGAACATTGTTTTCAATCTGTGTTTCATTTATATAAACAAAAGAATATACTTTGCCTTAATCGATATTGAGCACAGAATTAGTTAATAAAAGATGTTCATACATAAAGTGATAAACCAGAATAAGTATATTAATGATAAACAAACAATGTTTTAAGTTTGACATCTTTCAAAATTTCAAAAATAATGAGATGTTACAAACATCATCAAATCATGAATCAAAACATGTTCATACAAAATTGACATAACTTAGAGTCAGCCATTAAAATGCATTGTTGAAACTTTGTGATCTTCTTCTGTGAACGTTCTTGGATCGTCATTGAGCAAGACTTTGATGATGCGTGATCTTATGTACTTTAATTTGCTCTTAGTCACGGTTGCTGGTATTATGTCATGATGAACATGCAACCTCATAATTTCAATGAACATTATCCCACAATCCATTCTGCAATTCAAAAAAATTAGGAGTTACATTAGTGTATGTTTCAGCTAAATATACTGTCTTTTAAATGTGATTCCGGAACATATACTTATGAAAACTGGGGTTGCTGAGGTGATTCCTTGACAGATACGATATTGCCTTTTTTGATCCATTCGAAGCACTTCATGAATTCTGATATATGTAGCAGTTTTAAGTTACATTTATTCAAATTCAGTTACATTGTCTTTATAATGTATGTTAAATGTATTTTGAGAGTAAAAATTTAAGTTACATACCAAATGCTGTAAAATGAAAACATATCATATTAAGAATACAATGTAACCTAATAACACTGTATGAAGTTAGTTACATTTACAGCATTTACATATCCTTCAAAAATAAAAAAAACAGCTCACATGTTCAAGAATTTAGCCACATTTCAGAAAATTTCAGCCATTCAATACAACAGTAACATCAGAAAACATACAGTGATTAAATTATGAATAATAATGTGAAACAAACTAGAAAGTAAGTTACAATTGCTGATTGTAAAATGAAAACATATTGTGTTGTGTTTCACATACAAGAACATAGTTACATTTGAAAAGTTAGTTACATTTGCTGATTATACATTAATCATATTAGTTCACATACAGCAAACAGCCAGTTACGTGTCTCTAAACATAGTTATATTCCACACAATAATTCAAACTCTATATAAACAAATTTTTGGAGTGTAAGAAATTGATATTACATTTCAAACAAATGTAAACATACATCACAACTTCATGTGTGGGTGCTCTGTTATGTATTTAAATATGTAGTTACATTTGTAAGTAAGTTACATTTATGAAATTTTCCAAAAACATTGAAAATTCATAATTATATTTTCTAATATTTGGTTACATTTTGCACTGCATAAAGATAAACTGGTCACATATAATCAACTGCAATCGGAATACCTAAAAAAATTTCAAGAAGATAATAGTCAGTTACTTTTTTGCATAAATAAAGATTAAAAAAAGGGTTCAAAAGTCTAATAAACAGGGAATAAATTTAAGCACAAATACCTCAAATAACATAATTTTTGAGATTTAAAATCATCAAATAATAAAAAAACAGATTACAAAAATTAGTCGAAAACCCAAAAAAGGAAAAGCGTACCCATTGAAGAAATGTTTTACACTGCGGAAGATTGAAAATCGAAGCCGCAAGAAATTTTAGGTTTTCGTATGGTTTGTGAACGATAGTTTTCGTTTGGTTTTTGGCAAAATTTTCCTGTTTTGATTTTTGTTTAAAAAAAAACAAAGAAGAAACCTAATTAATGCTTTGTGCGCTCGAGATTGACGGGTTTCGAACGGTTTTTTCACAAAATGAGAAAAATTAATGTGAAATTTGTGTGTTTTATAAGAAGGGGTATATATGTATTTTGTTCTTTTACCATTTTGAAAAAAATAACCAAACATCCAATCATAGATTGACACTTTAAGGGGCTGTAAGAGGGGTCTATAAGCTGGAGTCTGTAGTAAGACTCACTTTTTCATCATATTCCACTACCTCATCGTCTCACTCATCTCATCCATCTCTCTCTCTCTCTCATGGATTATCCGAAGACCGGTGAGGCTACTCATTCATCATCACTGATGGAGGTTATGCTCTCTGTTCTAGATACAACTTGGTGTGGATTTTGATGAATCGTAGAGGATTTGGTGCTGCTTAAGTCACCATTTCCGATTATGTAAGAGACGCTGTTTTGATCCCCTCAAAAGGGGGTTTCTGAGTTCTTGTTTTTTTTTTTTTTTTTTCTGTTTCGTTTTTTAGGTTGATTTGGGTTTAGAAATTTGTGATTGATGTTTGTTTCATCAGTGCTTGGACCTCTTTTTTTTATTTTTATGTTTTGTTCGGTTAGTGATGATGTTAAAAAGTGAAGTGAAGTGTTATTGCTCCTGTTGGGAAAAAAAATTTATATAAAGAAAACTCTATTTACCAAAATAAAACTAATGGACAGTAATATAAGGCATGAGGAAAGCAAAACATGGTGTTGGATTTCACCAAGAAAAGAAAACATACCTACCAATTTTTTTAAAAAAATGACAGTAATGAATCGATACAAGGCATGAGAAGGAAAAAAAAATTTGTGGGGTGGGGGTTTCATCAAACAAAATCTCCAAAGCCATTTCCCTAACAAGACTTTGTTCATGTTGCTAAGATTGAGTATTCCCAAGCCTCCTTCCTTTAGTTTGACAAACAAGATCACATATAGCTAGGTAGATCCCATTCCATTCTCCTTATTTCCAGACCAAAAGAACCTTCTTCTAATCTTCTATGCGGTACTCTAGCCGTACGCAAACCGCATTTCTAAACGCTGCTTGGAACTTTGAAGATGGAGAAGAAATAAAGAGGGAGACTTCATACAAATTGGTCATATTTGTTTTTATTATATCATTTTCTTTGTTTAAATGAAACGATTCTTGTGCCTTGGTATTGAATAAGAAAGCAATTAAGACTACTGACACCTCCATAGCAATTTAATGAGATTTAGGAAACATCAAAATGTAGGCAGCCTTGCATCAATCTATTCTCATGTTTATGTTAAAGGCTACCTGAAAATGAAAATGGACTCATCATTAGTAGTCAGAAAATGCACTCATGCTACCTGTATTGCTCTGTGGACTGCTATTAGAGCTGCTGAGAAATTCTAGTTACACCACTTCTTTATGATAAGATATGCGAAGTCACAATACAAAATTACAGTGAGGAAAGCATCTTTATCTATGAGGATTATTATCAGTTGGCCCAAAATTTTAATGATACTGTTCTCTGGAACAAGTAGGAAGCATGATGAATTAGTGACAGTCATCCTCATATCCTCATAATTTGTGTCATAATTAGTTATTTACTCGCATCTCAAGACATTGTTGGCTGAACTGGTTGTTGTTGTGATTTTCTCAGGATTTTGAACATGTGCAATGTGTGGTCAGATGACTACAGGTACAAAAGTTTAGTTTTTTTTTATTACCAGGCCTTTTTAACTGTTTTATTATTATTTGTTATTCATTTATTTACTGATGCTATGATATGACTACAGATATACTGAGCTTTTTGTTATATATTAACCACAATCTGTGTATCTTGTATTAATATTGATTCAAGTAAAGGAATTAAATTGTGTTATCCATTCCCGAAGTTCACATGATCTTCAATCCTTCGAAAAGAATGATTAAATGCTTCACAAAGAGTCTGTACAAAGGCAGTTGATGAAGAGGAGAGGGGAGGGTGAGATTCTTGATTTGTTGTATATCATTTCAAGAAACAGAAACTTATTTACACTGTGACTTTGAGTGGCTCCTTCAAGAAACAGACAATTATTTGTACTTTGATTTGTTTAACATCTTTTAAGTTTCTGGGATTCGTGATTCCTTCTGTAGATTGGTGACCAAATCCTATTTGACTATAAGATAAGTTCATGGCTATGTTGAAAGAAAAGACAAGATGATCCATGGTTTATCCAGATAAATGTTATAACTACAGCCACAACATTATTTTTAATAAAATAAAATAAAATGGGTGTTGTTTTGGTATTTACATGTGTTTTTTTGTGTCAGGGGTTATTTGAGGAACAAGGCCTATTCAAATTAAGGATATCATCTTTCTATGTGCTTTTTGAGCAGGTGATATGTCACTTTTTCTTTATTTTGATGAAACTTGTTTCCTTTTCTTTATAATATATAAACTGAAATTGCAAAATTCTAATGGCTTATTCCTCATGCGGTATGTTGTTCTCGAATCCATTATGAATGTATCTTCCAACACAAGAGGTTCTATGTGGAAAACACTTGGTCGGAGATATCCTCCATCCTTAGGGATTGGACCAAGATGATTCTTGGAGTGGATACTCCTCCATATGTAATGAGCAAGCATTGACTCGGGATGTGATAATAGATGCTTAAGGGTTGGGATGGAGATCCCTGACCCCATTGATGTTCTATTTCTGTGTCTTTCACTTCTTTGTTTTATCCTTGTATGGGGGATCCCCCGTCTCCTTTTGTTCGGGACATTTTATATTAATAAAATTGCTCCTAAATTTCTTTCAAAAGAATGACATATCTAGCCAATGAAATTGTGATAGTTTTTGGTGGATTTGTCACTTATAAGTCTCTTATTTGGGACTGATCAATCTTGATTGGATCTCACCTCCTAAATTAGAATTAGATCTCATCAGGTCTGGTTAGTCTCTAACATGAGACTGATATGTAGTAACATCACATAGTTAGTATGTGAGATTGTGGTAGTTTTTGGTATTTTTTTTCACGTGTCAATTTCTTATTGGAACAACCAGCCTTTATTAGATTCTTTTTCTTTATGGGATTGTCACCAATTCACATGCCTAGCAAGTGACAGTGTGATAGTTTTTGGTTGTTTTTGTCACGTGACAGTTTTTTGGTTGTTTTTCTCACTTGACAGTCTCTTATTGAAGATTGATCACCTTTGACTAGATGTCGTCTCTTGATGAGATGATCTATTTAAGATTGGATCTCATAAGGTATGGTCAATCATCAATAAAAGACTCATATGTAGTAATCTCATATATCTAGCACATGAGATTGTGGTTATTTTTTTTATAGTTTTATCACATGTCAGTCTTTTATTGTGATTGACTTAGCCTGTTAACGGAGTAGATATTTCTGGATCCTTATCCGTATCCGAACTAAATATTTGAAATATTATCCGTATCTGACAGATATTCTAAAATAAGTATATGTATTTGATTTGAACATCCAGATACGCACACTGATAATTATTTGAAATATCCGAAACAATTAAACATTTACGGTGAATAGATGATATTGATCAAAACTCACATCAAAATAGTCAAAATTAACCCAAAATGTTAAATCAAAACCCACTCAACCAAGAAATGAGGGACCCATTAAAGGAGGAGGTGGTGGAGGAAAGGTTTCTCTTCTATCGAGGTGTGTCGGTGGTGGTGGGGCTTCTTGATGCCGTTCTTGTGGGCCTTGTATGACAGGTTGTGGTCATGTGATTCTTCGACTTCGCCATTTAGTCGCACGCCCCTTCCTTTAAAACATCACCAGCTCTTGAAAAACATAGATAGAAGAAGCAGAAGTGAAGATCGATAGGCATGAATGTATGGGTGAGTGTATATACCATAAAAGATTGAAGGGGGGGGGGGGGGGATTGGTGGAGGTGGAGGTGAGGGTGAGAGAGTATACGGTGGGGATGATGGGTTGTGAGATGAGGCGGCTACTTGGGTTGAGTTTGAGGAACTCTAAAGTTACATTTATATATATATGATAAATGTGAGTCTTTGGATCAAATACAAAGTCTCATATTAATCTTACATATTAATAAATTATAAGCATATATATAATGATATTATATATCGAATATCGAATAAATTTTGGATCAGATACACGTATATCCCTATCCGATACAAAGTAATTCAGAGACGAATACAAATAATTTGGATATGACATAACTTTTAAATTTTTTGATACGGATTCGGATCATATACGAATATTTTTTTTGGATTATTGGCAGGCTTATGACTTACAAACACTGATTGATCCCATCTCTTGATAGATAGGGTTCAATTAACATTGGATCTCATCAGGAATGGTGAGTCCCCAAAAGGAGGTTAAAATGAGGCAACGTTATACATCTAACACATGAGATTGTAATAGTTTCATGTAATTTTGTCACATGTCAGTCTCTTATTTGGACTGACTAGCCCTGAGAAGATCCAACTAGGCTTGGATCCCATCTCCTGGTGAGATAGGATCTAGCATCAGGATGTTTTCATCTATTGGTACTAGTGGAGCATCAGGCTGAATCATTACCTTCATTTCCGTATTTTTAACTTGCTAGAATTTTTTGTTTTGTTTCTTTTTGAGAAGGACAATATCCCCTATCTTCACCTCCCGAACCAAATATCCCCTATAATTGTGGATAGCCTATATTCTTCGAAAATAGTAGTGAACCAATCTCTTAGGAGTGATGGTATAGCCGCCCAAGTGTTTTCCGAATACAGTCTCTTGTGTCAGGAGACACTCTAAAAAAATAAGGTTAAAACAAATTAAATGGCCCATGCAGGTCTCGAACCTACGACCTTCGCGTTATTAGCACGACGCTCTAACCAACTGAGCTAATAGGCCTGTTTTTTTACAAAATCAATTTTTATAAATGAAACCACTTATGTGCAAAACAGTGCTAGATAAATGAAAATCAAATGTATATCTGTATCCGATACGAAGTAATTCAGATATGGATGCGAATATTTCAGATATCGGATAACTTTTAAATTTGTGGATATGGATTCGGATCGTATACGAATATTTTTTTTGGATAATTGACAGGCTTATGACTGACAAACACTGATTGATTGATCCCATCTCTTGATAGATAGGGTTCAATTAACATTGGATCTCATCAGGAATTGTGAGTCCCCAATAGGAGGTTAACATGAGGCAACATTATACGTCTAACACATGAGATTGTGATAGTTTCATGTAATTTTTGTCACATGTCAGTCTCTTATTGAGGACTGACCAGCCCTGAGAAGATCCAACTAGGTTTGGATCCCATCTCCTGGTGAGATAGGATCTAGCATCAGGATGTTTTCATCTATTGGTACTAGCGGAGCATCAGGATATCATTACTTTCATTTTGTCTTTTTAAATTGCTAGAATTTTGTGTTTCTCTCTTTTTGAGAAGGGCAAAGTGCTCTTTCCATTCATTTTTTAAGGACTTTGTAACTGGAAGTTTGTGTTGGCCAAGTTAAATGACAACTTGAATCCTAGTATAAGTTTTGATTGTCGCAAGGAATCTTATGCTAAAAGATGAGGTCAAGTTTGCTGTGTATATTTTTACTGTTGAATTATTGTTAACCACATAGAGACGAGGATGAAATATGTCTTTTTGTTTGATCGAGTAGAAGGAGACGGGTGATCTCCTTACAAAATAGTCAAGAGGAGAAAGGGAAAGCAAAGGACGAGTTAAGAGAGGGCCCCTTCTGAAATGGGTCCTATCTTCACCTCCCGATCCAAATATTCCCTATAATTGTGGATGACCAATATTCTTCTAAAATAATAGCGAACCAATCTCTTAGGAGCGATGGGATAGCCGCCCAAGTGTTTTCCGAATATGGTCTCTTGTGTCGGGAGACACTCTAAAAAAAAAACGTTAAAACCAATTAAATGGCCCGTGCAGGTCTCGAACCTGCGACCTTCGCGTTATTAGCACAACGCTCTAACCAACTGAGCTAATAGGCCTGTTTTTTTACAAAATCAATTTTTATAAATCAAACCACTTATGTGCAAAACAGTGCTAGATAAATGGAAATCAAATGTATATCCGTATCCGATACGAAGTAATTCAGATACGAATGCGAATATGTCATATATCGGATAACTTTTAAATTTTTGGATACGGATTCGGATCATATACGAATATTTTTTTTGGATTATTGGCAGGCTTATGACTTACAAACACTGATTGATCCCATCTCTTGATAGATAGGGTTCAATTAACATTGGATCTCATCAGGAATGGTGAGTCCCCAATAGGAGGTTAACATGAGGCAACGCTATACATCTAACATATGAGATTGTGATAGTTTCATGTAATTTTTGTCACATGTCAGTCTCTTATTGGGGACTGACTAGCCCTGAGAAGATCCAACTAGGCTTGGATCCCATCTCCTGGTGAGATAGGATCTAGCATCAGGATGTTTTCATCTATTGGTACTAGTGGAGCATCAGGCTGAATCATTACCTTCATTTCCGTATTTTTAACTTGCTAGAATTTTTTGTTTTGTTTCTTTTTGGGAAGGACAAAGTGCCTTTCTGTTCATTTTTTAAGAACTTTGTAACTGGAAGTTTGTGTTGGCTAAGTTAAATGACAACTTGAATCCTAGTATAAGTTTTGATTGTCGCAAGGAATCGTATGCTAAAAGATGAGGACAAGTTTGCTGAGTATATTTTTACTGTTGAATTATTGTTAACCACATAGAGACGAGGATGAAATATATCTTTTTGTTTGATCGAGTAGAAGGAGACGGGTGATCATCTCCTTACAAAATAGTCAAGAGGAGAAAGGGAAAGCAAAGGACGAGTTAAGAGAGGGCCCCTTCTGAAATGGGTCCTATCTTCACCTCCCGAACCAAATATCCCCTATAATTGTGGATGGCCTATATTCTTCGAAAATAGTAGCGAACCAATCTCTTAGGAGTGATGGGATAGCCGCCCAAGTGTTTTCCGAATACAGTCTCTTGTGTCAGGAGACATTCTAAAAAAATAAGGTTAAAACAAATTAAATGGCCCATGCAGGTCTCGAACCTACATAAAATCATATTTAAAATCAAAACAATCATCTCAACATTCACACATTAGACCTTCGCGTTATTAGCACGACGCTCTAACCAACTGAGCTAATAGGCCTGTTTTTTTACAAAATCAATTTTTATAAATGAAACCACTTATGTGCAAAACAGTGCTAGATAAATGAAAATCAAATGTATATCCGTATCCGATACGAAGTAATTCAGATATGGATGCGAATATTTCAGATATCGGATAACTTTTAAATTTGTGGATATGGATTCGGATCATATACGAATATTTTTTTTGGATAATTGACAGGCTTATGACTGACAAACACTGATTGATCCCATCTCTTGATAGATAGGGTTCAATTAACATTGGATCTCATCAGGAATGGTGAGTCCCCAATAGGAGGTTAACATGAGGCAACATTATACGTCTAACACATGAGATTGTGATAGTTTCATGTAATTTTTGTCACATGTCAGTCTCTTATTGAGGACTGACCAGCCCTGAGAAGATCCAACTAGGTTTGGATCCCATCTCCTAGTGAGATAGGATCTAATCAGGATGTTTTCATCTATTGGTACTAGTGAGCATCAGGATACCATTACTTTCATTTTCGTCTTTTTAACTTGCTAGAATTTTGTGTTTCTTTCTTTTTGAGAAGGGCAAAGTGCTCTTTCCGTTCATTTTTTAAGGACTTTGTAACTGGAAGTTTGTGTTGGCTAAGTTAAATGACAACTTGAATCCTAGTATAAGTTTTGATTGTCGCAAGGAATCTTATGCTAAAAGATGAGGTCAAGTTTGTTGTGTATATTTTTACTGTTGAATTATTGTTAACCACATAGAGACGAGGATGAAATATGTTTGATCGAGTAGAAGGAGACGGGTGATCTCCTTACAAAATAGTCAAGAGGAGAAAGGGAAAGCAAAGGACGAGTTAAGAGAGGGCCCCTTCTGAAATGGGTCCTATCTTCACCTCCCGAACCAAATATTCCCCATAATTGTGGATGGCCTATATTCTTCGAAAATAATAGCGAACCAATCTCTTAGGAGCGATGGGATAGCCGCCCAAGTGTTTTCCGAATATGGTCTCTTGTGTCGGGAGACACTCTAAAAAAAAACGTTAAAACCAATTAAATGGCCCATGCAGGTCTCGAACCTGCGACCTTCGCGTTATTAGCACGACGCTCTAACCAACTGAGCTAATAGGCCTGTTTTTTTACAAAATCAATTTTTATAAATCAAACCACTTATGTGCAAAACAATGCTAGATAAATGGAAATCAAACGTATATCCGTATCCGATACGAAGTAATTCAGATACGAATGCGAATATGTCATATATCGGATAACTTTTAAATTTTTGGATACGGATTCGGATCATATACGAATATTTTTTTTGGATTATTGGCAGGCTTATGACTTACAAACACTGATTGATCCCATCTCTTGATAGATAGGGTTCAATTAACATTGGATCTCATCAGGAATGGTGAGTCCCCAATAGGAGGTTAACATGAGGCAACGCTATACATCTAACACATGAGATTGTGATAGTTTCATGTAATTTTTGTCACATGTCAGTCTCTTATTGGGGACTGACTAGCTCTGAGAAGATCCAACTAGGTTTGGATCCCATCTCCTGGTGAGATAGGATCTAGCATCAGGATGTTTTCATCTATTGGTACTAGTGGAGCATCGGGCTGAATCATTTCCTTCATTTCCGTATTTTTAACTTGCTAGAATTTTTTGTTTTGTTTCTTTTTGGGAAGACAAAGTGCCTTTCCGTTCATTTTTTAAGAACTTTGTAACTGGAAGTTTGTGTTGGCTAAGTTAAATGACAACTTGAATCCTAGTATAAGTTATGATTGTCGCAAGGAATCGTATGCTAAAAGATTAGGACAAGTTTGTTGAGTATATTTTTACTGTTGAATTATTGTTAACCACATAGAGACGAGGATGAAATATATCTTTTTGTTTGATCGAGTAGAAGGAGACGGGTGATCATCTCCTTACAAAATAGTCAAGAGGAGAAAGGGAAAGTAAAGGACAGTAAGAGAGGGCCCCTTCTGAAATGGGTCCTATCTTCACCTCCCGAACCAAATATCCCCTATAATTGTGGATGGCCTATATTCTTCGAAAATAGTAGCGAACCAATCTCTTAGGAGTGATGGGATAGCCGCCCAAGTGTTTTCTGAATACAGTCTCTTGTGTCCGGAGACACTCTAAAAAAATAAGGTTAAAACAAATTAAATGGCCCATGCAGGTTTCGAACCTACGACCTTCGCGTTATTAGCACGACGCTCTAACCAGCTGAGCTAATAGGCCTTTTTTTTAGAAAATCAATTTTTATAAATGAAACCACTTATGTGCAAAACAGTGCTAGATAAATGGAAATCAAATCATGGATCGGATAGACGTATATCCGTATCCGATACGAAGTAATTCAGATATGGATGCGAATATTTCTGATATCGGATAACTTTTAAATTTTTGGATACGGATTCAGATCATATACGAATATTTTTTTGGTATAATGACAAACACTGATTGATCCCATCTCTTGATAAATATGGTTCAATTAAGATTGGATCTCATCAGGAATGGTGAGTCCCCAATAGGGGTTAACATGTGGTAACATTATACATCTAACACATGAGATTGTGATAGTTTCATGTAATTTTTATCACATGTCAGTATCTTATTGGGGACTGACTAGCCCTGAGAAGATCCAACTAGGCTTGGATCTCATCTCCTGGTGAGATAGGATCTAGCATCAGGATGTTTTCATCTATTGGTACTAGTGGAGCATCTGGCTGAATCATTAGCTTAATTTTTATCTTTTTAACTTGCTAGATTTTTGTGTTTTGTTTCTTTTTGAGGAGGACAAAGTGCTCTTTCTGTTCATTTTTTAAGGACTTTGTAACTGGAAGTTTGTGTTGGCTAAGTTAAATGACAACTTGAATCCTAGTATAAGTTTTGATTGTTGCAAGGAATCTTATGCTAAAAGATGAGGACAAGTTTGGTGTGTGTATATTTTTACTGTTGAATTATTGTTAACCACATAGAGACAAGGATGAAATATATATATATATATATATATATATATTTATGATAATTCATCTCTACTAAATGAATATATAACATTCAATTTTTTTTTTTTGAAGATAGATATGAGTAATTTTATTAATAAGAAATTCTTGAGTACAAGGAGACGTGTGATCTCCTTACAAAATAGTCAAGAGGAGAAAGGTAAAGCAAAGGATGAGTTGTGGGAGGGCCCCTTATGAAATGGGTCCTATCTTCACCTCCCTAACCAAATAATCTCCATAATGTTGGATGGCCTATCTTCTTCCACAATAGTAGCGAACCAATCTCTTAGGAGCGATGAGATAGCCGCCCAAGTGTTTTTCAAATATGGTCTCTTGTGTCGGAAGACACTATAAAAAAAAGAAGTTAAAACAGATTAAATGGCCCATGCAGGTCTCGAACCTGCGGCCTTCGCGTTATTAGCACGACGCTCTAACCAACTGAGCTAATAGGCCTTTTTTTTACAAAAATCAATTTTTATAAATGAAACCACTTATGTGCAAAACAATGCTAGATAAATGAAAATCAAACGTATATCCGTATCCGATACGAAGTAATTCAAATACGGATGCAAATATTTTAGTTATCGGATAATTTTAAATTTTTTGATACGGATTCGGATCATATACGAATATTTTTTTCGGATAATTGACAGGCTTATGACTGACAAACACTAATTGATCCCATCTTTTGATAGATAGGGTTCAATTAAGATTGGATCTCATCAGGAATGGTGAGTCTCCAATAGGAGTCTAACATGTGGCAATATTATACGTCTAACACATGAGATTGTGATAGTTTCATGTAATTTTTGTCACATGTCAGTCTCTTATTGGGGACTGATTAGCCCTGAGAAGGTTCAACTAGGCTTGGATCCTCATCCCATCTCCAGGTGAGATATGATCTAGCATCAGGATGTTTTCATCTATTGGTACTAGTGGAGCATCAGGCTGAATCATTACCTTCATTTCCGTATTTTTAACTTGCTAGAATTTTTTTTTTGTTTCTTTTTGGGAAGGACAAAGTGCCTTTCCGTTCATTTTTTAAGAACTTTGTAACTGGAAGTTTGTGTTGGCTAAGTTAAATGACAACTTGAATCCTAGTATAAGTTATGATTGTCGCAAGGAATCGTATGCTAAAAGATTAGGACAAGTTTGGTGTGTGTATATTTTTACCGTTGAATTATTGTTAACCACATAGAGACAAGGATGAAATATATATATATATATATTTTTTTTATGATAATTCATCTCTACTAAATGAATATATAACATTCAATTTTTTTTTTTTTTTGAAGATAGCTCGGAGTAATTTTGTTAATAGGAAATTCTCGAGTACAAGGAGACGAGTGATCTCCTTACAAAATAGTCAAGAGGAGAAAGGGAAAGCAAAGGACGAGTTAAGGGAGGGCCTCTTATGAAATGGGCCCTATCTTCACCTCCCTAACCAAATATTCTCCATAATGTTGGATGGCCTATCTTCTTCCAAAATAGTAGCGAACCAATCTCTTTGGAGCGATGAGATAGCCGCCCAAGTGTTTTCCAAATATGGTCTCTTGTGTCGGAAGACACTCTAAAAAAAAGAAGTTAAAACAGATTAAATGGCCCATGCAGGTCTCGAACCTGCGACCTTCGCGTTATTAGCACGACGCTCTAACCAACTGAGCTAATAGGCCTGTCTTTTTACAAATTCAATTTTTATAAAAGAAACCACTTATGTGCATAACAATGCTAGATAAATGAAAATCAAATCATGGTACAAAGGGCCAGCTAAATTGGCCAATTAGAGAGCCTTATCATGCATTTTAAGGCTTCATTAACCATCCATGCATATTCTAAAACACAGGTGTTCCACTTATTTAACGTCAGTCCAGCCCTCTGTCTTGAATTGATATATGCACTTCAAAGTACACCTCAATTTGTATATATGGGTAGCCATATTATCATTATTCTGATAAAACCTTGGACATACAAGCAACAATACAACATGTTCATCATCTTTGTGATCTGGTTTATATTTTTCTTCTATATTATCTTGAATTCCAATCACTTCCCATAGGTGTACTTCTAAGTAACCCCAAAGGACCTTTGTCAAGGGAAAATTTATTTTCCCATGATGTTTGGAAACTTTATAGCAGAATAAATTGCATCCTATCTTTGAAAGTTTACTATTTCTAATCATTTGTTTTATACTATTTTTGTATCATAATTTCATTTCTAACACTTTTGTCTATGCATGCATTTATTTAGAAAATATTAATGTTAATAAATCATATTTCGCCACATACCAAAATCTTAACTTTGATGGTATATGTCATATGTCTTAAGATAAATGGGATGGTGCGGGGTAAGGTAGGACGAGTATTACACTTAAAACCCAAATTTCACCCACAGCTACATTGGGTTAGGATGGGTCAGGTTAAGTATAATATTTGGGGAATTATGTCTCTCCCAACAGATTAAGATCGGGTCAGGTTACATGACTAACCCGACCCACTGATGTTTCATGGTTTCAAAGTCAGTCAACCAAGCATTGGATTGGCACAGCTGTATTCAATTCAAAGTCAGTCAATCAAGCATTGGATTAGCACAGCTGTATTCAAAGAGCAGCCCATATTTGGAAACTGTATCTTCTCCCCCTGCGGTAAGTGCCGTGCCTCGTGTTTCTCCCTCGTTATGCATTTAATGCAATCCAGAAGGTTCATTCTATGCTCCTTATCCTGAATGCCTTGAAATTTTTTCCTATAAATTGGGGGGTGACTTTGTGTTCTATTTTCATGTGGTGAGCTTGTTGTTCCATGAATGCCATGGAAGTTGATGTTGAGCATCAAATGCCCTCACCAAATTCAGGTCCCCTGAGTAATGTCAGGTTCTTAGGCATGGGTGGTGTTGGAAATGCAGGGAATAAATTCAATTTGAAGAAGCTTTTAGGTATGTTTTTCATGCATATTTGTTTCATCGTATTTTAATTGATCATGCATGTATGCGTTGTTTTTTTTTCCTTGGTTACTTGCAATTCTTGTATGCAGTTTCTGATGACTTCATTTTAGATGACGCATGTAATATTTTGGTTTTTTGTGAGTGCTATGATATATACCTTCTTTATCTTTCCAAGGATCTAAGACTTTACAGTATTTTGTTGAATATAAAAAAATATTATTTTGGCATTTTTATTTTTCATACATACATAAAGGTTAGGTTAAGATATAAAAAAAAAGGAATCACTAAATTGTTTTTCAAAATTCTGTAGATTTAGAATATTTAAAATCATTTAATGTGTATCATATAAACAATAACAAAAAAAGCTTGGAGTAGTGGAACATAAGAACAGTTGAAAAAATCGATAAATACTAGTGTTATTCAATTATTAATAAATTATATTTTTATAAACAAGCTAAATTATCATAATAATTATAAGCTAAGGTAGTATAGATAAACCTTAATATATGTTCATAAACCTGAATATATATAAACCTGAACATAAACCTGAATATACATAAACAGAAATTGAAGACTAACCAACTGTTATGAAATGACTAATCCCTCTGCTCCACCTCCAGATCATGCGATGTGAGGTCTGCATCCGCAATGTAACCCGCATTGCTATCCTTGAAAACATCCTCTTCAGCTCTCCACAAGTAACTCTCCATTTCCTGATGTGAACCGTCTCCCGCAATGAATGTGTGGAGCCTCGTGTCCTGTTTTCAACCCAACTACATCCAGGCCCCTTATTCATCTCTCGTTCCCTCATCGCCCCTTGCATCGTCTCCAATATGCCTTCCCATCTCCAGGAACCAACCATAGAATCCAGCATGAGAAATTCACCAACACCCAATGTGTCTGCGCCTTCCAATGTCTCAATATTTTCCATTGGAACATTTTGTTACATTAGCAAAATTAGCTTTTCCAATGATCACTGAAACCTGGTTGGTCTTTGACATGATAGTTTTTTTATGGTAGACTTGTTGATCCATTGACAGCTAGAGCATTATGAGTTACTTGTGACAGGACGATGTTGTTCATTATTAGATTTTTTTTTTGTTGCTTGATATTATTAGAATTGTTGGAGATCCTTAAATACAATCATTTCCTGTTACTGATTGTTTCAGGTGGGATTCGAGCCTTCTTATAGATACCGCCGTTCTCATCAATGGGTGAAGCAGCAATTGTTGATCTGCTCATTGAGGTTCCCACATTAGTCCTCCGAGTTTTGGAATGTAAAATCCACAATGGTTTTGTGGAGTTGGTTCAAAATAAGTTGAGGAACTGAAGATTGGACCTTTGGCTTAGCGTCTTCAAATGATTATTGCGCTGTAACGTAATGTTTTTGTAGGAGACCATGCGGGACTAAAATAAGGTGTCGCCTGAGAGAATCTAATCACAATCAGAACATGTAATTCCAGATATTGGACACATCTTATCCAAAGTTGCAATGTATTTTGATCAATGCATAGATGTGGACAATGGTTTTTCCTCATTTTCATGGACCTTTGTAAGGCATCAAAAATGTAAATTGTGGTAGTGAAGCATCATTTTTTTTCTTATACTTGTATATCAGTATATAGTATATACTGTTAGCCCATGCGTCCCTTATGCAAGAATATCAAGCATTGGTTAGGGGGCAGGATGTATCTAATCCTTTGTATAAAAATCAAAGGTGCACTTTGTGTAGCTTAAATTGTGTATGAACAAGAAAAAAAAGGGGGCAATTAATTGCATTCCTTTTTTTAATTGCCCCCTTTTTTATGTGTGATTGAAATAACTTGAAAGATCTAATTGTATTGGTGACTGACAATGTTATGCTCTGTCATTCTATGTTTTTTTTTATATAATAAATTAATAGAGTATTCATACATTGCATTTTTCCTATCTGTTTGGTTTCAGGAAATTAGTCATTTAGTTGTTCCATTTATTTATTTTTTCTTCCATCTTAGAACAGCTGATACATCTGATCAATCATGGGTAGGGTTCCTATTTTGCATAAAAAATTGAAACTTAAAAAAAAAAAATCAAAGTTGGTTAGGCTTATGGAACAACCTTTTTAGGGTTAGTTTGGCAATCGATGAAGATTTTATTTATAAGTTGTTTAGGGGATAAAAAATTTATTAATTTTGTTTATACTCACATTTGTCAAAATAAAAAGTGAAGATAAATGAAATTCCAGCTTAGGTGAAACAAAATATGGCAATTTTCATTTCAAAATTAGACAATTATCCACAGTTTATCTGAATTAGTTTTCATACCAAATGAAAATAAGCTGTCTTTTTACTTATTTATCTTCATAATTACTCTTTGTTCCATTATCTGATTGGATTAGTTTTCAAATTTGATAGTGTAAAAAAACTCACCTAAAATTAAAAAATTGAACTGATCAATTTTTTAGCGAGATAAAAATAATCTCAAATATAAGCTTCTGATCTTGTACTATAATGAATGTGCATTTGATTGTGCTAATTATCTTGCAAAAATTATTTGTAAATTATTTGTATTCTTAAAATATATTTTTCATCATATGTGACGGTTTATTTTTATTTAACCAAAGCAACCGGACTTTTTTAAACTTTGATCAATACTTTTTACTGTTCAATGACGATTATCATATACACAAGTACACAATGTTCTATATATCATATACACAGGTACACGCGCGACGCATACACAAGAACATCCTCTCGGTGGCGTCCAAACGATCGCCCACTACGGCCAGGGCCCTCATGAAGCCCCTCCAAGACCGGTTTGTAGTACTCTCTGTTCTAGGGTTACAACTTGGTCACGATTGATGAGGAGGGGATGCCTTTCAGGGTGCAGTCGATGCGAATGGCATCGATGGCCCGGTGGATTTGATGAATCGTTGAGGATCCGTTGCTCATTAGGGCACCAACTCCGATTAGGTAAAGGTACTGTTTTTCCCCTTAGAAAAGTTTGTTTTTTGGTGGGTTTTTTTTAGGATTTATGATAAGTGGATTTTTTTTTTGTTTCAACTGAATGTAGAGTAACATTCATCTCCTCTTTTGTCCCAATTTTGATAAATGTGAATAAGGGCAAAAATGATGGACTTTTTATCTCCAAAAATCATGGTATCGCCAAACTAGCTCTTAGGGATTGCACTAATAAGTGAATAGATCGCTCGTCAAAGTTTGGACAGTAAATTGAAGGAATATAAGGCATGAGAAAAGGGGGGTGGGGGATAGGGTTGCATTGGAGAACCATCTGAAACTTGACTCCCAATAGTGCCCTGTAATTTCATTTGGTGTTTCTTTCTTGCAGTAGGGGATATTTTGTTTGTAGAACAATGACTTGAAAATAGTTTTGTCATCCTAATATCTTGAGAATGGAATGTTGAGTTATTGGGGCAGGTTTTGTCTACACTTTGTTTAAATAATTATTATCAAGTGACCCAAAGTTTGACCAATTTGGTGACCCAAATTGATGTTGGACCAGAGAGACACAATGTTCCTATCACTTTTGGAGGGATTGCTCCATGTCAGCTTGGGTCGCGATTTGGTCATATTTGTCGTGGTTAGATTTTTTTTTATTTGTTTAAATGAAGCACTTCTTGGGCCTTGTTATTGAATAAAAAAAAAGCAATTAAGTACTACTCCACAGCAATTAAATGAGATTCGAGACATTGAATTTTTGGCAGCCTTGCATCAATCTATTCTTATGTTTATGTCAAAGATTACCTGATTGGTGAAAAAGGATTCATTATTTAGTCAAAAAAGTCATGCTCAGTCAGCCTGTAGATCTCACATGTTTAGCACATGATATTGTTATAGTTTTTAGTAGTTTTTGCCACTAATCTCTTATTGGAGACTGATCGGTCCTGATTGGATTTTGTCTCGTGATGAGTGGTTTTAGTCGGACCGAATCCCATCAGGTCTTGTCAGTTCTCATTAAGAGATTAGTATATAAAAACTTTGCATGCCTAGTACATGAGCTTGCAGTAGCTTTGATAGTTTCCTCACATGTTATTTTTTTTTATTGGGGACAAGATAGTTTTGACACGATCCAACCCTGATGGGATTTAAACCTGATTGGATCATGTCTCTTGATGAGACAAAATTCAATCAGGACTAGATCCCATCAGATTTGGTGAGTCCTTAAAAAGAGATTTACGTGCAACAACATCACTTGTCTGGCATGTGAGATTATTATAGTTTTTGGTTGTTTTTGTCATATGTTAATCTCTTGTTGGGCATTAATCAACCCTGACTGGATTTTGTCCTCTAGATGAGATAGGTTTCAGCGAGGATTAGAATCCATTAGGTATCATCTGTCCCAAAGAAAAAGATTGATATACAGTAATCTGACATGCATAACATATGAAATTGAAGTAGTTTTGGCCCTTATTTATATGCCAGTCTTTTATTGAGAACTGACCAGTTCTGGTGAGGTAAGATCCAATCATCCCATCAGGTCTTGATGATCCCCAATAGGAGACTAACACGTAACAATTTCATATGCTTTGCAGGTGAGTGCTGGTAATTTTTATCACATATTAGTCTTTTATTGGGGACATAGCTAGCCTTTACTAGATCCATATTATGTTCAGATAGGATCCAATTGGGATTCGATCCATCATGTTTCGTTGACCCCCATTAAGAGACAGATTCATAGAAACTTCACATGCCTAGCATGCGATATTGTGTTTGTTTGCTTTTACAATATTACCTCATGTAGTTTCTTATTGGGGATAAAGAACCCCTTACAGGATCTTCCTTGGATCTACTTTTTTTTATGAGATAGGATCTAGTCAGGATTGAATCCCATAAAGTCTAGTCAGTCTTATTCAAGACTGACATGTATTGATTTCACTTGTCTAACACGTGAGATTGTGATAAAGTTTGTCAACTTTTGTCATTTGTTAGGCTCTTGATAGTTTTTTATTTAGAGAAAGGGTCTTACTAGGTTTCAATAGGTCGTGACTCGATCCCATCTCCTCATTAGATATGAACAGTTATGATTAGATCCTAGCAGGTGTGGTGAGTCATTAATAGGAGATTTACATGTAACAAGTAACAATATCATATGTTTAGCATGTGAGATTATTGTTTTGATGGTTTTTGCCACATGTTAGTTTTTTTATTGGAGTCTGACCAATCCTGATTGGATTCTGTCTCCTGATGATATAAGTTTATGTCAGGATTGGATCTCATGAGGCCTCGTCAATCCTCAATTGGAGACTAGTGCATAGCAACATCACATGCCTCACACATGAGATTGTAGTAGTTTTAGCAGGTTTTCTCATATATTAGTCTTTTATTGAGGACTGACTAGTTTTGACAAGATCTAGCCCTGACAGGACTTAACCTTGATTGGATTTCACTTTGAGATAGGATCCAATCAAGAATGGATGCCTAGCACATGAGCATATGATGGAGTTTTTTAGTAGTATTAGCTTATGCAGCTTCATATTGGGGATTGATCTCCCTCATGGGATCCAGTGATTGGATTTTTTTTATGAGATATGATCCACTCATGATTGTATCTCTATTTTGATGAGATATGAACCAACCACAACTAAATCTCACCAAGTTAGTTGGTATTGAATAAGTGACTGACATGTAGGAATTTCACATGCCTAGCATGTGAGATTGTGGTAATGTTTTACCAATTTTTGTCATTTGTTACTGGGGATTGACCAGCCATGACTTGATCCTATCCTGATGAGATAAAAATCAGTTAGGGCTAGATTTCATTAAGTCTGGTGAGTCCTTGCTGGGAGATTTACATGCAACAAAATCACATGTCAAGCATGTGAGATTGTTGTTGTTGTTGTTTTTTTTTATAGTTTTTTTCACATGTTAGTATCTTACATTGGACTGATCAACACTGGCTAGATTTTTTTTGTCCTAATTAGAGGTTTCAAGCAAGAGTTGAATTCGGTCTTGTCCCCAATAGGAGATTGTTACATGGTATCATATGCGTAGCACATGAGATTGTAATAGCTTTGGTAGTTTTTGTCACATGTTAAACTCACATTGAGGACTGACAAATTTTGACATGTTCTCGTCCTGACGTAAGGAAAGAAAAACATCTAAATGATTGCATCTTTCCATACAGTTATGTAAAGTTTGGATGATGATCTAGGAAGTCGGGGATGTATCCACTTAGCATGTACAATTGTCGTAGTTTTTGGTAAATTTTATCATATATCCGTGATTAACCCTGTCTGAAACCTGTCCCTGATGAGATAGGATCTAGTTAAGGATTAGATCCCATGAGGTCTGGCTAATCCCAATAAGATATACGGTCATTTAACAACCTCACATGCCTAGCACATGAAATTTTGGTAGTTATCTTCCTTGTCACCTTCATCGAACATTATTGCTCTTTAGGAAACTTAATAGCACATCCATGGCTGACCCACAATGTTATTATGGACTTCTCTACACTGGATTTCGTCTTCAGATCAGATAAGATTTAGTTATGATTATATCCCATTAGGTCTAGTCAGTCTTTAATATGAGACTAAAAACATGTAGCAATCTAACATGTCTAGCATGTGAGATTATTTTTGTTTTTTGTTTTTTTAGGTGTGACATCTCATATGTCAGCCAATTATTGATATTGACTAGCGCTGATGCATCCTGTCTCTTGATAAGATAGGTTTTATTCAGCAGTTAATCATATCGGGATTGATTAGTATACGCAATATCATATGCCTAGCACGTGAGATTGTGATAGTTTATGCAATTTTATCACATGTGAATTTTTTATTGGGGACTGATCAATCCTGATGGGATCCAACTCTAACTAGATCTATTTCTAAATGAAATTAGATTCAGTCAGGATTGGATTCCATCAGGGTTGGTTATTCTCCAATAGGAGACTAACATGAGGCAATTTCACATGCCCAACAGATGAGATGCGATAAGTTTTGGTAGTTTTTGTCAAGTGTCAGTCTTTTATTGGGGATTGACCAGCCCTGGTTGGATCTTGTCTACTGATGAGATAAGAATCTAATCAAGATTGGTCTGTCCCCAGTAAGTGACTGACATATGACAATAACTAAAAAAACTTGGATCCCATTAAGTCTAGTAAGCCCCCAATTGTTGACTTGCATGTTGCAATTGCACGCCTCGCACGTGAGATTGTGGTAGTTTTTAGCGGTTTTTACCAGATGCTAGTATCTTATTGTAGAATGACCAACTCTGTATCACATTTTCTGATATATAGGATCCAATCAGGATTAGATTCCATCAGGTTTTGTGAGTCTTCAACGGGAGATACCTCATATATATAACAAGTGAGAGAGTGTGGTAGTTTTTTGTGTCTCTTACTGGGGATTAACAGGCTTGACGTGATCCAACCACAATTGTATCCCTTCTTTCGATGAGGTAGGATTTTAACAGCGGGTTTGTCTTCACCTATTGAAGCATCTGGCCGTTTTGCCTTCTTTAGTGTCTTCATGCTAGAATTTTGTGTTTTTGTTTCTTTTTGACAAGGAAAAGGTTCCATCAATTGTTTAAGAAATTTTGTAACTGGAATGTTGTGTTGGCTAAGTTAAATGACATCCTAAATTCTAGCATATTTTGATGGTTGCAAGGATTCTCAGGCTAAAAAGATGAGGACAAGTTTGATGTGAATATAGATTTTTACTGTTGAATTACTGTCAATCAAATAGAGACTTGGTACCATATATTGTTTTTGTTGGATAAAAATTCATCTCTACTGAGTGAATATGCAAGAGAATCTATATAAAAGATGCCACTTTATGTGCATAACAATGCAAGATAAATGAAAATAAAATCATAGTACAAAAGGCGGCTAGAATTGGGTAATTGAAGGGTCTTATCTCGCATTTTAAGGTTTCATAACCATGCATTTATGTTTTAAACCTCATGTGTTCCACTTGATTAATGTCGGTCCAGCCCTCTGTGTTGAGTTGATACATGCACTTCAAAGTATGCCTAAACTTGTATATATGTGTAGTCTTGAATTCTTGATTTCATTGTTCAGATAAAACCTTGAACATATAAGCAACATGTTCATCATCTTTGTGATCTGGTTATATATTTTTTCTAAGAGCTGATCCAGTCAAGACTGGCTCAAATCAATCTCATCAGTATTGAACTGTACAACTCTATGAATCGAATTATATGGCATATGAATTGAACTGTAGAACTTGTTGGGTACAAGTCTTGCTCTCCTATTGGATCCAGTCACGCCTAAGTTTGGGCAGTACGATCAGTATATAATAGGAGAGTGAGATCCGTAACCAACAATTGATTATGCAGTTCAATTTATAGGCCATGTAGTTCGATTCATAGGGCTTTGCAATTTGATACCGATGGAACTGACTGAAGCCAGTCATGACTGGATCCTAACTCGTTTTTTCTTCTATATTATCTTGACTTCCAAGTACTCCCTGTAGGGGTACCTAGTAAAACCCTGGAGGACTTGTGTGAGTAAAAACTTGATTTCCCTATGATGTTTGGAATTGAGGAAACCACACTCAAGTACAGCACATTGTAAAATCAGGGAATAGAGGAAGATTTATTCATCTCTGCTCCTTTAAATAGTTTGGTATTTCTGAACTCTTGTGGAATGGTTAAAAGGAGTTCATATACAGCAAATGCATTCTTTGCTCAGTGAATTGGATGATCCAACATAGAGAATTGAGAAAAGGTGAAATACATGCACATATGGCTAGTGGTTTGCTTGCCTGCCAAACCTGTGGTGTCCTTCCCAAGTGATAATATAAGAGCGCTGATACATTTGATCTTTTTTACAACTCATTTTATAGTTTCATACACAATGATATGTAACATATACTGTATTATTATAGTGTAATGTATGAAGTAGTTTTTTTTTTCATTTTTTCACAATGAAAAAAAAAAATTAGTGTATCTTAATATATACATGATTTCATAGAGCGGGATGTATTAAAAAAAGAAAAAGAAAATTGATGTGGATTGTAAATTGGGGGAGGGGGGGGGGGGGGGGGGTTACGCAATGGTCTAGACATATCATTTTCCATAATATAATAACAAACTATCTATACCCAAGTGAAATACTGATGGAACATGGCATGACCATGTCTGAAATCATGTAGCTCATACAAGTTTCTTGATATATATTATGACATGTGCAACATGTAATTTTGGATACAGTTCACCATGAGAGTGGTATAAACATGGACTATCAAGAGATGAGATGAAATT